>JAWNON010000004.1:10462500-10480000 GCA_035045945.1 Drosophila anceps
CTATTTGCTAGTCTCTGCCCGCTGCCCGCTGCCTGCGGTCCGCTTCGCCTCTCTCCACTCTCCACTCTCCACGCGCGAGCTGCGCGCTCAGAAGCCAAAAAATTACGAACGCGACATGGAACGCTGATAAAAACGACAATTGATGGGCGTACGTGGGCGCATTGGGGCGTGGGCAATTGCTGAGTTATGTTTATGACAAATGCGAGCGCATCAGAGCAACTGGGCGTATGATGCTTCCGCCAATACGCCCATCTGCCGCTGCCCCCTGCCCCCCGGAACACCGCTACGCCCATCAACGACTAGGCACGTTGACTACGTCACGCGTTACGCCAAGCAATCAACGTAATGCATTAACAAACTGTTCCTGACTAGATTTGGTAAGCAAATCATTGTCATTGTCATTGTCATTGTCATTGTCATTGTCATTGTCATTGTCATTGTCATTGTCATTGTCATTGTCATTGTCATTGTCATTGTCATTGTCATTGTCATTGTCATTGTCATTGTCATTGTCATTGTCATTGTCATTGTCATTGTCATTGTCATTGTCATTGTCATTGTCATTGTCATTGTCATTGTCATTGTCATTGTCATTGTCATTGTCATTGTCATTGTCATTGTCATTGTCATTGTCATTGTCATTGTCATTGTCATTGTCATTGTCATTGTCATTGTCATTGTCATTGTCATTGTCATTGTCATTGTCATTGTCATTGTCATTGTCATTGTCATTGTCATTGTCATTGTCATTGTCATTGTCATTGTCATTGTCATTGTCATTGTCATTGTCATTGTCATTGTCATTGTCATTGTCATTGTCATTGTCATTGTCATTGTCATTGTCATTGTCATTGTCATTGTCATTGTCATTGTCATTGTCATTGTCATTGTCATTGTCATTGTCATTGTCATTGTCATTGTCATTGTCATTGTCATTGTCATTGTCATTGTCATTGTCATCGTCATTGTCATTGTCATTGTCATTGTCATTGTCATTGTCGTTGTCATTGTCATTGCCATTGCCATTGCCATTGCCATTGCCTACACTCATTTTGTAGTGTATGCGTGAGTGCGACTTCAATAGCTCCGTTGATCTTTGCCTTTGATTCTCTCTCATTCATATTCAATTTTTTTTATTGTTGTCGCCTTTTGCTTTGCCACGCGTTACGTGTCCTGGTTGGCTAATCAGCAGCGCTCGCTGTCACCACTGCTCCTCGCCCCCTTCTCGCACTAAAGCCAGCGCCCAGGCAATAAAAACACAGCGCAAAATGGCGAAGACGACGAAGCAGAAGAAGCAGAAGAAGCAGCTGCAGCAGCAGCTGAGACAGCGAAATTTGTTATTGTTACAATGCGAGCAGTGGGCGACGTTCGATTGTCAATCACATGCAATTTAAATAAATTGAGTGTTTTATGGGGTTTTCAATTTGATGCGTTGCTGCTGCCGCTGCTGCTGCCGCTGCTGCTGCCGCTGTTGCCGCTGCTGCTGGCCCCAATGGTCGTGTCACCATGCATATTAATCATCTGGCTGCACGGTCTGGCCAAATATTTGGCTGCGGCACAAGTCGTCGCTTGCCACTTGTCACTTGCCACACGCCACACGCCGCACTCGACTCGACTCGACCAATCGCTAAAATTGCATTCGACGCTGATGAGCCGCCCAAAAATAATCAGCCGTCATTTTGCATAATGCATGCCACGGCCACGCGTTAGGTGGCAGCTGTTGTTGTCCTGCAGCCAGCTTTGCTCGTTTTCTTTGCTGGGCCTGGCCGTTAGGGGCGGCGTCAGGGCGTGGCAATTGCCGTGTGCCCGACTATGGAATTAATGCGAACGCATTAAATTCAATTTCGGGGCAGCGCTACGCACTTTATGCACTGCCAAAAACAGTCACACGGAGAGAGAGAGAGAGAAAGAGAGAGAGAGAGTGGGAGAGAGCGTGTGGGAGAGAGATAGGAACATGGCTAGCCATTCACAATGAAAATCAAAACTGAAATCGGTCCGCAATTTCGCATTCAATTGCTGCACAGCAAATGGCTTTAGGCCATTTATGGAATGGCCGATACGGCTCAAACGCATAATTACGCGCGTTGCCATTGACAAAACAGTGTTGCCACTTGTTAGATGGCGCTGCTATGCTATGGCGGCACTCAATACATTTCGTTTGCGTTGAGCGCTGGGCACAGACTGTTGGGTGGGTGGAGAGCGGCTCAAGGCAGCGCCAGGTTGAGCCTTTGTTAAACAGTGTTGAACAATGGCCAAGAGCAGCCAACAGTGTTGGGCAATGACGCAGGTTTGCCCTATGTTTGAGTGAATTTTGATTTATATGTGACTTAAACAGCTTGACGTGAAAGCTGATGAAATGTCTACAAGTAGAACTCTTGAATTCCCATATTAACAGCAGCCAACAGTGTTGGGTAATGCTACAAACTTAGCCTATGTTTGCATTTGCAGTCAAATGAATGTTGATTTACATTACACTCAAACTATTCGAGCTGAACTCTGCAGCAATACTTCTTAATAGAACTGTTCAATACTATATTAACAGTGTTGAGCAGCGACACAGACTGAGCTGATGGTTGACTTTTAGAGCATTATATATGACTCAAACTACTTGAACTGAGAGCTGATGAAATTACATTCAATAGAACTGTTGCATACTATACTAAACTACACTAACAGTGTTGAGCAACGACACAAACTTTCTTTACTTGAGCTGTAACTGGAGAAGTTTGGACTTATACACCGCGGAACATACATATATGTCAATTCTCTTTAGGCAAGAACGCCTCATCTTCAAGCTAGTGAGTGACATCACTGAACAGTGTTGAGTAACGCCTTTAACTTGACTGCACATTCATAGTCTGCAGCTAGTTAATCGCTTGCCTCAACTTTGCTAATCCGTCTATTTGTGCTTACGAGCCACATAACGCAAAAATGGTCTCCATTGCGTTAACCAACACTGGCTAAGAGCCATGCCACTTTGCAAGCGGCACATATCTAATTTATGTTAGCTGCCACGGGGCAACGTTTATGGTATGTTGTTGAAAATGTAATCGAGTCTGAAGCAAGGTAACTAAAAACTAGCAGCTGTGTCTCTCTCTCTCTCTCTCTCTGTGTGTGTGTGTGTGGCAGTGTTGTACAGTGTCACATTAACTCGTTTAAAACGCAACGAGCGTGCAGCGTGAAAATTGCAGCTGCTGAGCACGCGCTGCCATGTGGCGCGGTGGTGGTACGGTACGGGTATGGGTATGGGTGCGGGTCCTGGGCTTGGCTCTCGGCTCTGAGTTCGTGCCGGAATAACGGCTGTTGGCTTGGATAACAAGGACAATGAGCGTTAAGCGTGTCGCGTACCAACAACAATTGTCACAATTGTTAAATATTTATAATAATAGAGTTTTTATTGCCATCGCCATGTAAAATATTAAGCGCGCTTATGCGACAGCACCAAATGGACGCCAGCTGAAGGCGGCGAGCCGTTAACAATGGCGCATTTCCGGTTGCTACTGTTGCTGCTGCTGCTGCTGCTGTTGCTGTTGCTGTTGCTGCTGCTGTTGCTGCTGCTGTTGCTGCCACTGGCACTGCCACTGGCACTGACACTGTTGCTTATTACAGCATCAGGCATTCGGCATTCGGCACTCGGCCACTGCCACGCCCAGCATGCAACTAATTGAAAAAATATTTATTTGCTTAAATGCGTTGGCATTTTTTCCCTTTTTTATATATATTTTTTTTTATTATTTTTCTTTGTATTTATTGTTATTTATTTGAATGCATTTTTTTGTGTTTCTGCTCGTTCACATAGTGAAAGGAGTATATACGGTTTGTGCAATGTTCGTCTCTACGCTCGTCTGTCTGTCTATCGCAACTTCTGTATGTCCCGTCTGGCAATCCGTCCTTGTGGCCGCTCCTCCCTCTATCCGTCTGTACATCTGCATGACTGATTGTCCGTCTGCATGACTGTCCGTCCGTCCGTCTGCACGACTGTCCGTCTGTCTGCATGACTGTTCATCTGTCTGCATGACTGTTCGTCCGTCTGTATGACTGGACAGTCCGTTCGTCTGTATGACTGCCCGTTCGTCTGCATGACTGTTCGTCCGTCTGCATGACTGTCCGTCCGTCTGTATAACTGGACAGTCCGTCCGTCTGTATGACTGGACAGTCCGTCCGTCTGTATAACTGGACAGTCCGTCCGTCTGTATGACTGTCCGTCTGTCTGCATGACTGTCCGTCTGTCTGTATGACTGTCCGTCTGTCTGCATGACTGTCCGTCGGTCTGTATGACTGTCCGTCTGTCTGCATGACTGTTCGTCCGTCTGTATGACTGGACAGTCCGTCCGTCTGTATGACTGTCCGTCCGTCTCTATGACTGTTCGTCTGTCTGCATGACTGTCCGTCTGTCTGCATGACTGTCCGTCCGTCTGCATGACTGTCCGTCTGTCTGTATGACTGTCCGTCCGTCTGCATGACTGTCTGTCCTTCTGTTCGTCTACCTATCCGTCCGTCTGTCCGCCTGTTCATCTGTCCATCTGTCCATCTGTCTTCCAGTCTTCAGTCGAAGTGTTCTGCCCTTCATTTGTCCGTCCTTCCATCTGTCCATCCGTCCGTCCTCTTGAGAACAGATCTGACTGTTCGTTGGGCTCCTGAACGAGTATTATGCAGTCGGCAGCGCTCCACTGCTGCATTCTTACTTCTTGCTTTTTTTACTTTTTTTTTGCCTTTTTTTTCTGCACTTAACATTTTATTTGGATTTTAATTATTTTTGTTGCGCCAGCCGCAGCAATACAAACAACAACAACAACAACAGCAACAGCAACAACAGCAACAACAACAGCAACAATAATAATAATGCAACTACACGCATGTCAACATTTTATTTGCTGTTGTTATGAATTGAGTGTTACGCCCCCGCAACGAAATTAATTTGGTTGTCGCTTGATAAACATAAAACTTTGCTGTCTGCTGCTCGCCCGTGCTGTGACAAGGGTCGATTCGCTAGCTGTTGTAACGTTTGGCGATAAGCACCTAACACGATGTACTCAGGTGAATGTAGACAGCATGATATACATATATATAGAATATATAACATATATACTCATAGCGGGCACAACTTTAACGCTCGACTTGCAGTCGACTCAGCGCGGCTCTAGCTCCATAGATCATATGTTATCTAGCCCACAGTTAGTTCTATAAATGATCTAAGGGGCGTGGCACGCACTCGAAACTCTATGTTTGCTCAACAAAATTGAGCTGCTTTTGCAGCGCTGAACGAGCATGGCGCAGTCGTTTTTCTTTCATCCATTTTTTATTTTTTTTTTGATTACTTTTGTTGTCGCTTGTTTCAATGAGCATTTTCAACATATTTGATGTGTGCAAAAGCATATTTTGTGGCCACACAGCAAAAGGCAGCAACATTTTGCAACAAAAGAGTTCAGCGACAACAACAACAGCAACAGCAACGGCAACAGCAGCTGTTGCTGCTAGCTCTAGATGAGCTATGCGAAAAGCCACGCAAGTTAGCAGAAGTTAGCAACACACGCGCACACACACACACACACACACACACACACACACACACACACACACACACACACACACACACACACACACACACACACACACACACACACACACACACATGAACTAGCTGTCCCAAAAAATATAAATACATACATATATTTCTCTAATCTGCGCTGATTATCTCATAATTTTGGTAAATTTGCGTTCAAGTCTCTTAAAGAGTTTGTCCAGCTCGCCACGCAGATACCCTAGACGCTGTGCCCTGTTGTTTATATCTATCAGTTCTGGCTAACATCTATATGTTCTCAATATACCCACCGGCTTAGGCCGTAGCTGAAGAGCAAGTCTCTAGATCGCATGACCTTGAAGATCGAGGTTGAGGATCGGACAGACGGACAGACAGGCAGTCGATGGAGAAGGAGAACAACTGAAGGACGGTTGGATAGACGAGAAGACTCATGGGCAGGAAAACGGGCAGGACGAACAGGCAGAGACGAAGGCATAACCGCACGCGAACACTCAGACAGAAGGACAGGCAGACGAACGGACAGACCGATCAGATATGGATAAGGAGAAGGACGGACAGGCAAACAGACAAATAAGCTGGAAAAGGGGAACGAAGAGGTAAGCAGACGTATGTATAGGCAGACGGAGGAACAGAGAGACGAACGGACAGACATATAGATGAGCATATGAGAGATGACAGGCAGATGGACGGTGATGGACGGTGATGGACGGAGATGGAGTCGGACGGACAGGGAAATGGACGAACAGGCAGGCGGATAAAGAGGACAGACACACGAAGATGGAAACGAATGGAGCTGGAGACGAATGCACAGTTAGATGAATATAGGCACAGGAACAGGGAAACGAACGCGCCGACTGACACACAGACGGACAGCCCGACAGCGGTAGGTCACACAGATAGATGGATCCCAATCGACGCCAGCTCATATTGCTGCTGATCAGGCACAAATATAGAAACAGAGGTGTAAACACGGCCTCTGCCGCCGCTCCGCAACTAACCCAAACAAATACTACCCGAATATCAACTTTAAATGGGTTCAGGCTATGTAACAACAAAAAAGCCAAAAAACCAAAAAAAAACCAAAAAAAAAGAAAGGGAAGCAAAACATCACAAAGTCCTCTGCTAATTGCGAGTGTGTATGAATTTATAAACAACTACTAAAAGCCACAAACTAACAACACAAACATACGGCGAAAAAAAAAATGAAAACTAAAATGAAATACGCCCCCTTCTCTACACACACACACACACAGAGGGAGAGAGATGTGTTGACCCACTTTTCGGGCAGCCAAAAATAAATGCCAAAGAATTGATGCAGAATTCAAATAATAATTTTATGGCATATTTAAGTGTTTGCATAAATTTGTTGAATTTCTTTTTTTTTTTTTGGTTTAATTTTTAGTTACTTTGGTGTTGCTGGCGCTGAGATACTGAGACAAATTTATCGATATACATATATATATAGATATATATATCGCACACTTTACGCTGTTTCTTAGCATACAATGCGGAGTTGCCCTTTGGAATTTGCCAGGCATTTGCATAGAAGTTGCATAAAGTAATTGCATGCATCGATATATATCGATATATGCATCGATATATGCATCGATATCGAGAAAAATCAAATGACAAAACTAAATTTATGATAAAAGGGCGTTAAATTGCCAATGAATATCACTGCCGCTTACGTTCCCTAGTTAAATTGTATATATCGATATATGTATATCGATAAATATAAATCAAATTGCACAGTTTGCCGCTACTCACAGCTCTATATATCTAGTTATCGGCTCACCTCTTGCTGTCTTATATGGCTCAGTTGACTTTTTCTACATAGTTTTAACTTAGTGTATAAAATTATCGATTAATCGATGAAGCTTGTTATGTTGCTCTAGCTTTGTTATACAGCCATATTTGGCTGTAGAAACTATTATTTGCAGTTGTGGGCACGATTAGTTAAAGTTTTTAGCCAAGTCTGGCAGCTTGGGAGAAAATCGATAATTATCGATTGACAATTTGCTTAGCATTTAAGCAGCAAAACTAAGCAGCTTTGCAGCTCATGTGGCAGCAAAAAAGAAGAAGAAAAAAAGAAGAAAAGTTTATATTTAAGCAGTTGCCCATGACAGCTACAGCTACAGCTACAGCTGCTGTGTGTGTGCGAGTGTGTGTGTGTGTGTGTGTGTGTGTGTGTGTGTGTGTGTGCGAGTGTTTGTGTGTGTGTAAACAATGTTGAGCACAAAAGGTTCAACTGTCTGTAAACGCTTAAATTGATTTAAAATCAAGCTTAGCCCGCACCACAAGAGCTCACCAAAGCGAAAGCAGAAAAGAATGAATGAGTGAGTGAATGAGTGAGTGAATGAGTGAGTGAATGAGTGAGTGAATGAGTGAATACATGTGTGCAGGGCAGACACAGCGAGACGCTGGGCTCACTTAGAATCTGTCTGACAATTGGCAAAACACATGGCCAACTAATTCGCCAGCAGACAAGAGAAGCACAAAGAGATAAAGCGAGAGAGAGAGAGAGGCAGAGGGTGTGGGAGTGGGAGAGGGAGAGGGAGTGGAAGCAAGCTAGAGCGAAACTGTGTTAAGTTCCTTGGCTGCTTGTTATAATTTTAATCAAACTTAAAACAAATTTCCCAAATAGTTTGGCGCTAGCTGCCTGTCAGACACTCTCGTCAGCTCTCGCTCGCTCTCGCTCGCTCGCTCGCTCGCTATAGCCATCTCGCTCGCGCGCTTAGTTGCCTTAGCTGTGTGTGTAAAAGTTTTTAAGCTGTGGCGGCCTCGCCAAACTTTTTTGACTCAATGAGCTCAAAAATCTCTTTTTAATACTTAAGCATAACTAAATTAACATGCCCAAGTGTGTGTGTGTGTGTGTGTGTGTGTGTGTAGCTGTGTGTGTGTGCGTGTGTGTAGCTGTGTGTGTTTGCCTGTGCGGTTGTGTGTGTGTTTAACAATTTTTTGGCAAAAAAATTTAATTTGCTTAACGTTGTAAGACCAAATTTCCCGCTTTTTTGATGGCTTAGGCGCGGCGGCTCTGCTCGCCGTGTGGGCGTGGCTGGTTGCGGCTTAGTTAAGCTGTGTGCACATGCAATTTGATTTGCGGCTCACACAGTCGCACACACACACACACACACACACGCTTACGCTCGTCAAACTGTGCGCGCCAGAAAGTATGCAGCACTTTTTTGATAAGCCAATTAGAGGGCTGCAAGCGCCGAGGCGAGGGCGGTTTGTTGCCTTTTTCCTGTGACTAATTACAGCAGCAGCGACGACGGCAGCGGCAGCGGCAGCGGCAGCGGCAGCGGCAGCTGTGACAGCGTTTTGGCATTTATTAAGATCAAATAATAAGAAAATTTATCAAAGCGTTGGCATTGATAGGTCTTTGCCTGGGAAACGTGTTTGAAGTGCTTGAAGAACGTGAACAAAGATGAAGAAGAAGAAGAAGAAGAAAAAACTGTGATAAATTCATACACTCAACAGAAAGCGAAAGATTCTCTCTTCAGCACGTTAGTTACTAATGCCTTTCCATGCGATTCTCATAAGTTATATTAGGCATAAAGTAACATAGAATAAGAGCAAGTAGCTAGAGCGAGAGAGGGAGAGAGAGAGAGAGTGAGAGAGAGATAGAGAAAGAGAGAGAGAAAGAGAGAGTGAGAGAGATAGAGAAAGAGAAAGAAAGAGAGAGATAGAGAGGGAGAGGGAGAGAGAGAGGAAGAGAGAGATAGAGAGAGAGAGAGAGAGAGGAAGAGACAGAAAGAGAGAGAGAATGAGTGAGAGATAATGAGTGAGACAGAGGGATATAGGGAGACAGATGGAACTAGAGAGAAAGATACAGAGAGAGAGAGAGAGAGAGAGAGGGAGAGAGAGAGGGAGAGAGGGAGAGAGAGGGAGAGAGAGAGAGAAAATGAGTGAGACAGAGAATTATGGAGACAGATGGAATCAGAGATATAGATAGCGAGAGAGAGAGAGAGAGAGAGAGAGAGATAATTATAGAAAATGTGAGATAGGGTTAGAGAAATAGGGAAATAGAGATTCAGAGAGAGAGATAGAGAGAGAGAAATAGAAAGAAAGAGAGAGAGAGAGAGAGAGGGAGAGACAGAGACAGAGAGAAGAAAAGTGAGAGACAGAGAGAAAGAGAGATAGAGAATGAGTGAGACAGAGAGAAATAGGGAGACAGATGGAAATAAAGAGAGATAGAGATAGAGAGAGAGAGAAATAGCTATAGTAAGTGGGAGATAGGGCTAGAGAAACACAGCCAGAGAGATCCAGAGAACTAGAGATAGAGAACGAGTGATTCACAGTAAAATATCGCATTGCTGTTCCATTCCATTGTTCCCACTTCCCAATTCACATTTGTCCTCATACAAATGATCTAATAGTTCGGATCTGTTTGCCGACCGACATTAACGATTTTATTTGCTTGTGTTTATTTTGTTGCTGTTCTATTTGCTCCCGACTGTCTCTGTGTCTCTCTCTGTGTGTGTGTGTGTGTAAGTGTGTGTGCTTTCGCTTTTTTTTGTGAGTTTTTGTTTAGTTTCGTGCTGCTCACATCAAATGAAATGATTTGCCATAATGTGCGCAAAATAAAACATGAGCCGGGCCAAAGAGCAAGAAAAAAAGAACTGAAGTCGCAGCCCGCATCAAACGTGGCCCAAACTACGCTCTATCTATGACTATTTAGTGAGTGTGTGTGTGTGTGTGTGTGTGTGTGTGTGTGTGTGTGTGTGTGTGTGTGTGTGTGTGTGTTGCACGTTTATTTGTATTAGACATGACCGCAAAATGAATGTGGCAAGTCCGTCAGGCGGTGCGGGCGGTGCGGGTGGAGCGGGTGGAGCGGGCGGAGCGCGCGGATATTGCGGCAGTTGGGGCCGCTTGTTGAGGACGTTCGCTGATAGCGGCTGCAGCTCGTCTGTTGGCCAAAGCCAAAGCAAATAAACGCTTTCGGGCGCAACATAAAAATTTTATATGCAAATGAAGGCAAACAGCAAAAAAAAAAAAAATAAAAATAAAAATAAAAAATAAAAACGAAAAACCAAAAACAACAACAACAACAACAACAACATAAAAGTCAACAAATATTTTGCTCAATTTTTGTTGTGGATGTCTCTGCTTTGCTTCTTCTTCTTCTTCTTCTTTATTTGTCGCTTTCTCTGTTTGTTTCCTTGGCGGCGGCACTCAGGTGAAATGGCCAAGCGGCCAGCGGGGTGGCGGGGCGGGTCCGTGGGGCGGAGCGGGATGGGGCGGCAGTGTCCGGAGTCTGTGTCCTTAGCCCAGGATGTGAACGAGAATTTGGTATTCGTGACTGCGACTGCAAATGCGACGCTCAGCCCGTGACTGGGCCTATGAATTGAATTATTAAGTAGTGTGCGAGTGTGTGTGTGTGTGTATGGGGGGGGGGGGGGGGCGGTGGGCGTAACACATTGAGCAGGTCATTCGAATGCGCAGCACAAAGAAAAGCAGACGATGCTATATATGACCAAAAGCGGAGCGCAACGGCGGAGGGGGGAGAGAGGGAAGTGAGATGGGGGAATAGGGAATGGGAGCTGGGGAGCTGGGGAGGTTGGGGGGAGCACGTTGTTCAGCTCATAGGTCACACATCAATGCACAACGCTTCAAAATTGCGCTGTTCTCAGCTGCCAGCGTTCAAGGCAGAAACAATGCAGGGCAAGCCTAAAGCTGGGCGTGGCCATGCCTACCACTGATGAGGCAACAGCAACAGCAACAGAAACAGCAACAACAACAACAACAATGCCTACAACAATTACAGCTACTTCATTTGATTGTAAGTGCAAAGCGAACTTCCACATTCAAATAAACGAAAAAAAAACGCGAGCGCGTTTTGCACGCGACTATAAACGCGCGCAAAAACAATAAGCAACAATGCAACGCAATGTTGTTAGCCAGAGCCTAAAGACTGCTGTAAGCCTTAGGGAACTAGTTCATATGAAGCAGGCAAAACTAGTTCACGCAGCGAAACTTTAAACTGCTCGACTAGCAGATACCCAGCGCGCAGTGTACAGAGGCTGTTATTCATGTTAAGTTTATATATATTATATATATATATATATATATATATATATATATATATATATATATATATATATATATACATATATATCTGATTAACATTTAGTTTCCAAGCCGCAGCTGTAACCTTTCTTGAGTAGGTTACACTTCGAGTGCCGGGCCCTGTCGAGCTCGATACCTTAACAATTTGAAGTCGCCAACTGCTGCAGTTCATACCAACAGCTGAGCTCAGCTGAGCTAAGCTGATCAAGTATATATATACATATATATATATATATATATACTCTATGGGCTTTGCCACGCCTACCACAGCCTGTTAGGTACAGCTTCACCAAAGAATTCCACTTGGCATTGAGCTCAGGACTTAAACTCTTCAATATGTCTGAGCAAAGGCTAAGCTCTATCAACAGCTGTATATATGTTTATATATATATATATGAATAATCGATATATATGTATAAAGTCTCGATTACTTTCATTCATTTTATTTGTTCTTCACTCAAGTTGTGTAGCTGCGCAAGCATGATGAACGCTAATTTGATATCAGATTTGGTTTCAGCTGTTTCATTAGCAGCTAATTGCAGTCAACGAAACTTCTGAGCTATATATAAGACTGATATATATATATATATATTTATATGTATGTGTATGTGTGTGTGTGTGTGTGTGTGTGTGTGTGTGTGTGTGTGTGTGTGTGTGTGTATTACCATTTCCATCTATCAAATGCATAAACACTTAGCATAATAATCAATCAAAAGGGCTTGGACACAACAGCCAGCAAAAGTAACCAAAAGAGTGTGTGTGTGTGTGCATGTGTGCATGTGTGTGTGTGTGTGTGTGTTAAGTTTCTTAAGCACACACACACGCACACACGTCAAAAAGTGTGCTATAATTTTGCATTCCCAACTGATTTGCCCACACACACCCCCACACACACACCCCCACACACACACCCCCACACACACACCCCCACACACACACCCCCACACACACACCCACCCACACACACACACACCCATGCATGTGTGTGTGCTCTGATGTATGCGTATTTACACTCCTTTTGCCACTTGACACCTGCTTTGCCAACTAGCCAAGTGTGGGCGCAACACTCATTTGTTATTGCTGCAGCTCTCAGCGGGCATTTTTCTTGGCCAATTTTGCACTGACTCGAGCGGGCATATGCGCTTGGGCAGCTGAATATGTTGACAGTTGACAAGAAATGCAATTCCCTTAATTAGTTGAATACTATATACATATATATATACATATATATAGTAATATATCCACCAAAGTCACGATCTCCTTCTATCATCCACTATAAACACATCTTACTCACGCCCACAGTCACGCTCGCAGCCCCATAAGCAAAAGATCAGGCCAGACCCTCCTTGTGGGAGCCCAGCACTCAGCATAATTCAAAGTGAGCAATCAGGTGCGATCAGGCCACTCACGCATAATCAACGAATCTAGCTATAAATGACAAACGAACTCTCCATAGTCAGTTCAGTCCTACGCAGCCCTGACACTAGCAACACCTATAAGAATAGAATTGTAGTCCGTAATATAACCCGTAATGTGATAAGGAACTCCGTTTTTTATACAACTATAACGTTAAGCTTATTATATACATATATATATATATATATATATATATATATATATATATATATATATATATATATATATATATATATATATATATATATATATATATATATATATATATATGCATATATATATTTAAAGATATTGATGAAAAATACATCATTTTTGGAAGAAAAAAAAAACAAAAAATTTATATAAATTTTGTTTTTTTTTTTTAAAATTCTCTTTTAACTCATCTTAGATAATAATTTCTAACTACCAATCAGCTTGGGCTTACTTCACCTTAAGCCTTCTCACTCTATCAATTTTCTTATATATAAATAAATTTCTTACTATAAAAATTGTTTTTATTTTTCTTACTTAACTTTTTATTTGCACAATTTTTTGTTAAAAATAATTTTTTTTTTTTATTTTACTTTCAATACTATAAAATTTTTATTATATTTTTATTTTTTAATCAAGAACAATTAATTTCTTTTTTTTTAACAATTTGTTCAACAATTTTTTCAGCTTTTCACTCAGTTCCATAAATATTTTTTAATTTTTTAAAAATTTTTTTTTTAATTTTATTTTTTTTAATATATTTTTTTTTTTTAATTTTTTTTTATTTTTTTTTTAATTTTTTTTTTATTTTTTTTATTTTTTTTTCAATTTTGTAATTTTTTAATTTTTAATTTTTTATTTTTTGTTTTTAATTTTTATTTTATTTTTTTTTTAATTTTTTTTTTTTTGAAAATTTTATTTTAGATTTTTGCCAGGGCATTCGCTAGTCGTTGAGCTGCTGTTAATTGTTTTTTTTTTTTGCTCTTTTAATATTTTTGTTTTGAAATTGACATGAAAAATTTAATGGCATAATTTTATTTTATTATTTTTTTTTACTGACTCTCCCCTCTCTCTCTCTCTCTCTCTCCTAGATTCCTGCTGCTCTTTTTTTTTGCCATTTGTGTTTTGGCTTTGTGCTTTTTTAGATTAGAAAAGTTTTGTCGTCGCGTTGTTGCTTCGCTCTGCTCGGCTTCACATTGTTTATATGGCCAACGCGCCTATGCAGCAGCAAAACTTGCTGCAGAGCAACCGACCTATACCACAACATATATACATATACCTATGTATATCTATATAGTTAGTGACATATAGGCGCTATATATGTATGTACATGGTGAGCTGGTGAGTTGAGTCAGAGGCGAAAGTTTTGGTCAGCCTGCAATGAGGGACTTTGTCTGCCTCGGCTGCAACTTTAAAAAACTCAACTCGCGCTGGCGGGCGGCGGAAGGCGGGCGTGGCAACTCTCTTATAGCACGGGCCATAGTCCTTAAATTGTATATATGCATATATATATATATATATATATATATATATATATATATATATATATATATATATATATATATATATATATATATATCTATCTTTAAGTACATCTCAAGATTTGTGACTTTAGCTTGGCTCAACTTTTTGCACTCAAGCGCGCAGCTTTATTTGCTTAGTGCATTGAATTGTTAGTTGACCAGGCCAGGAGCGGGAGGGAGGGAGAGAGCGAGAGAGAGAGCGAGAGAGAGATAGGCCAAGAGGAAGTGCCAAGTAGTTCAAGAAGTTAAACATGTTGAGCTCATGAATTTGTTGCTACTTGAAACATAAAATATAAAAAAAAAATAAAAAATAAAATATAAAAAATATAAAATATAAAAAAAAAATAAATAAAATTTAAAATATAAAGTATAAAATATATTAATATAAAATATATAAATATAAAATAATAAATATAAAAAAATATAAATTATAAAATAAAAAATAAAAAACATAAAATAAAAAATATATATAATATATATAAAAATATATAAAAATAAAAAAAATAAAAAAATTAAAATGTAAAATATAAAATACTTTATATTAAATATAAAATATAAAATATAAAAAAAAAATAAAATGTAAAATATAAAAAGTAAAATAAAAATATAAATGGTAAAATTTTAAAAATAAAATATGAAATATAAAATAAATAAATAAAATAAAATATTTTACATAAAACATAAAAAAAAATAAAATATAAAATATATAATTGAAAAATATATAATAAAAAACATAAAACAAAAAATAAAAAACATAAAAAGTAAAATATAAAATATAAAAAATAACATATAAAATATTTTATATTAAATATAAAAAATAAAATATAAAATGTAAAATATAAAATATAAAATTTACAATATAAAAAATAAAATGTAAAATATAAAATATAAAAAATAAAATAAAATTATAAATTATAAAATTTAAAAAATAGAATAAAAAATATAAAATACAAAATAGAAAATATTTTATATAAAATATAGAATATTAAATATAAAATATACAATGGCAAATAAAAAAAATATAGAAAATTATAAAAATTATATAATTATTTAATTAAATAATAAGATTCCCCTAATTACTTATATTTATATCCATAATTTACACTAGCTCAATTTCAATTTTTCTTTCAATTTCGGATACAATTTGCTCACTAAATTGCCGGCACGAGCAGTTTGTCCCAAAATTTAAGAAATAGACATTTTATGGCAAACAAGCAACCGAACTGCCCGCCCACTGCCGCCCGCTTGCATGCGCTGCTTTATATGTATGTATGTATGTATGTATGTATTGAGGCTGGCCCTCAAAACTAAAGCAATGCTTACCTAGTGGCCGTGGTCGTGGTCGTGGTCGGGGGTGGGGGGTTGGTTAGAGAAGTTCTGGCATCAAGTGTAGCTGGCTTTACAATCAACTGCCAGCTGCCTGGCATTTTCTATTTCGGCTCTCGTTTTTATTTTTGTATTCAACTCTCTTTTGACTAGGCGCACTGGACTATTGCCATTTCGCTCGCACCCGCCTAACTCACTTGTTTAGCTCTTTGTCGCTGCTTTAATGCGCCTTTTGCTCAGGCTCGCACCGTTAGTTAGCATTGCATTGTGTTGTGTCCGCCATTGCGCCCATTCCTTCTTCTTTATTTTACTTTTTGCTTTTTTCAATTTTAGCACAATGCTCATGCCGTCCCGCTCACGCCGAGTCTGTGCGGCGCGCGTCTGCTTTGACAAAAGTTTTTTGCGCTAGTTTCTTGCCTTTTATTTGCTTCACACCACGCGGCGCCTTTAGTTTGTGTGTGTTTTTTTTTTTGCTTTCTACTTACGAACGAGAACCAAAAATCAAACAAAAAATATTAAAAAAGACATGTCGATATTTGGTGATGCGGAACTTCAGATACCCTTGAAGATGTTCTAACTGTATATGGTGTAGTTAGGCTAAGATAACTGCCATGTATAGCTGTCAATGTGTGTGTGTATGTATGTATGTGTGTATGTATGTATGTATTTTTGTATTTTTGATTTGCCCGACAGCATAACGGCATTTCAGCACTGGAAGTTCGCAGCGTCTCAGGCTGCCTGCCAAAACACACATAGTCTACGCGCGCGTACCGCAACTGAGCGTCACAGACAAAGAGACCTAGAGCGAGAGAGTGAGAGAGAGAGAGAGAGAGAGAGCGCGCCGAGCGGTAAAGGACTAGTGTTTGTCAATTTAGCTATTTTCCCGCGACTGGCGGCTATGTTAGCTATTTTGAGTGATTGATTGGCTGTTGCTTTGGCCTTTTTTTCTGGCTTGTTTTGTTGACTGCTGAAGAGTTGCCAGCACTGCCAAAGGACAGACAAGCGAAAAGTAGGTAAAAAAAAAAAAAAAATATGAAATGAAATAAAATAAAACTTTTTGGCCACCTACATTTTATTTTGGCTGTTCGCATTTCGTTTTGATGTTGTTGCTGTTGTTGTTGCTGTTGTTGTTGCTGTTGCTGCTTGCTGCTCTTTGGCCAATTTCCGGTAATTCAGTTTTATGCAGGAACTTTTTGCGTTTGTATTTTGATATAAATAAATATGATGCCAGCGGCAAATGGCGATGCTCAGCGCTCGACAGATCGCAACGGAGTCCAAGGTCAGCCATGCCGTGCCATGCCACACACACACACACACACAGACACACAAACACACATATATATATGTAGCCGTCTCACTCTCACTCACTCAGTTTAAATCGTTGAGGCTATGGCAAAAGTTTTGCCATTCGCGCGCTGCTTCGCCAAATATAAGCAACAAATGATGAGCGTTATTTATGTGTGTGTGTGTGTGTCTGTGTGTGTGAGTGTGTTTGACTGTGTGTGTGTGAGTTGGCTTCTTGTTGAGCAGTTGGTTTATGTGGCTCCATAATTGACTTTGATAATTTTCACTTATTGTTGTTGCCTTAGTTGCCATGCTACAACAACAACAACAACAACAGCAACAACAGCAACAACAACTGCCAGTCGAACGC
>JAWNON010000004.1:10482500-10487500 GCA_035045945.1 Drosophila anceps
CAGCGGCTGCTATGGCAAACGGGTTTTCCTTGCAGCTATAACTTGCCGTCGTCGTTGTTGTTGTTGTTGTTGGTTGTTGGTTGTTTGCTGTTGCAGGTGCAGCTTCTGGCTGCTGTGTGTCTTGTGGACCGGTTGCACAGGAAGCTGCACACACACACACACACACGCACGCACGAAAAAAAAATAATATTTTTAATGTTAAAATTGACTTGATTTGCACTACGTTTCTATATAATATTTTTTTTTAATTTTTTAAAATTTATTTTTAATTTTTTTTTGAATTTTTTTCAAAATTTTCTTAAAATTTTCTTAAAATTTTCTGCATTTTTTTTTGCAATTTTTTAACTTTTAGTTTTTTGCAGCTGCGACAACAATAAAAAAAATGTGTAAAAAAATTGAAAAATTAATTAAAATTCATTGAGACACACACACACACACGCACGCACACGCACGCACACGCACACATATATTTGTATATATTTTTGTATATATATTCGTATTCACATGTAAATCGTGCGATTTGGAGTTGTCGCTTAACGGTTTATTTGTTGTGCGCGTTATTTATTCCGCGCGTTGTTAACAGTACACACGCACACAGACGCGCACGCACACATTGTTAAAAGCACACGCACGCACACGAACACACACACACACACGCACACACACAGAGAGATAGACAGTTACTCGCGCACAGCACAGTGCGAGCGAGATAGAGCGTTGTTGAGTGTCCGTTTGGGCTGCTGGGGCAACGACTGTTTGCTAACACGGCGGAACACGTACTAAAACTTGTTTCACGCGCTACGCCATGTCCAACGCCAGCGAACGTTGGCGGCAGCGCCCGTCGTCAGTTGGCAGCGCAGCCAGCGTTAACAGCAACGAACGGCAACGAATGGCACGCGCAGCGCATTGCAATACCACCAACTGGAAAACTGTTCCCAGCGCCAAACGGCACAGTCGCGTGCTGCCTGCTGCTGCTGCTTGCTGCCTGCTGCCTGCTGCTGCTGCCTGCTGCTGTCGCATTGTCACTCTCCAATGTGTGTACTAAAACTTTGTACACGAAGCGTCGCGTTACGACGCAGCAGCGAAACGAGCGAACTAAAGCGAACGGCACGACGATTCCTTTTCGAAATTCAGGTCGTTGTCTTCGTGGCCTCGTGCTCTTCTGCTGCTCTCCGTCTCGTGCTCTTGTGCTCGTGTGTGCGCTGTCGGCGCCAGCGCCTTGTTTGCAGTCGCTGCGGCGTCTGTTAAGGATAACATACGCGGCGCTGGCCCTAACAGCGACGCAACTTTATAAATATCAACAGCAGCAGCAACACGGACAGGCAGGCAGGCAGGCAGGCTTAAGTGATATTATGTACAAGCATAAATTAGCTCTGCACACCCGCGTCTTTGCTGTTGATTGGTGGGCAGCAGCCGCAGCCACAGCCACAGCAGCAGCAGCAGCAGCAGCAGCCGGAAGCAACCGAAGTGACAGCAACAGCGGCCATTCCCACTCCTCTTCCCATCTCAGCTGGAAGTTTAACTAGTATATGGGCATCGATGGCCGATCGCACGCTGCTAAAGTGTTATATGGGAATGGGAACAGTTCATGCAAATGGCACACTTCACTAAAAGAGAAGAAGCGGGACGGAGAGTAGTGAGAACAGCTGACTCAAGATGCAGTTCATTAGGGTCACTTCACAAGTTCTTCTTTCGCAATTACAATGCAATAAAATTATTTACTGTTTTTTTTTTTGCTTGCAATATATTGAAATTAAGAAAAATCAATATTAACATTAATTAATAAAAAAATTGTAATTAATACAAAATATAAAATAATAATTTTTAGTATTTATAACTAAAGCCGTGACTGGGTTTTCAGAGTTTCACTGTGATCATTTTTCCCATTCCTGTGATCACTGTGCTCACTTTTTCCATTCCTGTGATCACTGTGATCATGCCAATTACTAGAGTTCCCATTTCTGTGATCACTGTGATCACTGTGTTCAGTCAGATCACTACATTTCTGTGATCACCGATCATTTCTATGACTCCCTGTGATCATTAACACAAGCTGTGATCACTTGAACTGCCCTTCACAATCCCATTTTTCACTGCAATTGCTCATAATTGCTGTGATCAATAACACACTCACACCTGTGATCATTCACTGTGATCTCTGGGGTACTGATTCACTTAGATCAACTCAAACTCTTTTGAGTGCTCCTCTGTGATCACACTACTGTTCCCACTGTGACGGTGACTGTGACAGTGACTCCCTGTGATCAGTCACATCTGTCTGCACTGGCCCAGTGACTGATTCACACAACGGTGACGCAGCACAACATGGTGAGACGCCCTCAAATCGGTTCGAGGAACGATTGACAATGCAACATGAGATCGTCATTGTTGTTGTTGTTGCTGTTAAATTTACTGATTGTGAATGAGGTTAAAAATTTGAATAAAAATGCGCATGCAAAAATTGGCACACGATGCCGATGCGAGAGAAGCGAGAACAAGAGAATGCAGCAAGCAAACAATAAGAACAGCGAGCAGAAGAAGCGGCAGAAGAAGTGAACGAAGAAGAGTGAGCAGCAATAACAATAACAATAACAGTTGCCGCCTCATAATTAAAACGTTTCGAGTGGCCCAGAATGCAAGAATGAACTGAACTGAGCTGAGCTGAGCTGTGCTGCTGCTGCTGCTGCTGCTGCGACTTCCAGTTCCAGTGGAAAGTC
Source organism: Drosophila anceps (assembly GCA_035045945.1). Classification (NCBI taxonomy): domain Eukaryota; kingdom Metazoa; phylum Arthropoda; class Insecta; order Diptera; family Drosophilidae; genus Drosophila; species Drosophila anceps. Next base: position 10,485,218 of record JAWNON010000004.1, read on the forward strand.
CCGTTCACGTTGGCCGCGTGCAAATTGTTTTCATGCCCAAATTGTTTGAGGGCCAAACACAAATTTATGAGCAACGCCCCCCAAAACGGCAACGAGGGTCGCCCCAACAGATGCCCGCCTGGCGTTGTGACAGACAAATGTCAATAGTAACTTGGGCGCAGCAGCAGCAGTGCAGTAGCAGCGCTAGCAGCAGCGCAGCTTCATAGTGTTCCTATTTCCACATTCCCACACACCATTACCCCCGCCCATGCCCATGGGCTGTTTGGCAGCAACAAGAGCTGAGCCGAAGCCGCCGACCGCCCATCAACGACAAATCAATGACGACGACACATGTTGGACATGCAACAACAACAAAAACAACAACAACTTGAAAGAAACTGAAACTGAGTGGCAGACGAGGCAACTGCCGCAGATTGAAATTGAGGCAGCAGCAACAACAACAATGAAAGCATTTAAGCATTTGGAAGCAATTACCACAGCAATGAAGCATTGAATGAATGGGAATGAATCCAACAGAATGCACAGCACACGTGTGTGCCGTGCGTATGTGTGTGTGTGTGTGATGGTGTGATCAGTCCAGCGCCTTAATAGGAATTTATGTGCATTTTTCCAGGGATTGGGATTACTTACTTAGGCAGCCAAAGCATTGACGAACACGAACACGACACAAAGACGAAGGTTGAAGCTGTCTTCGGCGGAAACACGAGACGCTTCCACTGCCAATGAGCCGCAACGATAAGCCGGCCGAGTGAGCTAGTGCGAGAGAAAGAGAGGGAGAGGAAGATAGCTTTAGTTGATGACAACGTTGCGTGGTGCTGGCTGCGTCCGCGCGCTGTCACAACGGAAGCGCCAAAAGCCGCCAGCGACTGTCGCTTCCAATGAAACGTGTCTCTTCTTCGACTATCGGATCGTTCAAGAGTGAGCGAGAGAGAGAGAGAGAGAGAGCGACGCGATTGAACAGTTGTGATTTGGAACTATAGAGAGCGACAGGCAGTGAGAGTGAGATCGTTAGCATGTGCTCTAATTGCTGCACTTCCAAAATTTGTGAATGCACGTTTTCAACTAGAACAATTTATGCCCTCTACGAATAGAAATTAGCTAAGCGGGCATATTGTTTTTGAAGTAGTTATGTCATTGAGTTGCATAATAATAAACAATAATAATACTAAAAATAGAATTTAGAAATAAAATTTTAAATCCAAAAATTCATTTTATTTATATAAATAAAACTATATAAAAGTATACATTTTAAACATTATGTTTTATAACACATTTTCAATAAATTTTTAGATTGCATAAAAATATATAATATATATTTATATTTCTATATATAAACATATACCACATAAAACTAGCATTATTAGCATATAAACTTCCATTAATATAACGTGTAACACTTGCGCTCACAGGGTATTACTCCGTCGATCACTTGTTGTTCAATTTAGTTTTTGGACATATTTTACGATGCGGCGCTTCTGCTAGAGTTGCCGTTACTGCAGTTGCTGCAGTTGCTGTTGTTACTTTTGTTTATGTTCTGCCTCTTTAACGGTATTATGATTGCCGTTGTTCTCGGCTACAGATGTTGTTGTTCTTGCTTTTGCTCTTGCTGTTGACAGCTGACGCTACAAGCGCCGCTGTAGATCAGCGTGCACAGTGGCACGCAAGCAATGAGCTAGTGTAATCAAGAGTGCATTGCATAATAAAATTATGAAACTCTTAACTGTTAATCATGTTACTTACTTTACTTTAACTTTTTTGTTTTTTTTTTGTAAACTTGCAAAACTTCATGTCGTAAAAGTTAAAATAATCCTAATGCAATTTTGTCTTCTTCGCTTAAGTGTTTGCTCTGTTTATTATTCGTGGCCCACTGTACAAAGTGTCAAATCCAAATTCCAAAAAAAAGAAGCAAAAGAAACAAGGGAACTAATCGGAAACGCTTTGCACTTCCGTTTTTTCTTGAGATTCTTCTTTTTTCTGCTCAGCTCATTCTGTTTTTTTTTTCGACACGTTTACCCTAACTTGGTGTAGTTTGATTTGCATATTAGATGTGTTACTTAGAGGCTTGGAATTGTGAATTTAGTTAAGTTTAGTTTTTCTTTTTTTTTTTTTTTTGAGTATTATATAAAAAAGGAAAGTAAATGAACGAGAAGATGAGATAAGAAAAATTGAAAAAAAATATATATATATATATTGTAGAGTAAATGATATTTTTTCGAGTTAGGGCATTTAAGTCTCTGCTCAAGCAAAGTTATTTCTTCGTTTCATTTTCAAAAAAAAAAAAAA
>JAWNON010000004.1:10492500-10722500 GCA_035045945.1 Drosophila anceps
TTGCTATTATCATTTACATTGTCATTGCCATTGTCATTATCATTGCTATCGTCATTTTCATTGTCATTGACATTGCTATTGTCATTATCAATATTGCCATTATCATTATAATTATCATTATCATTATCATTGTCATTGCCATTATCATTGTTATCATCATTATCATTGTCATTGCCATTGCCATTATAATTACCATTGTCATTATCATCATTATCATTGTCATTGCCATTGCCATTGTCATTATAATTACCATTGTCATTGCCATTATCATTGTCATTATCATCATCATTGTCATTGTCATTGCCATTATCATTATCATTGTTATCATCATTATCATTGTCATTATCATTGCTATTATCATTGTCGTACCTTTAAAATTTTTTGTGTATATTTTCCCCATCTAGTTGCTTTGAAAAGTTTGTCTAGCTGAGATGTTAGCTCATTGATGTTGCTCTGTCGAGTTCATTCATAGTTGACGCAGCATTCAACCTGAAAACATATTTTTCCAAAAAAATAAAAAGATTCATTTTATAAATCGACTTTAGCACACTTATTAAAAACTAGATCATGGATACAGGTAAGTGTGGTTAATCAAATAGAAGGAGCGTAAGCTCAGTAATTTTGTTCACAGGAAACAATAGATACGTTATGCCGTCGCCCAGACGCAGGCTGCAGAGAGCCGCTGTTGGCGTCGCTGAACGTCCAAGTGGCTTCGTGACGCTGCAGTTGCTCCGCCAGTACAGGGAGAACAGGGAGCGTCGTCTGGCCGTAAGTAATGCCCAAATGCCTAAATGACTGACCGCACTTAATGCATTGTTCACTTAGCAGAAGATCAGGAAAACTATGGTCGACAAATCGACACAGACAAACACATTGGTGGTGCTGCGGAATCGCAGGATGGTGCCAGGAGTGCGCAATGCGGCACAGGCTCGCCAGGTGCCCAATCATTGGGCCGATTATTATTTGGGCAGGCAGACCAGTAATCTCATCCGTTTCGTGCTAGTTGGCTGTGTCATTCTATTGAACTTGGGCGCTTTCTTTGGCGTTTTCAAGAAGTCCACTTCTGTTTAAATTTTCAGATAGTCTTTAATGCTAGATTAATATTAAATAAATAAACAACAATGGTGGGGGGAGCAAAAACATGTGGCTAAAGCTATTCAGATTCCTTAACTCTCTAACTCTGTCTCTGTCTCTGTCTCTGTCTCTGTCTCTGTCTCTGTGTGTCTCACTTTCTCCACAGGCATTGTCATGCACATGGACAGAGTGTGGACAGTTGTTGACATGTTGGCGCTCGAAACTGTTGCATTCTTCACCAGCTTTGTGTGTGTTAGTCTCGGTCTGTGTGTGTGTGTGTGTGTGTGTTGGTGTGTTGCCTTTTCCGGTCTTTGACATTTACAACAGTTCGCTATGACAGCGACGGGTTAGGGTAGCAGCGGGGCAGCTGGCTGGAGCTGTTAGTCATAGTCGCAAGACTGAAGGGTGAGACACACACACAGAGAGAGGGAGAGAGAGAGAGAAAGAGACACACACACACCCACACACACACATGTGTGTGTGGTATAACCATAATGGCGTCATAAAGATGATATCATAATTTCCTACTTTGCTTTCCTTTATTTTCTTTTCTTTTCTTTCTTTTTTTTCTTTTTTTTTTGCTGCTTTGTTACGCTTTCTCATTTTCCTGTTGCACACTTTGACGCTGCGACGCGTCGACTATTTGCCTTCTGCCGGGCTTTTCGTTTAGTTTTTCCTTTTTTCTTTATAATTTTTCGCTCGTTCTTGCCTCGTTTTGTCAAGCATTTGAATTGTGGCGTCAATATTTGTCAGCCCAGCCCTGAAAGTCGCCACCATAAGCCAAGCTCGGTATTACTAAGGTATTACACTCCCTCTCTCTGCCTCTCTCTGCCTCTCTTTTTCTCTCTCTTCCTCTCTCACTTTAATGGCGAACGTCCAGCAAATTGTTCCAGGAAATTGAGCGAGCTGCACTTCAAGTGAATTCCACTGGCAAATGCGACGCCATAAAAATGTGAATAAATTTAATACCATCAAGTCAGATATATATATATATATATTTATATATATATATAAATATATGTATATATAAATAAAAGCAAACGGCAGCTAGAAACCGGCGCGTGCCAATCCGCAGCATTTTAGGCCGGAAATACGTTGGGGGCAGCTCTTGCTGCCGTTGCCGCTGCCGCTGCCGCTGCCGCTGTGGCTGCGGCTGCTGCTGCAATGCAGCATTGCAATTCAAATGAAAGCAAAAAGGGCTGCCCCCACGGAGCCAGAATCTATTTAAAGCACTCGACCCAAGTAGGGAGCGCTGGCCATGAGAAGCGCCGAGAAGAGTGCGACTTTTTTTTTTTTTTTTTTATGTGGAAACAATAAAAGCTATGACGACGGCAACTGAACTGCCTATGTATGTATGTATGTATGTGTGAGGCTTACGTTTGTGGCCTGCCCATGCTAAGAGTGCGTCCAAACTGGCAATAGCTGTGCCAATCGACAGCTCTCGATATACAATAGTTATCGATTGTGCTTGTTGTGCTGCAAAAGTCTGGTTTGACTGATCTGGTTCATTCTAGTGTTACAATAGATGGTTATTTCAGATAGATTTAGATGTGCATATAGTATCAAAAATCGATAGTTATGCATGGTTGACTCACAAACTGATATTGGTGCAGTTAGCATCGATAGTTATTATCGATTACTCATCAATTACCAATTACAGTTATCTTGAGCTAGGTTTTGATGCCGATAGCAAGTCGTAAGATATCGATATACAAGTAGGCTAATAATCGATAGTCAATTCGACTGTCAACGTATCAATAGCTATCGATAACTCAAAACCATGTAATTGACTAGAAGGTTTAGATGGCAAAACTGGTATTTGACTTGACACAGCTGATAAGTATTATCGATAATGATGATTCGATAGCTTATCGATAGTTCGATACACAAATAATCAATAGTTGTTTCAGATTAGATTGCATAACGATTCGATAGCTCACAAAACCATTGTTGATGCTTCGATATCGTATCGACAGTTCGATACACAAATAATCGATAGTTGTTTCACATAAGATTGCATGACGATTCGATAGCTTACAAAGAGACGTACAGCTTAGGCTCACAATCGTATCGACAGTTCGATAAGGCAACAATCGATAGACAAGCTTAGTTCAACATTATCACATGCCAATATGCTTCAAGAGCTGAGGTCCTTTCTCAGTCACTCAATCAAGTGCTCCTTTATGCCATATGTCACAGCTTTATTCGCTCTCATTGAGTTGGGTAATTATAAATGCATGAAATTCTTGTAGCCTAATCGAATGTCGGATGAGCTTAGTCTTCTTTATTCGCACTGACGTCTGCACATATCGCTCATTTACTGCGGTCTCAGTTGTCTTAATGAAAATTCATGAAATGAATTAAACATTTTTTTATGACGCCTTCGCTTTAATGGCTTTCCGTGGGGCGGGGCCACGAAGACTTTGCTTCTCGTGTCTCGTGTTTCGTGTTAACATTTAACGCACCCTTAACGCACCAGCGGGCGCCCAGTTTAGGAACGGGTTCCGAGGTTGGGGTGAGGAGTGTAACCGCAGTTCTGCCCAAGTTAATAAAATTTTATTTGCATTTCAATTCATTTGGTTGCGTTTTATATTTTATTTCGAACATTTCGCCAGACAATTAACATGAAATCAAATTACGACAACCTTATGAACAAGCATTAAAACTGACATAAATCGAAGAAAAAACTAATTGAGCCCCAGAAGGAAAAAAATCTAATTGAACCTCGAAATAAACTAATTGAGAACCGAAATGAACTAATTGAGCCAACCCCCCCCCCCTCCAAAAAAAAAAAAGCTAACTGAACTAAGATTTTCACTGACATCTTCTGCCTACAAGTCCAGCAGAATGTCCAGCCCGATGTATATGACGATCAGGTAGCCGCAAACTAGCGATGCGACGATCAGCATGGTGCGCAGCAGCTTCGATAGATGCATATTGCATTTGCATCCCGATTTGAGTGTCTTTTTGGTCTTTTTCTTGCGCGGCAGCAATTCCTTGCATGGGTCCGTTTGTACTTCCTTTGTGGCGAATGTCTTCTTGACTTTCTTATTTAACTGGATTGTTATTTCGATTAATATGCAAATTGGTTGCCAATCGATCAATGATCAATACTCACGGTTCGTTTATTCTTGTTGTTCTTGGCATTGCGCTTTTGTTTCTTCGAACGGCTCTTGATGGTCGGCATGGGTTTGCTGCCTTTTAGAGTGTTATCACTAAAAGCGATTTTCGCTTCCGCTGCAATATTTCAGTAAAATAAATGTTATCGCGCCTTCGAAAGTATTTTTCTTACCTTGCCATATCTTCAAACATTTTTGCATTGTATTTATACATTTTTCCATATAATTCGACATGTTTGTGTGATTTGTATTATTTTAGATTGTAGTTAGCTTGATAGTGTTTTCTTTGATTGAGTGTTGAAAGTGCTTGCTTAGATATTTCTTGACTTCTTTGGAATCGACTCCTAGATTAGAGTGCTTCAACTTCAAGTAACCAGCCAGAAAATGATTTGGCAGCAGAGTTTATTGCATGGATGGTAGGACAATTGAATGAAGCTTATACAGTCAGGAGTATATAGATTACTCTCTTTCATTCACCATGGAGAACCATTAGAGAGAGAGAGAGAGAGAGAGAGAGAGAGAGAGAGAGAGAGAGAGGGAGAGGAGGAGCGAAAGATTAGGTCTCCTAACGCTACATACATGAACTTTATGGCCTTGGCGCAGACTTCATAAATGCATTACGGTAGCAATTGTCATGCCATTAGCTTTATGGACAATTTGTAGTTTGTAGGCGGCCCGTTACGTTCTCAGATATTAGAAAGTTTGGCTCCATGTGATTTGCTTGCCATTTTTTTTGATGGCGCCGGCCTCTAACAGCTGCTTGTGTCCTGCTTTTGTCTTGTCGTAAATTTAATGATGTTTTTATACCCTGAGCTCATTGAAAGTGGGAGCTTAGGGTATACTGTTTTTATGAGTGTGTATGTGACAGGCGGGACGAGGCGTGGCAGTTGCCATAAAGTACGAATATATATATATATGCTTGACTAGAACGATAAGCTGAGTCGATCTAAGCATGTCTGTCTGTCCGTCCGTCTGTATGTCCGTTCATCCGTCTGTCTGTCTGTTCGTCTGTCCTTCTGTCCGCCTGTCCGTTCGCCTGTTCTCCTGTCTGTCCGTTCTTCCTTCTTTCCATCTCTCCATCTGTTCGTTCCTCTCTCCGTCCTACCGCCCTACCGCCCTTCTTTCTGTTCGTCCGTCTGTGCATCCATCCTTCTGTCCACCCTTCAGTCCGTCCGTCTGCCTGCCCGCCCATCCTTCTTTTCGTCTGTCCTACCGTCCATCCGACCGTCCGTCCGTCCTTCCTTAATTGGAATATCAGCTCTGCGCCGTGTTCAGGGTACCTCCTAGTCGTGCACTCCCGCCTAGAGCACTCGTACTTGTGGTTTTTTTTTTTCTGCGCATCTTCGTTGCGTGGCTCTCGCTAAGCCACTTGGCGTCTAATGAAGGCGTTGATGAGACGTTGGCGCTAGCTGCGGCGGCGGTGGCGGCGGTGGCAACGGCGGCCTGCAAGTGTGTCTAACGTTCTAGAAATAACATTTGTTGGTAATAAATTCCAAAGATAATACACCCACTGGCTCTGTGCTGTTGTGGCACAGCTGCCGCATGCCGCATGCCAGCCAGAAAAGGCGGCCGCCATAACTCGGCTCAGCTATTTATTGCAGCAGCCAAGCGGCATCAGTTGCCGACTTGCTTGGGCCATGTTTGCTGTTTCAAGTTGTTGTTGTTGTTGTTGTTGTTGTTGCTGCTGCTGCTGCTGTTGTTGCCTGGCACTAAGCTAAGCACAAATATAAATTTGCACACACACACACAGACACACGCACATTGAAATATTACACCTGCAATTGGCGCGGCTGAGAGGCGTTTTTCACGCCCACACACAATAACACAAATAAACACCCCCAACACACACACACACACGCGCCCATTTCGTGTTGTTAATGAGCCCACGTGTGTGTGTGTGTGTGTGTGTGTGTGCTTTTGTGTGTGTCTCACATATAATGATGCGTTTATTAATGCCAGTCATAGTCTTTATTAACAAGATGAGCGCCCATCTAAACTAATTTTGGGTTTTTTAATTATCAAACATCATCTTGAGTTTCTTCATTCAATTATTTCCAGATATGATCTACCTAGTTAAGGCGGCTATAGGAGCCAAGCACATTCAGTTTGCAATGAATGCTTCAAGCTGATTCGCTTGAGCGCCAGAACTATGTGGCTTTGGTTCATTCAAATTGAGTTGAGTTACTTCTATATTATTTTCGTCATTAGTATTGTTAACTTTCATTAGTTTTTGTATGGTTTAACGAAGTGTCTCAAGTAGTTGGAAAACAACTTTTAGATTTTTAGAGCTATTTTTGCTCATCTCACTTTTCAGACAACAATTTCGGAGTGGATATATAATTTGAGATGTTTTGTCTGGCTTTCAAACTGTGGCAACTGCAGTAGATGTTTCTACTATATAGCTTTGATTGTCTACAAGAGCTCAAAATATTCCATATATCTAAGTCTCTAGCATCTATAATAATAACATTTCAGTTATACCATACCTACTATTTCCCAATTTGCCATGTCCCTAGTAGATGTAACGGAAAAATCTCAACACTTCATAAGGCAAGAGGATACGAACAAGTAAATTCTGCATGTTTTAAGTGACTAGTTTGAGCAGCGGTAAAAAGGCAATCCGATAGACGGACGGACAGATGGAGACGAAGAGACGGACGGACGGACGAACGGACAGACGGACGAACGGACGGACAGACGGACGGACAGCAAGATCAATATATGTTCTTCATTTCGTGATCGAGTATAATAGACAGCAAAACTATTCAAGCTTGCCATCTGTCTAATGATATAAAAAGTTTATTATAGTTTTATATAAAAGTTTATCTTTATGCATAGGTATCTATATATATTTTCTTATATTTAATTCATTTGAAGATCTCTAGGCCACACAGAAACTTCTGTTTAGCCAACAAGAAATGTGAGTTTAGAGTATAAAAGTTTCGTTACGCCGAACGAAGACAATGCTCCAAGCGGCTCGTTCTCACTCCACACCCTTTCCCCTCTCCTTCCGCAACGCTCATGTCATATATGCTAAGCTTTTGGTTGCGTTGTTTTTGGCGCTTTCTTCTACAACATTTGCCACTTACTCATAAGCAAATGGGCTGTAGTGAGGATGGGAGGCGTGGCGCGTGTAGGCATGTGGCCGGTGGAATGGGCACATGTTGCTTCATTTCAACACATAGCTGGGCGGGGTGATGGGAGGGTGGGGTGGGGTGGGGTGGGGTGGGGTTGGCGCATGGGGCGTGTCATTAGGTTACATACATTCCTGTAATTACAATTCACCGAGGAGCCCACAATGCGCCATATGAGCCGCAAGCCGTAAGCCGAATGCCGAAAGCCGAGAACCGACAACCGAAAGGCGACTGGAGCCAGGTCTCTTAATACGAGTATGCAAATCCAAAGGGGGAGGGAAGTTGAGTGGGCGAGGTACTGGTGGCTGCTGCTGCTGCTGCTGCTGCTGCTGGGTCATCGATGGCAAAGTTCACAGTCATATGTAGATTGTCTCCTGCGTGTGTGCGTGTGTGTATGTGTGTCAGGCTAAGAGAGGAAAAAAGCCGTTCACCTTTTTGCAAAGCAACAACAAAATTATGTCATAAAATGTTTTTGCGTTCGCTGCTAATGTGTAGAGCGGGCGAGAGAGGGGGAGGAGGGCGGGGGGGGGGGGGGGTGGTGGTGGTGCCACCGTGACAGAGACACCCATATACAGCTTGCCACAAAATGCCGCATTAAAATCACAAAATACAAATACAATATGCAGAGGCTACACACTCTGTGGTCGCCCCCTGCCCCACTCTGGCAAAGCCCATAAGCGACCATAACCACCCGCGAGCCACGCCCATCAGCCCAACTGGTAGCAGCAGCAGCAGCAGCAGCAACAGCAGCAGCAGCACCAACTTTTATGTTTATGAAAAATTACGTGAAAGCACCGGCACAGTGGGCGTTCAAATGGCAGGGGCGTGCCAGCCAGTGCGCCAACCAAGTGACTAACTTTTCAAAGTTGCCAACGATAAAAGGCGCTACAAATTTCGATATGGAATATTTCCCGTTATTATCCATAACGGCAGCTGCTTTTGCCCATAGCCCAAACCCCACCCTCAACGAATATCGCAGCTCGATTGCCTCGAGACCCATTTGCATGCAGACAAAAGTCGGTGTCTTAGTCTCAGTGGCCAGAATATGTGCACGAAACGGAGCATCTGGAGCGCAAATGGATGCACATGGCTCTGTGCTGATCCATTGAGCATTCAGCTCGTGTTAGCTGATCTCAATTTGTGGCTAAATCAATGAACTGTTGTCTGTGTGGCAAGGGCAAGAGAGTGTTCGGCGCTTAAGCTTATTAGATAGTAGCTCTTCCCTGTATAGAACCAGTTTTGTCAGCAAAATGATGCTTCAACTCGTGAGAATTGCATAGAAAGGCTTTTCATTTGGTTATCAAAGGAAGAGCTTTACGCGCTGCTTACACAATTTGGCAATTAAGAAACAATTTCAGGGCTTCAAAAGGGCGATTGCTTGTGGGCTGCTGAGGCAATGCCCGTTGCCGACTAGCAAATACCCTGTAATCATAAACAAGCTCGCCTAAACAGACATTATTAAGCTTTCAAACAAGTACAGATATTTGTTCTTTATGCATAATCAACTCCTTCGTCTTAATGCAACTTCAACACATGAGAATTGCATAGAACGGCCGTTCAAACTGTTCAAACAGTTTCAAGGTTTCAAAACGCCGATTGCTTGTGAGGCAATCTCCGTTGCCGACTAGCACATACCCTGCAATCATAAAACAGCACGCCCACACATACGTTATCATTAATACGGCTTTCAAACAAGTCGTTGCCATTGATTAAGATGTACAAATATCTAACTATATAAGACATTTGACGCAATTAAAAGTCAACCGTTGCCATGCTTATGTGATTAAAAACCCATAAATTTTACTGCCCGGCTTATATTTATGATCTAGTTTTATGGCCCACTTCCTTTACGCTAAATATATAATTTTACGATGCGATCACCAAAAACCCAAAACAAAAAAAAAATACACAAAAGTAAAAGTCGAGGATAGACTTTACGACATATCCGGTTTTGCCGTTGATGGCAATGCAAAGGTCGAGCAGATATATATGTATATATAGTTGTATATAGATAGATCTATAGCTATACATGCATGAGTATGGTAATAGATATGTATTTTTGATTAAGAATATGTATGCTGCAGTTTATATATCAATTGGATGGATGTATATACATAAATTTTATTTAATTCCTCTCTAAATACTTTTGCCGAAGCTAATGGTTTCATCTTAGCATATCTCACAATTATTCTAATGTAAGTTTGTTCTAAAAAAGACTTCTTTTTATAGTGAAGGGCATTAAGCATCATAGAAGCTGTGCATTCAACAATATATTCTATATCGTTATACATTTTGCCTTGATTTCAACTTCTTATATGCAGCACTACTATTTCAATGAACGATCGATTTTCAATGTAACGTAAATCTAATCGAAAGCCACAGGATATTTTCGTATTTTTTTTTTTTAATTCGATTCTAAATATAAAATGAGCAACTTTTTATTTTTCAATCGAAAAAGTAGCTTTTGTTTTGTGCACTGCAGCACTACTATTTTCATGAACACAACTGGGGTATATTCATTAAAATAGTAGTGCTGTGAATTTATCTCCGCCCAAAAATTATAATAATGATACATATGTTTGTTATTATTATTTTTTCTTTTAAATTATACTTTATTTACTATTTGCATTTATAAACGCTTTTCTAGCTTTCTGTTGCTGTTATGGCAACTTGTCTTGGATGAAAAGCTGTAAAGCTAGGCAAAAAAGTTCATGTTGACGAGGCTTTTAGCCGAGGTGAGGGATTAGTTCAATATTGATATGAAAATGAAGCTGAAGCGATCTGGTAAGTGTGAGTTCCTGGCGTCTTCTTCTGTGCCTGAGTCTTCTGCATGCAAGGGTGTTGGGGTGGGAGTACAATTTACAGTTTGTAGTTATATGTTGTTGATTCTGTTGATTAGATGCTTAGAATTTTGCTATGCATTGACTTCATCGCATCTCATCTCACTTTCCCACAACTGTTTCCACAACAAACACACTTCCCTTCAGGATGTTCGTCAACAATAGATATAAAAAATTAGATGAGCTCTATGCTTCTTAGTGATGCATAAAACCAGCTGAGCTAAGGCTATAGCTGGAGTTGGAGCTAGAATTGGAGTTGGAGTTGGAGTTGGAGCTAGAATTGGAGTTGGAGTTGGAGCTGAAACGGGTCCATCTGTCAAACATCACGAACGTTGACAGTTTTTGTTGCTTTTTATTGTTGTTGTTGTTGTTGTTGTCTTTATTTTAGGGGTGGATTGCTCCATTTGGGGACTGGTGGCTTTTGTCTTACTGATATGAGGTTGTGGCTTAGTGCTTGCTTTCTGAGCCCGAGGTTGGGGCATGTTAATATAAATGAGCTCATTTCGCTAGGTTTGCCGTGACGGCTGCTAACCAAAAAATCTACCTGGCAACGGACCATATGTGGCCTTTTATTACGGTTATGATAGCGTGTAAGTACAGCATAGCTGGAGGGAGCGGGAGGGAGGGCAGCATCCATTAAAATATACACATATGGAGAAAAGACAACCAACAAAAGTCAATGAGCAAAGATGTAGCAGCTGCCGTTGATCCTCCAGTCAGCCACTGGCAATGCTCGGCTACTCATTATGCTAATCATATTCATTAGCGTGCATTCGAATAACAACAACAACAACAACAACAACAACAACAACAAGAGAATTAAAATCCCAGCACTAACTAATTTGTCACGCTGACAGAGCTCCAAACGGGGCCGCATATCGATCTGAAAGATCTCCAACAGGAGTCAGACTTAAACAAGTAAGAGTGCGCTAGTTGGGTGTGCTCGACTTGGAGATACCCTGAATGCAGTAGAGAGCTGGAACCCACACAGTAAATTTCAAGTTTTCATCTGTTGTGGCATTGACGGACGGACAGATAGACAAACGGACAGACAGTCGGACAGACACTCGGACAGACAGGCAGACGAATGTGTTTATATCGACTCAGCTCGTCATCCTTATCAAGAATAAATATACTTTATGGGATCTGCCACGCCTCCTTCCGTCAGTTACATACATTTTAACAAAACTGACATACCCTGAGTTCCCATAATCAATGGGTTTCAGGGTATAAAAACAACTTAGCTTAGAGCAGGTGAAAAGTCATTTTAATCAAATATATTTATATATATATATATATATATATATATATATATATATATATATATATATATTATATTATATATTTGATCTTTTTCAGCACCTCAACAATTACAGCTAACAGGAATCATCATTAAGCTTCAGTAATGCCCGTAGCTCAAACACTATTTAACACTTTGCAACACTTAGCCCAGCTGTGGCTGATCTTGCTTAGCGTTTTACAACACTCAACAAAGTTTGAGCAGTGAATAGCTTGTGAATATAGAAACTAAATAGCTCCTGTTGAAGTTTTACTTTCAGCAAGTGTCATTCAACCATAAACAGAGTTGCACTTGGCCGGGGCTTCGGGCCCTTCGAGCGGTTCTTCTCTTGCTGTTTAATCAATGTGGCTGGCCGAACGGAGGCATTCTCGATATGCCCATTGATAATCATAATCAAGCTAATGATGCGGCAGACGATAAGCTGATGGGGCTGATGCTGCACCAAATTTGTGTAGAGCCAGAGCAAAGTCGCAACCCAGTTTCAGTGTCTGGGCAGCGCAGCGCAGCTTTTAATGATGATGTAGAACTTGACCGTTGGCTTGATCGCATTGAAGTGACGATATCTTCAATTGGCTACAACATTCCTCAACGGCCTGTCACACACACAAACAGACACAGACACACCAAGAGACTGAGTGGGGCAAAGCGGCTGCGTCTATGGACAGACAACGTCGTCTCCTACTTATCCAACACAATTATCTATCAACGCATCGGAGCTGGCGAGCTGTGGAGCTGGAGAGAAAAAGCGATTGGCTCATCGAATTAAGGGCTGAGACTCTGTGGAGACGTAGCCCAGTTGCCCGGTTGGTCTAATGAGTGCAATTTGCTTCTGTCTTGGCTACTAAATGCTCGCATTAGTTTAGATAAATAGCTTAATTAATACATTTTGTGTGCCCAGGCAATGGCCGACGGCCCAATGGCCACAATTACAACAATAACGAGCAGCAATTATTAGCCTAATGGCATTGTTTGATTTCCGCACTGCCAACCATTCAACAACCCAACCACTCAACCACCCAACCGCCCAGCCGTCACCTAACGCATTGCAATGGAAAAGATTGCCTGCGAGCCGCTAAGTGCTTCATATTTGCACTTGGCAAAGGTTGAAGGCCATTTGCCCATTGCGTGGCACAAAGTGTGCCACAATGACCCGACCTCCAACATATTTCAAATATCCTCACATAGTTATGCCAACAGCTATATTACGTATATAGGTATATGTATATGTATGTGTGTATGTATATTTGTATGTCCATTATGCAGTGCTTTACAGTTGTTTGCAGTTTCACAATCTGTAAATATTATATTAAAAAGTTATTATTAAGCAAGCATTGAGCGCGGCTGATGAGCTATCTAGTTGACTTTGATAACTTAATAATGTGGTAATTGGACTCGTTAGTACAGCTATATATACTCAATTTAACATATGCGAGGTGTGTATCAAGAGTATATAGAGGGATAGGGATAGATAAGGAGATGCATAGATTCAGATACATAGGCATAGATAGGTATAGATAGATATAGATACATAGATATACAAGGAAGGTGTACATATATAACTTAAATAAATATATATATATATATATATATATAGGTATAGGAACACACTTCGTGCTTAATATAACTATCTATAACTTGTCTGAAAAGTACATATGATTCTGAGACTAAGCATAGAAGTTGTTCTTAAAATTTAATATACATAAAACACATTTTCAGCGAAATATATATTCTGTAACTGTCTAAAATTGTAGAACCAATATTCTAGATTTTAAATATTTCTTGATTTTTGGACAGATCTCACAAGCAAATTTACTTATAACTTGACTTCATCACTCAAATTGAGGTATGTATGTCTTACTGTAGAGCATCATGAACTCAAGCAAATCAGGACGAAAGTTATGCTTTATAAAGACGAAGAAGAAGATAAGGCATGTATATGATTTTGGTATATCAAAAAATTAAAAAAAAGAAGAAGAAGAAGAGAAAAGAGAGTTTTCTTTCTTATGCTAACTAAGTTGTCATTAATGGTCGTCATAATGGGGAGCGCAGCTGAACTGAACTTTGGCTGCATGAATTTTGGAATGTTTTCGATTTCATTTGCCCTGCGGCGTAGCTAATCGAAGCGGGACAGCCGATGTCTAATGACCGCCATAGATGGGCAAACAGAAAACAAAAAGAAATGCCGACGAGCAGCCACAGACACAGTCAACGCCCCCATGAAGACGCCACAATGGGCATGACTAATGCAAAATGACCGGGCATGCTCATAAACACCTCATCAGCGATCATTACGAAGCCTTCTACGAACGAAATTCGAAATAAATCGATGGCAGCGGCCGGCCAGCGGCTGGCCAGCGGCCGCCACAAATGCCATATGAAAAATGTCTCAATAAATTTGGAGCAGCCGACGACGACGACGACGACGACGACGACGAAGCTGATGCCGATGCCGATGATCGACAGAGGGTGAGGCATAAATCTTGCAGCCGATCACAGCTCATTAAAAAATTAAATTAATAAAACTTAATTTGCACATAAGCCGAAAGAACTGTAGCAGCCCCCAGAAATCACATCCAAAACAATGCAGTCCCACAGCAAATTACCCAATCGTAGCTCCAAATTAGCTGCCCACCAGCTTCAAATCGTTGCGATCGTTTGGGGGTTTTTTTTTTGGCTTTTGTTTTCATTTTTTTTTTTTTTTTGGCTGTTGCTCTCTAATTTGATACCCTGCACTGAGTAGGAAGGGTAGCCATGTGAGATTCGAAAGATGTCATTGGTTTCGGTATATGTCGATCAGAGTAAGATGAGGATCGAAGTAACGAGATCTCGCGATACCAGACTATACCAGAGTTAATGTAGACCTAAGTACATATAGATATACCTATATATATTTGATCACTACACACAAATATACATAAAAAATTAAAAAATCCCTAGTTATATTTATCCATAGAAACGATCATACTCTATCGATTTCGATACATACACACTCATATTGATATTATATTCACTTCCCATAGCTAAGATCGGAATTGAAGAAAGTTCAAGTGCCTGGGTATCTTCAAGTTGATCACTCGTCAGCGAAACTCTTCTACTAGTTTTGTTTTTATTGTTTTCTTTTGTTTTTTTTTTTTTTTGTTTTGTTTTGTTTTGAGGGCGTTTTTGCTGCGCCGCTTTCGACGATTGTTATAGGCGACGACACGATGTCGTCCACTCGCTGCTGAAATTGATCAATTTGGCGGTTTTTAATGTGTCAAAAGCGACGCCGACTGAGCGGGCCAATTGGTTGGCCATTGTCTTAGCCTTATTAGCTGCCACGCCCAGTTGATATTTCTGACTACCTTACGCAGTAGCTTACAAGGCTTTTCAACTTAACTCAGCCAGTTGTCAGCTTGTTAGCTGGCTTTTGTTTCTACATCAAACTCTACACAGCTCTACTCTACACTACTCTACGCTAGACTACTATACACTACTCTGCAGCACTCTCTACTACTCTACACTACTCTTCACTATTCTACACTACTCTACACTACTCTCCACACCTCTCCACTGTTCTCCACAACTCTCCACTGTTCTCCACAACTCTCCACTACACCTCTGCACTACACTCCACTACTCTTCACACCTCTCCACTGTTCTCCACAACTCTCCACTACACCCCTTCACTACAATCCACTACTCTCCACTACTCTTCACTACTCTCCACTATTTTCCACTACTTTCCACAGCTCTCCACTACACCTCTCCACTACACTCCACTACACTCCACTACTCTCCACTACTCTTCATTGCTCTCCACTATTCTCCACCACTCTCCACTGCCATTCACTACTCTTCACTACTCTCCACTACTGTCCACTACTCTCCACTGCTATTCACTACTCTCCATATTCTCCATATTCCTGTATAATTATCTCTTGTGTCTTAGTCTATATTCGACTAAGCCAAGCCGTGCTCTACACATGCCTCCACACCTCTCCACAACTCAGCACAATTCTTTAGATATTCGAGTATATGTGGTAAAGGCAATTTGTTTTATGTGGAAGGCCTGGGACACAAATCAATTACGCGCCCTCTTCAGTTGCCACGGCACACATTAATGAAAATCAGAGGAAAATTCAATGACGACCGCAGCCACATGCAGCGTCGCCATCAAAACCAAAAAAAAAAAAAAAAACAAAAACAAAAACAAAAAAAATGAAACGATACGAAACGAAATGAAATGAAATGAAAACTGAGACACGGTAGTTTTTGCCTCAATTTGGGTAAAACAAATTCATTACGCAACAGCAACAACAACAACAACAACAACAACAACAACGGCAGCTAGAGCGCAACGGATGCGGCCCATGACAAATGAAGGGCCGCCCAGCGGGTGCGCTAAGCCAATAAAGCGAACCACACACAACGTGCCTCCGATCCGTTGGAGTCTCCGGTTTTCCAACTCGGACTTGCGACTGCGAGCCAGGCTTAGCGTGAAAAATGCGTGTGAGAAAAGCCACACAAGTTGCCAAGTTGGGCAACTTAAGCGTGTTTGATTGAGTTGCATTTCCTATCGGGCGAGCGCCTTTTGGTACACTTTCCATATAAAAACAGAAACGGAAACTTTCATTGGAAAATCGGTGTGTAACCGTAGACAGCTTCAAAAAAAAAAAAAAAATCAACGCAAACACGACGCAGAAGAGAGACGACTCCCGCTTATGACGACCAAATGTTGACAAAACAAACAAATAAACAATAATCGCTGACTGGGCGAGCGACCGGCGCCAATTCAAAGGAAATCCGAGGCTCGAGGGCAAAAAAGTCGAAATGAGGCCAAGCGATGCTAACAAGAGCACATCGTGCACAAAGTTGCGACTCAAATTACGGCAACAAAAAACTGAAGATGAAAAAAATATATAGAAATTTTCGTCGGAATGAAGCCGAGCCCGGCGTGCACGACTAGCAGATATCCTGTTTAGCTATGAGAATTTCTCCATAAAACAATTGCTTAAGAATGAGAATTGAAATCAAATTGATATATGTATCGAATGTTAGCTTTCATATTCGAATAGCAGATTACCATAAGCATGCAAATTGACTGCAAATCGATATTTGTCGTTTTGTTATCGATAACATTTATGCTTCTAGTTGCAATGTTGTCATTCTAGCTTTCATTTTCTTATGTAGCTATCAAAAGCTTAGATAAAGCATTTATTTATTTACGCCGATTGTTTTAATGATCGATATTTATCGATGTCATGGCAACTATCAACTAGTAATCGAATGTCTTCTTCTATTCAGCTGCCATCTGTGCTGTCTGTTACTAATATACCCCACTCGGGTATTTCATATTGCTATTGGGTATTCGAAGATGAAATCGATGCTCCGATTTTAGCTATGAAACAAAACAAATCTTTGGGAGATCTCTTGCTCGTTCGCTGTCTCTCTGCTTGACATGTAAGTAACGAACGACAGCCTGCGCCTGTCATTATCCTTTTGTGCGTTTCCTGGCCGCCTCTGTAATACGAGACGTTAACACACAAAAAAAAAAAAAAAAAAAAACGAGAATGAAGTTAAGTAAGAAAGAAACCATGAAGTAAACAAAAAAAAAAAAAAAAAAAAAAGCAACAGCGAATAAAGAAAAGTCAAGTGCGAGAGCGTCCTTCAATCATTTGGTTTTTGTGCTGAGCCAAAACGCAGAGGCACTTGACGAGTATCTTAAAGGATAAGTGCATGGGCCGGCACTTGAGTGCAGGACATTTACATAAAACTCGCATTTGATGACCACATGCGAGTGGCCTTCATTTTTTGGCGCCCATTAAATTAAAATGCGCTTAAGTGGACGCTCGACCCTCGAGCCTGGCTGACTCGTCCACGCCCTCAAGTGCATCCGCATCCATCAGCGGCAAACGTTACACGAGAACACGAGACGCTGGCCTCTGGTCGCTGGTCTCTGGTCGCAGGACGCAAGAATGCAGCGCACTAATTGCCAAAAAGTGTTGTGCTTCAAGTTGAAGAGTTTTTTTTTTTTTTTGTTTTTTTCTTTTGTCTTTGGGATGCGGCATGGAAATTTGATTTTCATGTTTTGGATGTTTGGGTCTCGCCCAGCAGCCTGCGCTAAATTATTGCTGCAGCGGCTCTTCAAGGTGGGCGAGTCCAACAAAATAAAGCATAAGTCATTCCAATTGTCCAATTGCCGCAAGTGGCAGCTGCAACAGACAGACGCCACAGCTCCAGCCAGATGACATCGCCATGAATCACACGCAGTCAGCTCTCTCAGCTGAACTGCATAATCAGGTGTCAATTGAAGTCATAACGATTGATAATCTTGGAATATGACTGAATACAGAATTACTAAGAAAAAGCCTTCATTATCTAAAGTTAATTTATCGTAAATCAGATTTTTTTCTTTCATCTTTTTTTTATACATTTTCAGTCTCTGGATCTCTAGAGGTTTTCAGATTAATGTGCATAAATCTAAATAGGAAAATTACCTTTAGCTCTATTCGTAATCCAATAAATATTTGTAAAAATTTAGAATATTGAAAATTTACTTTGAATTGATTTTAGCTGTCAAAGCTGAAGTATAAAATCGAAATCTATATCTACAACCATATCAATATCGAGGCAAAGTGACGTAAGTTTGGGCGACATTGAAGGCCAGTTGTGGCCGACCTGCGACTAGCGTTACAGCTATCGATATGCAGTTTATTGTATGGCATGTGTCGTATGCATGTATTGGCGTAGTTCCCATATCCGTTTTTTTTTTTTTTCCAGAAGAAGGCAATACAGCAAATAGCTGCAGCTTTAGCTCTGCTGTTGCTGTCAAGATGTTGCTAATGCAGCCTCGACGCGCCGTGGCAGTGGAATGTTTCATTTTGACCCGGCAGCCGGGTACAATATCCCAGACAAAGGCGCAGACATGGACATGCCATGTACGTATAAGACATATGCACGCATGTCAGATATATATATATACATATTTATATGTGTGTGGGGATTTGCATTCGCATTCGCGTTCAGACTCGGCCTGGGGACTTTGGACTTGTGGACTTGTGGCCTGTGTGGCATCAGCTGTCTGCCGCCGCTTGATTTCTGCTGGCATTCGGATCTGTTGCTAAGGCGCTCGAAATAGCTGCAGTTGACAAACAAAATTTCCAGCCTATGTCAACGACGCGCCGTAGCGCTCACCCAAAAATAGATCGTTCGCCCACCCCCCCAAAAATGCCAGACCCGGATCCCCCCAAAAAGTCGCTCTACTTACAACTGCTACTTCGTCGCATTTCGCATTAAACATGTCAAACGCTCGTCTGGGCGCGTCTGGCTCATCGTCGACTGCAATTAATAAAGGTGCGACATGGCAAGCTGCTCACTGATCGCTCCTCGCTCCTCGCGCCCCACTTCTTGCTGCTGCCTGCTGGCGGGGGTCGCGTGCAACTGGTCGCTGAACCGCCCCCTTCACTCGACAAAAAAAAAAAAGACAAAAGAAGAAGAAATGTGTCTGTGTCTGATCCGAAAATAGATGCGATCTGAAATGAGATGTCTTTTTAGATGGGGGCCGGCCTGCTTCCTGTTCCACCCCGTGGCTGTGTGTTAATTTGTCCCGCCCCGCTGGGCTGGCGACTTAAGTGGTAAGCTAAGATCCTCCCCAGCAGCCCCGCCACTGCGCACAGTTCCGCGCCGCATGCCCTCATTCGTATTATTTATTTGCTACGTCTGTTTGTCATTTCGGAGATTGGGCCAACGGCCCAAACCCCTAAACATAATGCCATCTTTTTGATGGTGCTGCGGGGCTTACCTGATAAGGGGACGGGAGGGGGGGGGGCGTGTCAGCACTGCTGGGAGCGATTATTGATATCTAAGCATAGATTCGTTACATTTCCGCGACTATTTTTAGTCACGTCAACATTTCCCAAAAGTGAAAATACTTCCGTTGCCCGTCTTGAGTGTGGCCAGACTTTCGAAATGTCTGATATGACAGAGACTTTGTGGCATTTGCCATAGCTTTGCTATTCCCTGGAGTATTGAGATAGGGGGGCATGGTCTAGTTCATAAAGGTCTGCCTTGCACATGGCACAACCTTTCAATATCAATTCAAATATTTCATATTTCAACACTCTTCCGAGCTGATTGTTGGACAACTACTTGGGCATTGTTAGACTGGACGCGCAGCTGGTTCGATTGATTTGATTTCAATTGGGTTTTTCATTAATTCCATTTTTTATGGGCGCTAGCAATTGCAGTTGTGGCTGCTACCTGGGCCAGCTGAAGAGGATCAGGCGCTGTCATGTGGCACAAACATTTGGCGTCTGCAGTTGAGTGTGCCTGTGTGTGTGTGTGTGTGTGTGTGTGTGTGTGTGTGTGTGTGTGTGCCCAATCGTAACCCCATTAAAATGTCATGGAATTTCACTTAAAATTCCTTGCAATTTTCCCCATTTTCGGGCAAACTGCTTTTTGTTTTGTCGCTACAGGAGGCGGCCCGAGCAAGGGTCACGGATCGGGCGTGGGGTCAGGGGGCTCTCTAGTCGGCACTGCACTGCATGTTAGCTGCTGAGGTAGCTGTGGCAAAAACTTTGACTGCCATTCTATTGCCCGACACATTGCCAGTGCCATTGCACGTGGAAATGAAGTGCGTGCGGTTTTCGCTTAACGTTTTGCATTGCATTTCGAGACGAGTCCCCACCGGAATGGTGGTGGGGGGGGGGGGGGTGGCCGTTTTCTCTCCAAGCTCTCTCTCTCTCTCATACACATACGTGGCAAATGGGGCCTGTGAAATGCGTAAGGCTGTTTTTGCTTTGCTGCAGTGGCTGCAGCTGCTGTTGCTTATGTCGTTGTTGTTGATGTTGCTGCAGTTGCTCCAGCGATTGCTAGCAGCAATTGCTGTTGTTCTTGTTGTTCTCGTTGTTGTTGCTGTTGCAACTGCTGTTGCTATGCTGCTGTTGTGGCTGCTGCTGTTGTTATTGCTGCAGTTGCTTCTGCCATTGGTAGCAGCTATTGCTGATGTTGCTGCTGTTGTAGCTGTTTCTGTTGCTGTTGCCATTGCTATCAGCGCCAGCTACTACTGTTGTTGGTGTTGCTGTTGCCACTGCTGCTGCTGCTGCTGCTGCTGCTGTTGCTGTTGCCATTGCTATCAGTAGCAGCTATTGTCGTTGCTGCTGCTGCTGCTGCTGTGGCTGTTGCTATGGTTGTTGCTGTTGCTGTTGCTGTTCCAGCTTTGCCAGCTGGACGTCCTTCCGCATTTCCTTAACGTAGCTGCCGCTGTCATTGATATGCCGCTGCGACGTGCAACGTCTTCGCTTGCCTCGTTAATTGTCATTGCTTCGCTATAAGCCGCTCACCAACAATTGTTGTTGCTGCTATTGTTGCTGTGTCAGTTGCTGTTGTTGTAACTGCTGTGCTGCTATTTTCACGCGCGGTTAGCGGCCGTAATTGCATTGCCAAGTAAACGACGCACCGCATGTGAATAGCAAGGGGTGTGCGTATGTGTGTGTGTGTGTGTGTGTGTAGGCGTGTGTGCGTGTGCGTTGGTTGGTTGTGCATTGCGTTGGCGCAAGTGAAAATTATTTCAACAGCCCCGCCAGGCCGTCAGCAAAATGTCGTTTTCGCCAAAAACTTGGGCCATGCAGCCCAGCCTGCACAGTGGGCCACAGGCTGTCGAAAATTGCTGCCAATTCAATTAGATGCGCGTTATGCTGCTTGGCGAATATTAAACCAAAAAACTTCCTGGGGCCACAAGTGTGCCTTGCACACACATGAGACCGTTTCAAAAAGTAATTTCACCTCAGAACATTACCTGACACTTGAACCGCTCTCCATACCCGCTCATGGAATTTGAAGACAGTATATGGGCTTTGGATAATGTGCGCAGCGGGGTAGAACCAGCGAAGCTAGAGAAGTTTGAAATTCGGCAATCTCAGCTTAGCCTAGTCGGATACTCCCACTAGAGGCGCCGTCAGTGGGAGTATTCGATTAGGACATCTAAGGACAAGGCGAGAGAGTGGAAAATACTAGGTATTCAAGATACCATTGAAGCTATAGACTGGAAAATTGGAATATGACTTCGGATGCACACACATGTATGTATATGTACAGCTGTGTTCATAAGAATAGTAGTAGTATGTTATAAACATATTTTGAAAACAATTTGAACTTTAAATATGTTAAAGTAAATACTCGCTGTAAATTGTTGTCAACATTTTATGCTTTTTTAGCTGCACTACTATTTTTATGAACAGCTCATACTGGAGTCAGGGTATCATCTAGTCGGGTATCCCATGACATTTAAGATGTAACTACTCTCTCCCTATCTCTCTCTCTCTCTCTTCCTCTGTCTCTCTTTCGCTCTCCCTCTCTCTCTCTCCCTCTTCCTCTTTACCTATAACTATTTCTCTCTCTCTCTCTCTCTTTGTATATAAATATAGATACCAATTTAAAGATACAATATCTTTAGTTAATTTTTCATATTTTCACATCGAGCGCTTATCAGTTTTTTAATCGCACACTTAACATAATATCTAAGACATTTCCCAATGGTGTGCTTGATATTTTCAGTTGCATTTGCAAGCGAGGCACTTTAATGGTCGTGACAACTGGTGTGGCGCGTGGCACGTGGCATGTGGCGCCGGCCTCTGGGCGCTGCAGTTGCCTGTTGATTTAGTTGCTTTGGTTTTGGACCTGGTCAAGTGCAAGACAAACGGCCGCTCCATGTGGCGGCCAATGGCTTGATAAATGTGCGAGGAGCACTCCCCACTCTCTCCCTCTCCCTCTGTGTTCGCTGTGTGTGTGTGTGTGTATGTTCATGACTGTAATAAGTTTGTAAGTGGCCCTAATCAGTGTCATAATAATAGAAATTAATCACTTGGCCACCTGCTGCAGTTGCCTAGTAGTGGCCGGGTAGGTGGAGCTTGGCCGATTGTGGTCCCAAGGTCCTGTCTCAAGGCTATTTCCTTGGCATGCAAGCGAAGGCTGCGGGCGCCCGGCTCCGGCTCCGGCTCCAGCTTTGGCTGTAGCTGTTGCTGAGGGATTCGTGCGGTTTTGTGCAGCTTGCTGCGCATACTTTGTAAATGTTTTGTAATGATTTGATTTGAAATTCATTTGAATTATTGCTTGCTTCCGGTTTCCGGTGCCTTCGAAATACTTTCCTGTTTCAGTTAAGTCGAGCCACAACCACAGCCACTGCCAGTCCAACTCAGAGTCAGAGTCAGAGTCAGAGTCAGGGCAGCGCCACAGGCGGTCGCACAGTTGTATGCTATGGAAAGGCCACTCTAAAGGCCACTGTGACTTGCATTGCCCGCCCCGTCACTCTTCGTCTCCATTTGTGATGTACGAGCAACTTAGTTGGGCCATTCCCCAGCTACACACACACACACACACACACACACACACACACACACACACACACACACGCACACGCACACGCACACACATGGCTCTTAGTCAGTCCGTCTGCTCGTCATTTTCACTCGTTGTGTCCCGGGAGTTTATTAAGTACTGCCAAGTATATGCAAGCAGTCCAGTCCGCTGCCTGTGCGGAACTTTGTTAATATGCAAGTGAATGGACATTTCCGGTAGCTAGCGAACGTGCCAGGCCTAGGCACTGCCAATGCCACCAGACACGGAGTGTAGGTATTGTAGCGTCCACACACACACACACACACATGAGCTTGCTGGCCATGGCCAAGCCCATACTGTGCCTTGCCCAGCTGAAGGGCATATAAGCTTGACAGCACTATAATACAGAGACAGAGAGAGAAAAAGAGAGCGAGAGAGAGAGAGAGAGAGCAGAGCAGAGCCAGCAGTCATAAAGAGATCTACACATTGGATATATGTATATATTTCTTTGCCCTTTCGATATGTAGGCTATATGCGATTCGTGGTGAGATTCGAATGAAATTTAACTTTCATTTGTTGTTGTGCTTGATATATAGTTAAATATAGAACTGTTAAAGCCATAGATGGCGCCATCTATGGGATCGATTGACATTTCATCATCATTTTTTGCAATAGATCAATGTCTTCGGCTCGATGTTGATAGATCGTTTCCTTTCTTTTTTATCCCCTACTATTCTCTTTAGTAATCTTCTCTGTTTATCTGTTTTTCCTCTTCTGTGCTATTCTCTTCTGTTTTCTTCTCTTTCCATCTCGCTTCTTGTCTCTTCACTTCCATTTTCTGCTCAATGCTCATCTAATCTTACCTTACCTTTTCTTCTCTTCCGTTTTCTTCTCTTAGCTCCTCTGTCCTTCTCGACTAGCCTGTCTCTAAGACGACCACGGTGGCCTTAAGCAATCAGTTTATCATTCATTCAGTTTATATCTAAGTATTTCACCTCAAACATTTCTTCTTCAAAACTAAAGAGAGAAGAACTAAAAACTAAAGTTTTTGAATTGAATACAAACTATTTCTTAGAGCATTCTGTTTGGCCTCTATAATATAAACTATTTCTAAGAGCGTTCTCTTCTCTTTTTATAATATGATTTCCATTTGCAAAGGAAAGTTTTCCACTCCTTGGCTAGTGCATTCAGATTTCGGTGTTGGGCTTTTGCTGATTTGCTGCCATTTGCTAGAGTTTTTATACTCGTTTTCAGTTTTTGGCTCCGTTCATGTGTAATTTTTTTCAATTAAAATGATTTGAGCAGACAACTTTGTATGTCGGACGGGCCGAGGCTTGAGGCTCGAGGCTGCTGCTGCCGCTGCTACTGCTGCTGGCCACAGAAATACTTTTGGCAAAATCATAAATCATGCAGCAGGCAGTCGAGTAGGAGGTGGTGGTGCTGGGTAGGGAAGCAGCGGGTCAGTAGACATGAATCGCATTGGAAATCGACGTCAGTTGCTGGCACCAAAAAAGCGTTGACAGTGCTCAGCAGCAGCAGCAGCAGCAGCAGCAGCAGCAGCGGGAGGAGTAGGAGCAGCAGGAGCAGCAGTTGCAGGAGGCTGGCCAAGTTTCGTTTTACTTTTGAAATAGTTGCAAAGTGGAAAAGTTTGAGCCGCATGCCGCATCATCAGCTGCCACACACACACACACACACACACACACACACACTCAGACACACACACTCAGACACACACATAGGCCACAACTAATGGCAGTTAATGCTCGCATTTGGCATGCAGAGTGCCTCAGCCGGAGCCGGAATCTGAATTGAAGTTGGAGCTGGAGCTGGAGCTGTAACCGTTACCAAAGCCAAGTCCTGCCAGTCGGCCTGCCTGTGGTCAGCAGCCATAATTGTAGTTAAGGTTAATAAATGGGCGCCTTTGTCATTTATCAGAGCCGGCAAAAAAAAAAACACAAAAAACAAAAATTTACTTGGAATGCTCAATTGGCAAGGCAAAAACATTTAAGCGCTTTCGTTATTCGGTTATTTATTTATTTAGTTTGTTTTTTCCTTCTTGTTCTTCTGTTTTTCGGCTTCTCTGTTTACTCTGTATCGAATTTGAGTTTGGATTGGAGCTTGGCCAGCGTCGCTTTTAATTGCCGTGACGTGTTTGATTTTCATGTTCAGCGGCTACTTGAAAAGGGTAGTGGCAGGCATAGCGCTTTTTTGGCCAGCTTTGCTCAACAAGTTAAGCAAGCAAATTTGTTATCCCATATGGGTTTAGGTATATAATGAATGAATCTATGTATCTCATCATCTCATATACCGCTGTGTTCATAAAAATAGTAGTGCGACTTTGTGATAAACATAATATTACGAAAGAAAAGCTTCACTATATTAAAAAATATTTCATTGAAATACTTGGAAGCTGATACGCATTCCGCATCTATTGTTTATGCATTTTCATTTAAACTGAAATATTTCTACGTTTGCCATGTCTTGTGCTTACAAAAAGTGTGAGAGGAGCAAATTTCACCATTGAATATGTTATCTAAATAAAAAAAAAAAAACCAAAAAAAAGGCATTCGAAATATGCATGTTGCATGTGTGTTATTGAGAAGGTTGTGCGCTTCAAGTGTGACTTGGTGTTTGCTTTACACAGGCAAACAGGATTTGGCTAAGAAAAATCTAACTATATTCTGCTGAAAGGCTCTGAAACACTGTTTTTGAATCTGATATTAGAAATGACCTTATCTAACATATCTATCTATCATACAAGGTTTAATTTTCATACTCTGAACGCGTTGAAAATGGGTGTTCAGGGTATATTGGTTTTGTGAGAATGTATGTTACCGCTAGAAGGAGATGAGCCAGATCGCATTATTTATATAAATACTCTAAGTCGATATAGCCCTGCCCGCCTGTCCATCCATCCGTTGATCCGTTCGTCCGTTTGTCGAGCCGTCCGTTCGTCGCTCCGTCCATTCGTCCGTCCGTCCGTATGAACGCAGCTATTTCTTAAACTACAAAAGCAGGAGGTTTCAAATTTGAAATGTATAATCCTATAAAGCTATAGGGAGTAAGAGTTTATCATATTTTATTCAATAACTCAGCCCATTTCCCCATTATCAATTGAATAGCAGCGCTGCGCAGCGTTCAGAGTATCTCCTAGTCGAGCATTCCCGATGAGAGTAGTCTTACTTGTTTCGTTGCGATAGCTAAAAGTTCAAATGCTACCCTCTAAAGAAATATCGCTTATTGATTTTACTTAATAGCTGCCCTAAAGCTACTCTTCTGCTCTTTCCCCCTGACATATGCCTCTCTTTTGGCAAGTCTCGCTCAACAAACAGATATTTGCGTAACATATTCTGGTTACAGATTCAGATTAGATATGTTTTCGAAGAGGTTTTGTTAAAGTTTTTAGAGCAACACTTTCACTTGCTTTCAGTCTCCTCTCTCTCTCTCTCTCTTACTGTTCTCTGATTCGAACTCTTTGTTTGCTGTTCCAACTTTAAGCCTTTTACTCTTACCATAGATATTCATATTACTTACAGATGTCTGGATACAGACATACGCTATATACACATTCCTCTAACTATATCAAATTCTAATTACTCAATTTCTATTTCTGTATTAGACCAAGTGTTTGAGAAGGGTAATACATCGTTGTTGGTAAGTTAGTGTTTGTTTGTTTGTTTGTTTCATTTTTTTTTTTCGTTTTTGGTCAGTTGACGTTTGATTTACTTAGTCGTCGCTTGTCCGCTTCGCAGGCCAATTGGAAGCCAATTTTCAGCTTTTGCGGCCTCCGCAGCGAGTGCGACCTTCTCCTGAATGCTTTTTAGCACACTTGTCGTCTCGATTCAACTCGACTCGACTCGACTTGGCACAACTCGACTTGAATCGATTCGAGTGGAGCGAAGTGGAGTGTTGGATTGTTGTGCCATACAGTCACGCAGTTGTTGTTGTTGTTGTTGCTGCTTTTTGTGTGCTGTTTTCATCTCCCCTTGGCGTCCATTGAATTTTTGCCATTTGGTTTGTTAGTTTCATTTTTTTTTTTTATTTTTTGGCTGCGACTCTAGTTTGACACATTCTTGCTGATTGATTGATAAATGACTTTTAAAGTTAATTACTAAAATCAAGATACGTACGCTCATATATAGCAAATATATATAAATATATATATATATATATATGTATATATATGTATGTATGTGTGTGCAGAGCTGGTTGCCTCCAAGGCTCATTCACTCATATTTTGGCCTTAATGGTAGCATCTAACAGATTTGATATATTAAAATACTTTAAATGCATTTATTTTGTTGACTTTAATGGATTGTGGTCAAGCTGAATTTTATGATTCGATTTGGATTGCTTCGAGTGTGATCGTCTAGTAAATACCCTGCGCCTAAATTTGTAATCTTATAAATAAAAATAGAAAATTATTAATAGACTACGATGAATGTTATAAGCTTGAAATATGTGATATGTAACTTAATTTTACAGAAAAAAAAACAAGCAAAAACTTTGCAGTCAGTCGCGACCGACTGCCTAATACTCACGCACTGTTCAAAACCAGGACAGGACAGACTCCTGCCGTAGCTTAACTGTCTCATTTTTCCGATTTTCCACGCCCCCAATTCAGTTTGTCAAATTGTTTCGAAAGACTGCGCCCCTTAGCGTAAGCTAAGTGCTTGGACTTAGACTCAGATCAGCTAATCGCTTGGTGTTAAGTCATACAATGCCGACGGCTAATATTGAGCGTGAGCTTATCAAGTCGCCATATGTCTCTGCGCCATCGCTTGAGTTGGAATTTCGGTACATTTTTCAAAATATTTTCAAACGACTTATAATTTTTGTAGACAATTGTCAAATGGCAAGTCTCTATAAGCATTTCAGCAACCAAACATTATCGATAACTCAAACAGCTGCCCGTATATGGTTATCGAAAATACTAACAGGCTTGTTTGGTCAGCCGTAATAAATATTTTTTCTACTTAACAGGGGAATTTTTGGCTATACATATATATATATATGTATATATACAACTTATATATTTATATAAATTTTTATTAAAAATTCAACCATTCCGAGAGGCTTTTGCCATACCTATTTGTCTGACACTGCAGCGTTGCCAGCTAGTCAGGCTGACATACATAAATCAACAAATGAATTTCGCACTTTTAATGAAATGTTTGACAAAATTAACCGAGGTCAGAGCTGTTGCTGACCTGACAGCGACCTCACGCCCCAATTGACCTTTCCGGTCAATTGATAAAGGATACGCCGAACAATGCATTGATAAGAATTTAATTGATTGATGCCGCCTGCTAACATAATTGCAGCACATTGTCTAATTGAATCCGAAAGAAGGGTCAGCAGACGCCACGCCACGCCACGGCACGGCACGGCACGGCCTGCCCTCCCCCCAGCTCGACCTCGCGTGGCGCACATGTTCGGCCTTGATGGATGATTGAAATTTCAAGTACAGTTAATTAGGCGCAATCAGCAGCACAAAATAATGAAATCTAATTAATTTGCAGCTGTCAAAGTGAGAAGCAAAATCGAAAAGAAGTAAAAATAAAGAGAGGAGGCAAACAAACAAAAAAAAAAATGGGGAAAAAGTGGAAATAAGGTAAAGCGAATGGCCAAAGCCTACGCGAAAAGGCTTGAGGATCCTTAGCAGTGCCGCTAATTGGTGGGTGGGCGGCGCCACCCCCCATTTGGCACCTTCACAATTTTGTTGCCGCGTCATGCTGGCATTCAGGCCGTGCCACGCCCACAGTCGCCAGAGCCGCCGCCGCCGCCGCCGCCTGCAGTCCGCAAAGTCAATTTGCCAATGCGCCAAATTTGTGCGTCGTAATGATCAACGGGGTGATGCCAATGGCACTGGCAATGGGCATTGCCTGGGTGGCGTTTGCTTGTTTTTTTTTTGGGGGCGCTGCCTGTCTAAGACGTGACGTAAATCAGCGTTTTAAGTGTTTTTTGAGCTGTCAACGGCAACGTGGCAACTTTGTTTGCCGCCCCACAGCCCCGCAAAAGTAAGAAAAATGAACCAGCAACAGCAGCAGCAGCAGCAACAGCAAATCCAGCTGACAAAGAGAAAAGGCAAACTTCAGGCAACGCAACGACTTTCAAATGCGCTGCAGAGGAGCACAAACGTGGCTTGAGGCTAGTCAATGTTAAGTTTAAAAATGTTTATAGAAATATAAGCTACTTATACAGCAATACATGCAGATCAAAGCTTACAACTAGCATATAGAAATCTGAAATTGAGAATTTGTATACATGATTTGATATGAGAGATATGGCTATAAGCAACTCTGCCTTATACTCTATACTTAAGCTTGTGTAATTAGTCAGTTAGTGAAAGTAATTTGATTATCTGAAATATATGTAAATTTATTAGATTTTTCATTTCATGATTGCCTTGGCTACAGCCTGACTAGAACTGGAACTAGAAAACTAACTTAAAATATGTGTTAGGCTTACTCTCACTTAGTTTAAACACTTAGAATCTCTCAGGCAAATTGTTAACTTGAGCAAAGGCAACTTATCACAAAATATAAATACTTGAAGCTGAAATTGTAATACATGTTAATATATGAACATATTTTAGCTTATAATATACAAAGTGTCTTACTTAAAAATGGATTTTGCTAGCATCGGCTTAGCAGAGTCGTAAATCTAGATGGCAACCGACAACTGGCAACCGGCAACTGGCAACGCTTTGGCTCTAAGCAGCTGGGTAAGTGTATGACAAGTGTGAAGTCCACAATACAGGCAACACAGTTCAACATCTAAATCAAATTAATCCTGGCAAGTGTAAGTGAGGGACAGAGCGAGAGGGTGTGTAAGAGTTTAAGAGTGAGTCTTGCCTTTTGCCAGTTTTTGGCGTAGTTTTCGTTGCTGTTGTTGTTGCTGCTGTTGGCTTTGTCTTGGCCAGGGCTTGCTTCAAGTGGCAACTTGTTAAATTTACGCAAGGCTCGAGGCACTGCACACGCATACACAATTAGGCAAAAGGGAGACGAGAGAGAGAGAGAGAGAGTGTGTGAGAGAGAGAGAGGGAGAGAAAGAGCTAGAGCTTGGCTTTTGTTACGCAAACAGCAAATCAAAAAACCATTTGACGCACTTTCATCATCAACGAACGTGGGCGTGCCACCTGCTGCTGCTGACACATTGAAGCTGCCAATAACTTCTTGCCGCCTGCTCGATTCGCATTAAGCAAAAAAAGAAAAAAAAAAAAAAAACAAAACTGCAGGCGCTTAGCAACTACAACAAGAACAACAACAAATTGCAGCGAGCCCTTCAGAAAGCTGCCAAGTCACATAGCATCAGCTATGCGATAGCAGCTTCTCCTCCGTACGTCGTCGCCTGGCTTAATGAACATTTAAGTCGATGCAGAAGCCTTTTGCATAAAGGTAACAGCCAGCACAGTGTGGCCAAAGCTATGCTAAAACCAATTTTCACTATCACGGCATTTCTTTTTTCTTTTTTTTTTATCAATTAATCGTCTCAAGAGAAGTTCATAAAAATGTTAAATTTTTGTTTTAGGCATATAAATATTATATTATATTTGATATATATTTTTATGTAATATTTATTTTAATTTTCTTCTTTGAAATATCGTTGAATTAATTGAATTGAACAGCTTCGAAGCTCAATGAAATTTAATAGATTTTGACTTAATTATAATATTATATAATATTTTATGTATGCATATAAATTATTTTTAAAATGTTTTTTTTTTTTTTTTTTTTTTTTTTTTTTTAATAAATAGACAAGTTAATAATTTTTTTTTTGATTTTTCTTAAATATTTTTAAAATTTCTTTTAAAGTTGTTTTGTTTTTATTTCTTTTTATTTTTGAATATTTTTTATTTATTTATTTTTTATATTTTTTCAATTTCTTTTAATTTTTTAATATTTTTATTTATTTTTTTATATTTTTTTAATTTTTCGTTTAATTTTTTAGTATTTTTTATTTATTTATTTAGTTTACATTTTTTTTATTACACTTCAAATTTTTGTTTTTTTATTTTTTATTTTAATTAATATATAAATTTAGTTATA
This sequence comes from Drosophila anceps, assembly GCA_035045945.1. Taxonomy (NCBI): domain Eukaryota; kingdom Metazoa; phylum Arthropoda; class Insecta; order Diptera; family Drosophilidae; genus Drosophila; species Drosophila anceps. The sequence continues at coordinate 10,523,332 of JAWNON010000004.1, forward strand.
ATCAAATATTTTCAAAAGATGTCAAAAAATTTTATTTGAATTTATGAAAGAATCGGATCTATTAAGAATAAAAGTGAAAATATCTTGCACAACATAATATTTTTTTATTTTTTATTTATTTTTAATTTATCTTTTTCAAATATCTTTCGAGTTTATGTTTATATATTGAACTCTAATTGAATATAGTTTGAGTAATGTAAATGTTCGACTTAAATAGTTTTTTTTTGTTTTTTTTTGTATCTTTTTAATGAATTAAAAAAAAATTAACATTCAGCCCAGATCGATAGTTCGATAGTTTATATTTATGGACTTTCGCTGATTTGGCGTTTTAAATGGCAATTTGCGTGACTTGCTCACTATCAATCACGTCTCACGATACTCGTCTAGGCCAGGAAGTTTAGGCCTCCTTGCCATGTTGACTTTATCTGCTGCTAAATATTTTGGGCAAAGCACTTTTGCTGTATTTTCTTTTTCTCTTTTTCTTTTTTTTTTGGGTCAAGTGTTGCCTTGGCTGCTGCTGCTGCTGCTGCTGCTGCTGACGTAGCAACGCTTTTATATTTTTTTCCTCTTCTTCTTCATCTTCTTTTTGGAGTAGGAATTAAATATCAGGCGTCTGTGTGTGTGTGCACATGTGTTGTTGCCCGATTCTTACGGCTTGTGCTCTTTGCTCCCGTCTTGGCCTTTTTTGCATATCATCATCATCGAAGTAAAGTTTGCTTTTGCTTTTTGCTTTTTGCTTGCTGCTTGGCTCTTCTGCTGCTGGTGCTCTGCCGTCGCTGCTTTTGTTGTTGTTTGTTCTCTTTTATTTTTTGGTGTTCAAAAGCCCACACATCACTTTTACACATGCCTATTCCTTTTATGCCCGCTCTGCGCTCTCCCCCCCCCCCCTTGCTCTGACCCATTTGCCATGCCTTTGTATGCGATTCCCCCCACCCCCCTCCCATCCCTCTCCCTACACTGGGCACAGCCTCCACATGTGCTCTCGTACATCAACTTGAAGTTCTTGTGTTTGGGTTAAGTGAAAAGTGATTGAGCAGATTTTTGTTGCGAATCTTTGGTTTCATCTCTCTTTTGCCTATTGCCTTCCCCTCCATTCTCGCTTACTTTTATAGTCACTAGCAACCTGCCTCCCTCTCTCTCTCTCTCTCTCTCTCTCTCTGTTTGTCTGTCTTTCGTTCTCTCTACCCGCATGTCTTTTTGAGCTACTGTTATTTGGGGTCAGCTCGGCTGGAGGTAGTCAAATGTTTCTTTGCCTTAATTGTTGTCTTTGCTTCGGCTAATTCATTATTCTTTTTCTGTTTGCTGCGCTCAAAGATCAGATAAACTGAACAAAACAAAAAAAAAAAAAAAAATGCAGCAAAATATGTTTTAGGTGTTCGGCAATTGCGTTTCTTCCCCTGAAGAATTTCGGCTAAATGGATTCATTTCCGGACTTCTTGGAAAATATTTGCAAAAAACATTGTCCAAAAGCCGTTAGCAATTGCTGTGTCTTTGACTCGTTCTATCTGACATACCTATCTGTGTAGCTGAAATAGCTGAAGTTGTGGTATTCATACTCGTTCGTGAGTTGAGAACAGGAATATATATATATAGTATAATATATTACTTCCTGATAACATTTGTAAGACTACATAGCTACTCTATTAGCAGAATGGCTAAATGAATATGAGCTGTATCTTCTATAGTATAGCTAGAGTCCCAAGAATCTCGGGGTTTTTTATTCTTAGGCTCTTCTATACTTAAACTCAAAACTCATTCAATTAATCAATCAATTAATTTGCAGTTTACTCAAATCAAAGTATTGTTTTTTATTAGATTTTGTAGCAAAAAGAAGAAGAAGAAGAAGAAGCCGAAAAAAAACAACTTCAATCACAATCAATCCGTTGTAATTGGCATAATTATTGTTGTGCTGGGCAAACATCATCAATCAATGTCATCAATCAGCGGCGCCTTTGCGCCCATCGATTTGATTGTTGTCGCTTTTCGATTTCACAGATTTTGCCTATTGCCGACGATAGCCAATTGGCAGTTGTTGTTGTTGCAACATTTTGCTGCATAAATCAAAAGCGGAAATTGGCAGCAGGCAAATGCGAATGCGACGCATTTGTATGCAACACGCTGATGAGATGACTTCATTAGCATCTGCTGCTGCTGCTGCTGTTGCTGCTGTTGCTGCTGCTGTTGCTGCTGCTGTTGCTGCTGCTGCTGCTGGTGATGCTGAAGCAAGTTTTGATTGTTTGCATTGGGCCCGAACTGTAGCGGCCTGGCAAATCCAATCAAATGAGGGTCGAAAGAAATTTTCCCTGCGTCCCATTCCCCGGAGGGGCAACAATTAGTGCGAATACTAATGAAAGGCGCTGAAAGTGCAAATGTAACTGTATGCACTTCATTAGCTACATCATGATGGACCACCAACTCATAAATGCTGTGCCAACTAGTCGCCGTCACAGCTAGATCCAATCAGAGACCCAACCCGCTTCCCAACGCTCCCCCCATACCCTCATAGTCAGCCACAGCGTAGCTAATTAAGTTTCACTTCATCTGTAGCTGGTAGCCAACAAGTTAATGTCTTATGCTTTATTGGCTGTACACTTATTTATATCTTCATTTCGTACACCCATATTTATCATCATCGTGTTCCATTTCGATGCTCTGTTTCGGTTTACGTGGTTCGTGGTATATCATTGTCGTTTGTCGTATTCGTGATAATAAAGATTTATGCTAGCCAGCCAGACGGACAGACAGACGAACAGACGGACAGATCTACAAATTCAACCAAAAGCAGAGCAGTAGCCGTTGATGTTACCCAGTTATCGGGCCAAAACGGTTTTGGTTTTCTTCTTTCTTTCCTTTTTCAGAAGACGAATGCATTTTTAATTAGCGGTTGCTGCTTCACAATTTTCTCAGAAAACTTCTACAGTTTGTCTACACTCTTAATATGCATTTCAATCAGTTGCTTTTCGAACAAATAGTCATAAATACTCTATATAAAAAGTATTTTCATTTATAGAAGGATCCAAAACAAAGGTAAATAATATTAAAAAAAAATTTAAAAAAATATATATAAAAAAAATTTTAAAAAAATAATATTTTTAAATAAAAATATCAACAATATATAGAACTGAAACATAAATTTAATATATGTATCTAAGTATATATCACACAGAACTCAAATTGTTCGAACAAACTTATAATACTCTCTGTTAGGGCATACCAAAGTATGAAAGAACACTAAAAACCTAATCAGTATCAGCTGGCGCCAAATTCAGATCCTTTCGCTCGCCAATGGTAGCAACTGTTCGCTTGTAAATTATGACACACACACAATCACACACACACACACACATTCACTTCAAGAGGAGCAGCAAGGGAGCGAGATGCATGGCTCATAAAACATTGTCCATAGCCATGCACATAATTTACCAGTCACAGCACTCTGTCAATTGTAGCACAGTGTCGTAGCGTCACTGTCCAAAACTCAATTGAAAAAGTGAGATAAAAAAAGAAAATACAGAAATACCCAGAATAGGGGAAATAGGCGTGTGTGTCAACTGCTTAAGCAGCAACAATATATGTCCAAAGCCATTAACTTTTGACGAATAGAAAGATTTGCTCCACAATTTATTGCACATATCTATGTACATTATGAGTGGCCTTATCAAAGAGATTGAGCTGGCATTAATGATGAAGTTTCATTTATTTTCTATAAACATAATCGAATTTTTAGCGAAATGTAGAGTTGTTTCAATAACTAAATGATGAAAGTGGGACGCATAAAGCGTGCCATGAACTATTTGAGCTAAGCAGGCGTCGACTTCGAACTTCACATTTCGCATGCAAGGAACCCAACTGAGAGCACAAAAACATTCATTCAGGCTCGGCAGCTCAAAGCGATAGGAACATTTTGGAACTCCTAACTAGTTAAACTAAATTTCTGAATTTTGGTAAGTGGATCTAACATTTTTTTATGGTGAAAAGAAAATTAAAGAAAATAAATAAAATTATAAAATTAGTATTTAAAAAAAAATTGATTTAGTTTATTTTTTAGATACGTAAATTTTTAGTAAATAAAAAATCAAAATATTTCTTTTTATTTTTTAAATAATATTTATATACATTTATAGTATATATACTATATAAATATTATTTTTTTAATATTTTGTTTTAATTTTATTCTTTTTTATTTATTTTATTTTTTTAATATGGTTTCTGAAACATTTAAAATTTTTGTTTGTTTTTTTTTTTTTTAAGCCTATTTATATATTTATTATAATTTTTTTTTTTTTTAGCCATTGTAGTTGTGCAATAAAGCCAGAAGCGGTTCGATTTGCATTCAAAGGAGTTGTTCTACGTGTGGCCCAAGCTTTGCTGCAGCACAGTTTGGGCCTGACGGAGAACTTCTTCTTTGGCTGGCTATGGGAAGGGTGGAAGGAGGGCGAAGATGCCAAAAGAGAATTGAAGCTGGAGCACTAGTGAAATGTCTGTGAGATGTCCGAAGACAATATCAGAATGCAGAAAGCTTGGGCTCGATTCCTGTAATTGAGGGAATACGGATGTGAAACTAGCATCAATTTTGGCTTTGCTGAAGCAGAGATTTGAAGACATTTTCTACGAACTTTTCAGAAATATCGATATATATCGTATACTCTGATTACAAAGAGTATCTTAATGAGCCACATTCCCGCTGTCAAGCAATTGTCGATTCTCTTGAAGCATACACTTTGTCAACCATAACTGTTTGCATTTTAGTTTCAAATTTCTGTAGTTAATCAAATATTATTGAATACATAATATGTATGAAGGAAGAGTGTTTCAGTTCATGGATCACCGCCAGCCCAGATTGGTTAGACGACGCCTGAGTTCAGATGAGCTCGCTCAGCTTGGCCGACGTGTGCCCAACTTGGTGCTGCTCTAATTAGAACAGTCAGTTGTGTCCTTTGACTGAAGGACAATAAAACCGCACTTTCAATTTGTTCAGTTGTTGCACACAATGAGTGGGTCATCTAGACCTCAAACATTGTGTCCCCATCTCACTCGGTCTGCATATATAATTAATACAGCAGCAAGGTCTGCACGTGCAATGCGTAGCATTCAATCAGCTGTTGCCTTGGCTACCAGCACAGACGTTTGCTTATCATGACTATAATTAACAGAGAGTATATATATATATATATATATACATATGTTGAAGCTGTGACTGAGAGAAAAGATAATAATTCTATGCATGACACAGACATACATATATATATATATATATATTACTACCTTCTATTTCAATTGCAATTGAACTTTCTGCTACACATTTCGTGCAGTGCATTGGGTTTCCAATCGAGTGCAGCTCTAGTCAACTATGCTCCAAATTCTGTTGTCCTTTAAGAAACATATTAAAACGCGATTCGCATTGTTATTTTGCAGCCAATTTAGAAATTGCAAACAGACACAAAATGTTGCCTTTGTTGTCGTTGTTGTTGCCTTTGTTGTTGTTGTTGTTGTTACAATGCAGCACTGCAGTAGGCCGTAAATTTATGTTGCATTAATTTATTGCACTGTTTTGTTTTTTTTTTTTCTTTTCGTTTTTGATACCCATTGCGTGCTTGGGTGAATGGGTTATGATGTGCTTGCAATAGCAGAAAGCAGTGTGAACTTCAGGCTGATAGTTTTTGTGGATCTAGTTAGCTTTCATTTGTATATCTGTCCACGTCTATTCATATCTTATATAATAGCTAGATATTGATATTTGTGTTTAAATTTCTACATTAGGAACTATTTTTGTTTTATTTTGTATCAATATATATTCAGAAAGTTGGCAAGTCTTAAGCTAAGGAATGAAGCAACAGCAGTAATGCGAGATGCCAACATTGTGAAACTAAGAAATGCAGATGCAGCAACAGCAACAGCAATAGTAGCTTCAGCAGCAGCAACAACAGCAGCATGCATGCATGTTGGGTATCTCTTGGTCGGGCGCTCCCCATGCGAGCACTGCTGTTGTTTATGGGCCACGAAACGAGAACGAATTCAAAATGCAAGCGAAACTAAGAAGAAAAAAAAAGGTGTAAGTTGAAACGGGGCAAACGAAAGGGAAACTGCAAACCGAAATGTTTGGGGCTAAAAATTGAAATCAACTTGAAAGATTTGGGGGCGTGGCGAGGTAGCGTGGATGCATCGCCTTTAAGGTTGCTCTCCCGTTGCACATTAAGTTGTCTGGCATTGTTGCTGGCTGCTGTTGTGGCAGCTGCTTTGTTGGGGCGCCGCTTATCTGCATGCGGCGCAATTATTTCAGCTTGTCACACGTTTGCAGTGGGGGCACACACACACACACACACATACAGAGGGAGAGAGATGAAGACTGGGGGCACTGCGCGTTGCCTTTTCTGAACTTTACAAATTGAAATTAATTACTTTGTGCCATTGTCCAGCGAAATGCGGCACGCGGGGCAGTTGTTACAGCGACAACAGTGCTATAACTGTACCCTGTTGCAGTTGCAGTTGCCGCCAACCCCCCATTTTCAGCCCTCAAGGCCCACTGGTTGCATTTCGCAGCACTTTATTTGTTTCATGCTGCGCCTTGCCACGCCTCCCCAGCTCAGCCCAGCCCAGCCGCCCAGCCGCCCAGCCATGCCGCCTACACAACCAGCAGCCGACTTGCAGTTGTATTGCGCATGCATTTGTCATATTTACACCATAAAACCCATTGCAACACCCGCTGCCACCGCCGCTGCCACCCTCGTAAAAGAACCCCTTTGCCGGCCCTTGCTTTGCCTGCATCCACTCGACGTTATTCGCGCTCCATTTAGTTTTGTGTTTCTTGTTCAACTTCACTTTTTGACCGCTTAACGCGTTCCATGTTCTCTCTCTCCCTCCCTCTCCCTACCTCTCTCTCTTTCTCTCTGACCTGGCTGCATCTTGACTACGTTCTTATTAAATTTTCTTGTTTATTTAGCTGTGCAAGTTTTGCAAATATTGCCAATTTCGTGAACTTAACAAGGCCACACTCTTTCAACTGTATCCCACTCTCTGTCTCTCTCTGTCTCTCTCTCTCTCTCTCTCTCTCTCTCTGTCTCTTTCCCCCAATTCATTGTCTTGCCTTTGCTTGCCTTGTTTGCTGTCACTGGCTACAAGCTAGCTGGCTGCTTAGTTTTTTGCTAAATACAATCGAAATAGCTGGACTTCTTCAGTCCTCCTCTCTCTCTCTCTCTCTCTCTTGCATGCCCTGCCACACGCCCCTGCCAGGCTGGCCAGGCTGTCAGTTTTTCATTGCTATTTGTTAGATTGCCGTATTCTGTTGCAAAGTTCTTTGTCATGTTTGTTGTTTGCAATGTTGCGCATACGCCGCGCTGGCCAGCTTTTTACTTGTTTCCAGCTGCTGTCGCTGCTGCCTGTCGCCTGTCGCTTGTCGCCTGTCGCCCCAGCAAATGCGAAATGTTTTCATTTGCTTAATAGACATTGACAATGAAGAAGGTATTTTTTTTTGTTTTGTTTCGTTTTATTTGTTATTTTGGTTTTTATTGGGTTTTTTTTTTGGCATTTTTTGCCACAGCTGCAAAAGGCCGCCAAAAAGTTATTAAAAATGTGTCAGTAATTATGGGTATCAGGAGAGAGAGCTAGAGAGAGAGAGAGAGAGAGAGAGAGAGAGAGAGAGAGAGAGAGAAACAGCGACAGAAACCAAGAGAGAAAGAGAGAGACAGAGAGAGAGAGAGAAAAACAGAAAGAGAGCGAGAGAGAGAGAGAGAGGGAGAAAGAGCTTCAGTTCAGTTGATTAGAGTATGCTCGTGTTTATCAAATAACTTCTCATCAATTATAACTTTACTTACGCTCTTAAGCACTTCAAGAATAATTCTGCAAGACTTATAGTCTTAAAGTATCCATACAGCCTAAAGCAACTGCCAACTGAGTAAAATTGAATTAGCATTTGAAGTTGAAGAAGCTAAAAAACGTTTGCCAATTCGAGTGAGAAACGAGTGAAGCAGTGCTTGGAGCTGAAATCAGTTCTAACTACTTAAATTCATCAACAGAAAACTTAATGTGCGAGTGTGTGTGTGTGTGCGTGTGTGTCTGTGTGTGTGTGTGTGTACTCATAAAGTAGTTGCTGGCACTCCTTCAATTCCATGCTGGAAGGACAAGGCACATAAATTGTTGTTGTAGCTAAACATAAGTTAGTTGTGTGAACTGCACACACACCCACACACAGACACACACAGAGACACACAGAGACAGCCGCCCACTTGGAGACAGTCATGAATATGAGCTCAGCACAGAATATGCATGTGCTGCAAGTGGGCAAGTGGGTGGCTGGGTGGCTGGCTGACTGGGTGCTGTGCTGTGTTAACTCGACCAACTGTTGCATGTCTGCAGCTGAAATATCGCGCATAATTGCTGCATATTTCGTTGCGGTGCATGCGAATGTGTGTGTGTGTGTGTGAGAGTCATTTGTCAGCATGTTTTACAACACTTTTTTCTAGGGCTTATGCTACTTTCTGTCTGTCGGTCTGTCGGTCTGTCTCTCTGTCAGTCAGTCGGCCAGCTGGCATCGATGATACAATTCTCAGCTTTAATTTTCACATCAGCAAGCTGCTTTCTTCTGTTGCCGCTAGATGGCGCTTGTTGTTGTTGCCCGTTGGCTGTTGGTGAATAAAGTCACCTAAATACGGGAAAAGGCAATTGGCGTTGATTTGCCAACAGCTGATTAACGTTGGCCTAAACGCTTGCGTAACCGCCGCACTGAGACCTAAGCCAAGATAACTTAAGTGTCGGTTAAAGCCAACTCAAGCATTTTGCGGAGCAAATTACAGAGCTCGCGAGCTCTGTGGCTGCCGCGCTACTCGGCATCGGCTGCTGCATTTACGAAATAACGATTGCAGCTGACGTCGACGTCGCGATGCTGACGCTGACGCTGACGTTAACGTTGACGTTGACGCTAACGCCGCTTGGCGCTTGCGCAAACGCCTTAAATTGCAGGTGGGCAAATGCAAATTGAAATCTTTATTAATTATAGCAGTCAACTTCCGTCCTAGACCCCAAAAAGCAACTCCAATCAGATAATCGCTGACAAATCCCAAAAACAAAGGCCTTCCACAGCCAAGTGTCTCCAAGTGTGCCTGTGTGTATGTGTGCTGAGTGTAAGGTGTCTGGGAATTGTTTGCCATCTAAGCGACTTAACTCACTTTGCTGCTAAGCTCATTGTAAAACAATTCTGTGAGAAAATTGCGTAAAACATCCAAGGCCTTAATAGAACTCAACATTGAAGAACTGAACTGGCTCGTTACTGGTTCAGCGTTTGAGAGCAACCGGAACAGCATGACGCAAGAATTCTGTTAATTAGAGTAGATCTAATCAACAAGAAGCAATGGCAAGTGCTCTAAGAAAATAGAAAAATAATGAATGAATATTGAGACATTGAGGTATTTATGTAGAGCTGGAGTTATATTTATCTATTTTTACATACATATATATAATCTCTATAGATTCCATTCTTTGTATATGAGAAGAAACTTGCATTCAAATGAAGCTCTTCTATGCGAGTCTCATGAAATGAAGTAAGCTGACGGACTTCTATATATAATCATATTAGCTGAGCTTCTACTCTCATTCTCTGTCTTCTTCTGCTCTCATTCTGTCTCTTCTTCTACTTTGCAATTCTGTCCAAGATGATGCTCTTAGTTTAGCCTTTCTTTGCGATTCTCATGAATTGAAGTAAGCTTAGCTGGCAACATTATTAGCTCATCTGCTACTCCCATTGAACCACGCTTGTTCTTCTTCTTTGCCATTCGCTCATTGACTCTGTCTAACAGATTCTCGTGAATTGAAATAAGCAAAGCTTACTTCATAAGGCAACAGCCTCAACTTGAGATTAGCTCTTATTGAATTAAGCTTCGTCTTCTTCTTCTTCTTGGCCATTCTCTCGTCTATTCAACACTAGCTGTGACCCGCTTATATAAGATGCTGAGTTAGATATAGCCAGCGCAGAGGTGTTGAAATATTTGATATGTGCAAGGCATATGAAAAGTCTGGCTCTTTGGCCTGGTCTCAACAGCTAAAAGACTTCTTGATTGTGTGCATTGCGTATTTGCATTTCATGATTTACAGCGTGCCAATAAAGTGGAGCGAAGTGGAGTCGACGGCGCGTCCATGGATTCAGTTGGTATTTTGCGTGCTGAGTGCCCAAGGTCTGGGCTGGCTGCTTATTAGAGTCGTAGCTGTTCGACCAACTGCTGTATATCCGCCCAGCGTTCGCTTGGCCAACCACCAAATTGACAACAATAAAGACGCAGTTGGCTATTGCAGTTGGCTGTTGCCAGTTGGCTGTTGCCAGTTGGCAGTTGGCAGTTACAGTTGCAGCACCTGTGATGCGCGGTGCGCAGACGAGGAGGCGCACGCAACACTCGTTTGCATACGTGGACATGTTAATTTTCAATTGGTGCGCGCGACTGCCTGAATCCGTGGGCGCTGCTGAGAGATTGAGTTGCCGCCGTGTGGCAATTACCGGACAACAGCAACAGCAACAGCAACAGCAACAGTAACAGCAGCGGCAACGGTGGCAGCAATAGCAGCGCCTGCCGCACGGTAGCCCAGCCACAATAACAACAATTTGCAAAAGTGCCCGGAATGCGTCGCATATAGCCATGGCGCAGTCGCGCGACTACTGGCAACGGCCATCGACTTGGCAATTTCATTATAATGGTAATGATAACGATAATGATAATGATGATGATAGCGATGCGACGCTAGCAATCGAGCACTCAATGGGCCTCTGCGGCACAGCTCGGAGCGATGCTTATCCGTTTTTAGAATATCAATTATAAGTCATTTACTTGGCTAGCACGTCCACAGTTCGTCGTTCGGTCCACTCACCCAGTTCCAGTTACGCTGTCCATCAGTTTGAGTGGCTCGCACCTTCCCACCCACCCAACAGCCAGCTGCCAGCTGCGTGTCAAGAGTGTGAAACTGTAAAAGTACTTTTTAATTTAAGCTCATTTTAATTGTGAGAACTTTATTCCATTTGTTTTTCGTCTTATGCCCCCCCTTCCCCCCACCACTCGAAAAAAAACTTTCGACTTGCCCGAAAAATACAAATTACATTTAATTTTCAACTTAATTCTTCGGCAACAACAATTCTCTCACTTCTGACGCCAGTGGCTCTCGGCTGCCTCACAATTACAGTGCGTCATTTAGTCAGAATTGTGCGCTTCCAATTAGTTGCTTAGTTTTGTTATTTAATGGTCAGCTTTGTTCCGATGAAGAGCCACAGCAATGCCAGCTAATGGAATACGAAAAAGAAGCTTGTAGAAAATCTCAACCTCAGCCTCAGCTCGCAGCCCAGATTATGTTTGGCTCTAATTGTGGCAGCCGATCGATTGCAGAGATTTTCTCTTGATAGAATGTATAAACCTGGGGCATATGAGATGTAGATTCAGCTGTGTTCTTAAAAATATTAGTGCGACAGAAATTTGGGAAAGCAAGACTAAGTTTTAATACTCGTTTCAAATTGTTTTCAAAATATTAAGTTTTGTCACCAAAGTTAGCATTTCAGCATCTCAGTCGCACTACTATTTTTATGAACACAGCTGCAGATATCTATGGTAGATATCAGATGCAGAACAGCAGTAGTACTATAACATAGAGATAAAGCCTACAGGTGAGGAGAGCATGTATCACATATATGTAGCTTGAATATGGACTACTTTATAGAGTAAAGATGCAAATATATGATCCGATTCTGTCAGAGTCTGCTAACTAGCTCATGTATGAACAAGTAAGAGTAATTAAGTTGCGAGTGCTTGACTAAGATATATCGAGCTTTATCAATAATAAGGAATAAGTTATAAGTTATCGGAAAAACATGATAAGTTCGTGTTGTGTCTGGTATACATCAATATACATCTTAAATTTGGAGTCTGTAGCTTTTGTGGCTTTTAAAATCGATGAGGTCTTACGGAGGGACAGACACTGAGATGGACTGACATTGTTATATCAACTCAGCTTATCGTACTGCTCAAGAATTTATATACTTTATGGGCTCAGCCTGGCCTCCTTCTGCTTGTTACACACATAGTGAATCGATCAGTTCTATAAAAAATCTTTCTTCGTTTCGTTGGCAAAATTCATTGAATAAATAAATAATTTAATTTCGTACATAAACTTCAAAAAAAAAATTAGGTTTTAAAAAAAAAATTGTGTTGCTTAGTGTAAGTGTTGTGTGCTTGTTGTGGTTTTGTTCCTGTTCAGCCGCGATTGGGACGCACGACGAGCACTTGGGGCCGCTTTTTGCCATTTTTGCCCTTGTTGCCCCTGCGACGTTTGCCATTGCCTCTCTTGTTGACGGGACGGCGACGCTGTTGGACGCGTCGCCGATTGCCACCTACACGGGTGCGCTGGGCCACAGCCTGGGCAATGACCTGCGGCAGCAAATTGTTGACGGGCGACGAGCCATAGATCACCTGATTGAGGGCAGCCTGATTGTTGCTCACACCGGTGCCGACAGTGCCAGTGCCTGTGGTTGTGGTGGGCGCGACATTGCCATTGACATTGCCCAGGCTCACATAGATGGCGCCATTGGCAGCGTTATTGCCAGCTGTGCCAGTGCCGAGGCCAGTGCCAAGGCCTGTACCCAGACCAGTGCCCAGGCCGGTGCCCAATCCCAGGCCAGTGCCCGTGCCGGTGCCAACGCCCGTGTTGGTGGGACGCAGCTGTTCGAGCATGTCCTGCTTGTTGGTGATGTACTCATTGAGCGCGGCATTCAGGCCATTGTTGCCGCCGATGCCATTCGTATTGGTATTCAGGCCGGAAGCCAAAAAGCGCAGCTGTCCATTCTGATTGCCATCCTTGACATAGAGTCCGGCCAGCCGCGATTGATCCGCATCGCCAGCAATTGTTGCGCCCGTCGACAACAGTGCCTGCCCTGTCAAAGTCGCCAGCAGAATCCAAATGTGAACGCCTCGTGTCATGGTGCCGTTAACGTTGACTGTTGGCCAGGCCCAGCAACGCGTTGGCTTTTATAGCGATCGGGCGAGCGTCTCTTTGATATGATGATATGCAAAATACCAAATATCGATTTGGGTCCATTCAAAATTTACGCTTTCTTTGCCTCGATTCTATGCTGGGCACAATTGCAAATATGCTCATATCATTGCCGGCGATTTTCGCTGCCCATTAGAAAGCCGCCGAGGCCCTGCAGCCAAATTTTAGCGCTGAGCCGTTGCTTTCTAAGCGTGTCAAGTGCTCATTGTTTGCCCAGTACAGAGCTAACTCGCCTCAGATCGGTTCGACACGGTTCAAGTGCCATTCACATAATGAAAATGAAATTTTTTTAAGAGTCTTACGGCCTCCAGGGCGCAGTCCAAGAATGAGGTAACAAACGCGCTTCAAGACTTGCCATCTCAATTCTTTTCAATTATAGCCAATGATTTGTGTGTGTGTAGCAGAAACTAATGCAATGCCAGCTGATGATGATGGTGTAGAGGCACTGAATACCAAGTGAACGATTGAATGCACCCGATATATCCAATGTACCTGAAGAGTAGGTTCCTGTCAAGACTCTAGAGAGCCGCTCTTCAGTAACGCATTTACTAAACCAACCAAGCTAACTTAATTTCACTTGCGCCATTCTAAATATCACAAAGTTTCTTCAGGTTTTTCACTTCCATTTGGCTTCTTAGCAAATCACATAGTTCTCCTTTGTCTCTGGTGAATTTATAGCTAAAATTCTCTATTAGAACTCTCTCGATTTTCAATGATAAAACTCAGTTTACAATCGAAAGCGTAAACGTTCTGTTTATCAAAACATCGATAGCTAAACAGTTTACAGCAGGTGCCACACCTGGCACCGGCATGCCCACCGGTTTTTTTGGCCAGAGACCCTAAGTGAATGTTGTGAATGTGGCTGCTGTTTTTATGATAGCCATTAATTGAGTTTTTATCGGTTGCGGATTATGTCCGATACTCGAGACTTGGTTTCCTGTTGGGCTATCCCAAGGGATTTGGCAATGCGGCGCCTGCTAACTTGGCCAAGTTGGCCAACTTGGAGCTGGCCCGGCCAGGACTGCAGCGTTTAATTGATGCGCCAGTTAATTAATTGTAACAAGTCTTGCACAGTACAAAACACCGCAAATGATACGAGCCATTTATGGCAGCTGGCAGTTGCTGGCAGGTGGGTTAGGGGACGAGCTCAAGACTCGAGAAAAATCGACCTCATAAGCAGAGGCAGCTACGTTAACTGCCTGCCACAGCCACAAAAACGACAGCGAAAACGAAAATGAAAACGGCAAAAAACGCGAATCGGAGAATAAGAACAAAAAAAAAAACCAAATCATTGAAGACTCTCAGCCGCAGACTGAATGCGATCTGCAGCCGCAGATCTTCATCGGTTGGGGTGGGGCAAATCGAGCTGGTGCTGCATCCAAACTGAACCCTGGACCCGGCCCAGGCGCTGCAGCTGAGCAGCTTCAACTGCGTTACACGAAACGGCGTGTTGATGCCAGTTGACTGAGCAAACATAAAACGAGCTCAACCAGCCCGAGAACAAACTGCGGTAAGTGCCGAAAGATTAATGAATATCAAATACGCTTGCTCTTAACGCGAATCAAAGAAAATATTTATATTAATATATTTTAATATAATAAATAGTTAATTTGATTAAAAACATGTTACCTTTGAATTGAATTATGTTTTTAAAATATTAAAAATAAAATTAAAAATTTATAATAAATATTATATTATTATTTCTTGATTAAAACTACTATTAAAATGACCTAAATATTCTTAAAAAAAAAAATACAAATATTGGTTTATAAATAAATTAAAAGACCTAAAAGACTTTTTAAAAAATTCATTAAAGTATAAAATTTTTAAGTATTTTATTCATTAATCTAAACATTTTTGCTATAATTTATAAAAGCATTTAAGAAAAATAAAAATCTCAGTTTATTTTTCCTATTAATTTTTACATATGTAAATTTATTTTTTGGTAAATTACTTAAACATTTTTTCCAATTTTTTAAAGGTCACTTATAAGAAATAAAACTATAAATATATAATTTTTTATTATTTTATTAATCAAATAAAGCAATTCTTTTTAATATATTATAATATTCATATAATATTGCAATGCACTGAGACATAGAGCAAAAAGTTACAGCACGCGCTTTAAAGTTAATGGACTCTGCGGCAACAGCAGAGGCTGTAGAAAAACTTGCGAAGAATACAAAAAGAAGAGAGGGAAAAAAACGAAAGACTTAAGGCACAAACTTGAGCTAGCATAAGTGCATGAGCTAGCGCGCGTGCACGTGTATGAGTGTGTGTGAGTGTGTGTGTGTGAGTGTGTGTGTGTGTGTGTGTGTGTGTGTGTGTGTGTGAGAGAGTGTGTTTGTGTGTGTTTAGCTGAGAGTGAGTATTTAGGCCCGGTTTAGAATCGGCGCTCGTTGCCCGACAGACATTCCGATGCAGCAGGTGTTTAGCATAAGTAATTGATATTCTACACACAATCACTGAGGCAGCAACAGCAGCAGCAGTTGCAACTTGACGTGGCATGAAAAGCGTACGCAGCAAGTTTAGCTGCAACAGCAGCAGCAGCACCAGCAGCAGCAACAAATTAAATGAAGCAACTTGAAATTGCAAAAGCAAACTCCGAGTCGATTTGGCCAGCAAATGGAGATGGAGATGGAGTTGAAGATGAAGATGAAGCTGAAGCTGAAGCTGAAGCTGAAGCTGAAGCTGAAGCTGCGCCTGATGCTGATGATGAAGCTAAAGATGGAGCTGCAACTTGTTGTCTATGGGCTATGGGACGAACGTGAAATTAGCTTGCCCCATGAGCTAAAAATCATTTCAAATTAAATGACCAGCCAACGCCTCAAACTCGAGCCGCAAATGCTGAAGGTCTTTGGCTAACCACAGACAGCAACAGCAACACCAACAGCAACAGCAACAGCAACAGCAATAGCAATATCAACTAAAACAACAATCATTAACAACAACTGGCAAATAGCAAAGGCAACATCATTATTTATTATTATTAATATGAATTTACATAAGCGCTGAAAATGCGAGCAAAACTTCACACAAATCAGAAGCTTATTGGTACCATTTAGCTGTTCCATTATTATTCAGCGATTTGTTGTCAACCCAAAAAAAAAAAATAAAAATATATATAATAAAACTGAAACCCAGACAGACAAATAACAACAACAGCAGCAAACAGTTGACTGGCGTCAGTTGGTTTGATTTTGCATTTGGAGTGCGACTCTCAGCTGCGACACTCGACTCCAATCGTGCGCCATAAGTTTTACATGTAATTTATGTTAATTTTTCACTTTAGTTTAACATAAAAATCGAAAACGCCTAAACAAATGCCAGACAGTCGCGACACGTCGCTATAGATAGATATGCCCTGCCAATGCAATGTATCTTTCCGATTGCCCATGGCCGTAGCCGACGTTTGAGCGGCGAGCGAAGGGTGTGTGGTCAGCTTGTAGTTAGATATTATATTATTATAATAGAATAATTATATTATATATATTATTATTACTTGATTATCACTAGATAATTATCATATTGAATTAGTTTTACTTAATAATATAGTTGTTATTATGGATATATATATATTTAATATAGTGATAAATCGAAATCTTATTCATATGAATAGAAAAACTTTTCCGCTTAAATATATAATAATATTGCAGTTAGATGTATTTATTATGTTCGACAAAAATTTGTTTAGTTTGATGTTGAAAATCCCAAAAAAAAAATGATATCTTACATTTTCATAGCTGCAACAATTTCAAGTTTGTTTAGTGTCTAATGCATAACCAATAAGTTGTTGCTCTTGCTCAGCTTTGCTTTGCCTTGCAGCTGTTGTCTGCTTCAACTTACTACATATACTTATACTCAGTACTATAGTAGTAAAAGAAAATCTACTTATGAGCGGAAGAGTAAAAGCTGACAGAAAAGTGCGAGTTCCAACTGCGATTGCTATCAACATTGCTAGCTAGACATTGCTGCTAGAGATTAAATATCATACAATCTACTTAGAGTTGAACAAGATACTATGATTTGGCAGTTGTGAAATTACTTTTGCATGCACAGTTCATATGTAGAAGGAGTGTGATATGTAATCTATGACTTTATTTATGTGTGAAATTTGAAATATCTTCCCGCTTGTACCCTCTGTTAATACACCTCTAAGTTTTCTTTCGCACTTGTCTATATGAAACTTAGTAAAGACCCCTTTAGCTGCGCCACTGGCTTTTACACTGACGCTTCAAACATCGCTTGCCAAATGAAAAATTATATAGCCGCAGCCAGGTTGAAAAACAAGAAAACCCAACGCCCACCTAACAAACGGCTCAACCCGTTTCAAATTAAAACGAACTATATATACATATGTATATGGATATGTATGTATACGAGTATATATATATATCTATGTGTATATATACACGACTCTGTCTTGGGTCAGTTGAACGATTTGGCATTGACTTGGCGCGCAATTAATGCAAAAGGTCAGTTCGCCTGTCTTGTCTTGTTGAGTTGGTCGGCGACTGTGGCAACTCTGACACAGCTGACATGTGTGTGTGTGTGTGTGGCAACTCTGGCATCGAGTCTGAGAGAGGTAGAAAACCTGTAAAGTCAACGCCTGCGGCCACTTGAATCTGCGCCCCTCGTGCCTGTCATTTATATGCTTATAAATTTTATTATTGTTTTCTTTTTTTTCGATTTGATTTTTTATTTTTATGTGTGAGTGTGACAAGGCGAGCATTTAATTATAACGTTTGCAGGCTTGCAAATCGCTGTAATTGGCATGGCCAGACCTTCCATTGGGCCATTAATAAGCGCGTCTAAGCCGGACTGGACCGGACCGGACCGTGGCCCGGGTCGGGTCGGGTCGTTTCGGGTCCCTGCTGCTGTTGGCCATTGTGCTGGCCATTTATTAGAGCCAAGTGCACAATTTCTCTTACTCGGCTTTGATTGTTCAATTCGAGCTCGAACTCATCTCTCTCTCTCTATCTCTTGCTCACTCTCTTTCTCTCCCTCTGTCTGGTCTCTTTGCCCGCTCATCATTAGGCTCGAGTGCGTCCCTGATCCATGTGTGACCTTTTCCTGTTTTGATTACCGTATTCGGTTGTTGTCCCTTTTCAGTTTTTTTTTTCACTCATTTTTTTGCTTCCTTTCTCTGTTCGTCTGTATTGCATGAATCACAATTTAAAATGATTCGCATTCGCTGTTAAGTAGTTGGCATTCGAACGAAACGTACAGTCGAAATTTCCGTTGAACCTTTTCTTGTTGTACGCTGTAGCTGTGACCATGAATGGGTATGCTCGACTCCTAGAGCTAGGAAAGGGAATTAACATTTTGTTTAGTTTACTTATTAATCTTTAATAATTTTTATGAATTTTATATAGTTCTTAAAACTTATTAATTAAATATTTGCTTTTAGCCAAGAGTTGACTTGATGCAGGGTGTCTTTGCAGTCGTGTCTGCGGCTCGTTCGTTTGACTTCCATCTTCGATGACTCAACAGAAACGTAGCATCTTCATTTTTCGGGCATTTTCATTAGGCGTCCGCGATGATGGCAATCAGTTTGCAGGCTCTGGGTCATTCAGCCGCAACAGGATAAGGGCCACACGGCCTTCCGTTACTATTCGTGCCGTTCCGTGCCAAGCCGTGGCCGTGCCAAGGCCTTTCCCTATCCATTCTTAACCGTATTTCAATGATATGCCCCTTATAATGATATTCCTGTTTTATTGTTGCTTTTGTTGTTGTTGTTGTCGTATGGCTCACTTAGTGCCCTGCCGGACGTGTTCGTGATCTTTTGACAGGTCCAGACCAGCTGAGTTTTGCATTGAGTGTGGGTGTGTGTGTGTGTGTGTGTGGCACACACTTTCACCCTCACAAACAGCGTAGCGTCATCTTGACTTTATACACACCTCTAAGTAGTGCAAAGAGAGTATATTGGTTTTGAGCCATGTGCAACGAAGCATGCAAATGTATAAACTTGTGTGTAGCTTCAGCACTTTAAATTGAGAACTAAAACTTAAGCACGGGTAAATCTTATGCCTAAGCTCATCTGAAGTCGGAATTCGCTGACATTGTGTCACGTCTGTTTGCTTGTGGTGTCGCATAAACAGCTGACGGGCGTTTCCACGGCTGGCACCCGCTGAGCAATGGCCGCTGTGGGAATGCTGACCTTGCGTATTCCATTAGCAAGCTCTTCGGCTTTGCTGGCGCCTCGTGTTAATTCAAACAATTGCCTTATCGGTTCTTGCTACAGATAAACTAACAACTAGAAGTGTTCTAGTGAGGAGATAACCTGTGTCCCATGCCGCGCTGCTATTGCAGTCATTTCAACATACTTACATGGCAAACAACACATGTGCACACACACACACGCATAGGCACACGCTTTGCTTGAGAAAGCGTCTGTGTCTAGTCTCAATATCACCTTGCACGAGTATTAGCCTGTCAGTTGGATCTGACTGCAATGTGTTTTTTATACTCATTTTTATTTGTATTATTATTTTTTCTTAACCCTTTTTTTTTTAAATTTTTTTTTGGCACACTGAACGAAATTTTAGAGAAGCTATTAAAATTAAAAAATATTTTTTGGCATGCCAAAATTGTATAAAAAATATTTATAATGGTATTTTAATTAATTTGAGTTTAATTTGCTGGCAAATATTTCACATGCTCATAAAATAGTTTCGGCATGAAGCACACGCAGAAATATATATATATAGATGAATTTTGTTCTGTATTTACTTGATACATACAGACATATATATAACTGTATATATGTATATATATATGTATAGATATATTATTTTATAAAATATTTCATTCAGTTTTATGCATGCCATTTGGCATTCTCGAGCCTTTTGTATTCTCTCATTGATCCGCATGCCATTAATATCGCGCTGGCTTATAGATTTCAGCTGGCCGAGCACCGTCGTATATTAGTTATCGTTTAATGCCCCTCGTTGAGCGGCTGCCAACTAAATAGAATGAAACGCATAAAATTCGTAACGTTTTGCCACAGTGCTTAGCATGGTCGAGGCCGGCGCTGGGCCACCCCAAAACGAAATGCTGCTACATTTATGTATGTTTGGCCAATCAATTAGGATATTAGAGGCATGTTCGCATTGTAAACTGACAATGGCAGCGGGTTGCCAGGGTCATTCTGTTTGCCCATTTCATTTGCAGCGAACAGCACCCTCCAATCTAGGCAACGATGTGTTTCGTATTCCATTTTCTATGCGACATGCCGCATGCCGCATGCCGCACAGAGGTGTTGCGGCCACAAATACTGAGAACTCGGCCCGGCCTTCCGCCCACCTTCCCTATCTCGTCCTACGACCCCTGTGGATTGAATGACATATTTAGTTTTACTTTTGCCGGACATTTGCGGCCTTTGTTTCTGTTTCTCACTCGCTTCCATTTACCATTTTCCGTTCTCTGGGCCAAAATTGATATGCTAAGTAGCTCAAGGCACGTGAATCGGGGCAGTTCTCTCTCTCTCTCTCTCTTTCTCTATCATATAAATTAGCTACCCGAGTTACCGACGCTATCCCACCAATCCAGCTATCCAGCTATCCGCTATCCGTTGCATTCCGCTTTCATTTCTAGTCCAATTATCACGGCTTTTAATCAAGTGACAGGCGCTCGACTAATTTCCAAATGAAGGCCCCGAAAAAGGAAATCGCATTTCCGCTCCTTTCCATCGATTGGACATTGCATGAAGAACAAGAACAAGAAGAAGAAGAAGAAGAAGAAGAAGCAATAATAAAATGAATACACTGAAAGTGGAATCAACAAAGTCTTCTTTGTTTTTGTAGTGCTGCAAGTGGGGGGCGTGGCGTGTTTTGGGGCAGGGCAACGTCGGCGTCAGCGTCGGCGTCGGCGTCGGCGTTGATAAACCGCAGCGACAAAGCCAACAGCGAGCGACGACAGTGAAAACGCGTAGGTAATAAATAAAAATTGTTTTTAAACAACTTAATCGAATTTGTGTTTTCCGATTGACTTGCCCCGTTTTCATAGCCGCAAAGATACGTATGCAGAGCACCAGCGAGGGTGGCCAGAGAAGTAATTTAAAACTTAGAGCTAGAGGAAGTAAGTGTGCGTAGTTAATGGAGAATGAATATATTTTTAAAATATTTTTTTTATGTAGATACATATGTATCACATTTTATATAAATAATAATAATTTATATATTTTATTTTTCTATACATTTTGGATGATCTGTTCGCGCCCCATATCTATGCCTAATTCTTTATTTCATTCATATCTATATACCTATACAGCAGCCCTCGCTAAATGTGAGCTATCTCATAGTCTGGCATTTTTATGCGTTTGCCTTTTGGCCTTTGACTTTGACATAAAAAAAAAGACTGGAAGAGCCGCCACCTTTTTTTTTTTTTGGTGCTGCAGCCTCAGCCAAGGAGCTAGCTAGGGGGAAGGGGGTGGTGGTGGGGGTGGCGCATGTACTTCTAGGGGCTACCCCAAATGCGTTTCTGTTGTTGTTACAACAATTTTTATGACGCAAGTGCTCGTAAAACGGCGTTGCTCTTGTTCTCCTTGTCGTTGCGTTGTTTGTGGTTGTTCGCGTTGTTGTTGTTGTTGTTGTTGTTGTTGTTGTTGTTACTGTTGTTGTTATTGTTGTCGCTGTAGGTGAAGAAGGAAGCCAGCCTCGTTCGCTGTCATTTGTCGCTTGACTGTTGTCGCCTGCCATTGTCCTTGTGTCTTGCGGCCACCGAAATTGTGTGTGTATTCGGTTTTAACACATTTTGGTCTAATGGAGTGCCATAGCTCTGCACTCACACAAAGCCCAAGCTACCGCCCACATGCCACGAAATGCTTTGCATTCCCAATTCAGATTTCAGTTAAAGCGAGAGAGAGAGAGAAAGAGGGGGAAGGAGCCTGTCAGGTTTGTCTTCGCACTGGACAGACCTGGCAAAACTTTTGCTGACCACCAAATGACTGACCAAGTGAAAGTTGAACCGCAACACAACACAACATGACAACAACAACAACAATTAACAAGCATAACAATCTAAGCGCCAAGATTACACGTGTTGCCTGTTTATAAATTGTTGTTGCTGTTGTTCACTTCTTTACAGCCTAGTATTTAAAATATGTTCAGCCTGAGCAATGGAAAAGCTCAAAAGAAACGTGCAACAGTGACAAGCCGAAGATGGAAATACAGTAAAATTGTTAGAGTTGGTGTATATGAAGCACTTGGTATTAGAAAAGTCATATAATATAGTGAAGGATCTGATTGATACTAGATAAACTTAACTGACAGACATATAATGTAATATGTGTTTATAGCAGTTCTCAACTTATCTTATAAAGTCTTAGCCTCTAGTCGATTGTACGTCTATATATATATAATGCTGTCATTGAAAAACTGTATACTAGACAGACTTATGCTACAGAAATATGAATTATTTCTATTTTTTTCCAAAAAATTGTTATTTATTCAGAAATATCTATTGTGTGCCTTTCATAGCTATCTCCAGGTAATATTACACATTTCTGACAAAGTTTATTTTATATTAAGCTTGTTTCAGCTGATCTTTAGGTGGCATCTTGAGCGCCTCAATCATAGGTATAATAATATCAATATGTCGCAGGCTTCATAACAAAAGCGTCATAGTCTCTGAGCAGAGTATAGAAATATTCATTTGATCAGCTCTTGGTATGCGCGCAATGTTAATATATATTCCATTTCATTTTGCTTTTTTTTTTGTGCGCACATAACTCACATATCTAAGCATTAACAAGGGCAGAAGACAGATCTAATTGATTGTTGGCGATTGTAAATGGATGTTAACTAATTTGAAAGGCGATCAACAAGATTTCATTTCGAAACAAAATTGAACAACGCAAAAATCTTGTCTTCGCTTTTAAGAGCAGCTCAGCGCTATCATGTAAAAGTGTAGCTGCGAGTATGAGCAGAGCGCGATGTAAGCCAATCCAAATACAAATCTCATGCTTCTAAAGCTTGCGTCGTGCCAGACACATGGGCAGATCAGAGTGGACGGAAGCATGGAATAAACAGATATGGATAGATACATGAATAAATATGTAAATGGGCTAGTGATCTATATATCTGCATCTATTAATCATCTATCTATCTAACTATCTATATATAAAGATTCTACTCTTTGGGAAGCGCATGTGAATCTAGAGGCCTTGGCAGCTCAGCAAGTCAAAGCAGATTATTTCAAATTGAATATGCCAATTGAGGGCATATTCGTTTTGTTAACATGCTTAAAAGTAGGTGTGGTATTACTGGACACTATGAAATTGATTTACATGTGCCTAAAAACATAATGATGATTGGAAATGAGCTTGATATCTGTGTAGTACAGGCAGAGCTATCAACGCTAGACTGATGCTAATACTAAAACTGATCAACTGATCAATATCTACTGCTGATTCTATCTAAATCAGTGTGTTCTCTCAGTCTTCCAGTCCATATCTTACGCAAAGTATTCATTACTAGAGACTCGCACCTTTGCTCGTTCATAGATCCTCCTCCTTCAAATTCTTATATATCAAGATTATTGTATATGTTCTCAAAGCTTTTGAGTTATTGTGAATATTGTGAATATAGAATGTGAGCAAAGAGAAGGAAGAGAGAGAGAGAGAGAGTCAAGGAATCAGAAGCAGTTCTACAAAACTTATGCATACTTAAGGTAAAGGACTAGCAATTGCTATTCCTCTATTAGTAAGTTGGACTCAAGATCAGTTTATAGATGGTCACGATAATGAATGAGCTTGTTATTAGGTATACGACGAATGTTATTTACAGTCTTACAAGCTCAATTGCCATCTTCTGCTATATGTATGCACATACATATATAACTATCTTTAAGCACATATGTGTATACACATGTCTAGATAGAGGTATATGCGGCAGATCAATGCAAAGAGCAATAAGGCACATGCAACATGAATGCGCATGCGTCGACGTCAAAGGCTGATGCAGAGTTGGAGCTGGCGCTGGAGCTGGAGCTGAATTTGGAGTCGGTGTCGGTGTCGGTGTCGGAGCCAGGTAGGCCAGGTAGACAGGTAGGCCAGGTAGTCATGAATGAAGGAGCTTGTGCGATGTCTTCATTGCAACAGCAACAGCAACAACAACACGACGTGTGGGCAGTTGGCTGCCGTTTTTCGCGCACCAAAAAAAAAAAATGTTAAGGAAGAAAAGAAAGAAAGACAGGTAAAAAAAAGTTCAACTGCAAGCGAACTTTGCGCACGCGCACGACATGCGAACGGCGCGCGCATGAGCAGGACAGCATTAAGCTGAGTGAGTGAGACAGAAGAGAGCTGGACTGAGTGTGTGTGAGGAGGAGTGACGTAAATTTCGCTACTGTGTAAACTTTTGAGTGAGTGAGTAGGAGAGAGAGAGAGAGAGAGAGAGAGAGAGCGAGTGTGGGTGCGATTGCTGATTAGCGTTGTGGCTAAACTTTGAACCGACTGCGTTGCTGTTGCTGCATAATTATCCAAAGGAGCCAAAGACACCTTCCGCTGTGAGCCATCGCTGTCGCTGTCGCTGTCGCTAGCTCTGCCGCTGTCACTGACTGTGTCTTTGAGTTGGGGTTCGATGCAACCTGTAAACGATACAAATCACACACAGTGCAAACCACAAGGCTGGGGTTGTCTGTTTCTACTGTTTCTTCTGCTCCTCATTCTTGTTTCTGGTTTCTTTTTCTTTTTTTTCTTTTTGATTTTTTGCTGTTGTTCTTGTTGCATGTTGATGGCTGATGTTGATGTTGTCGCTGGCAAGTTTTGCGGCAACAAATTGAAGCACCGCAGCAACTTCTCGCATGCATTTGTTGTATTTGTATGGCTTGCAGCAAAAATGCGCCCCTATCGGTCCAGTTTGTGGTTCATATACAATATATATATATATATATATATGTATGTATATATACGTATGTATATGTACCCGTCGTAGTTATAGTTACTGCCAAAAACCAGTTATGCAACCCCCTCCATACCCCATACCCCATACCCATACCCAGCTCTCAAGCATATCTCCCGCAAGACTCCGTCCTGTTGCTTTCATATATATGAAAAGTGATTTCTTTGCATAAAACGCGCTGTCCATGCAACACTGAGCGAAAAGAAGGCATGCAATGATAGTATTATTTTTTTTTTGTTATTTTCAATTTCTGTACTTTAATAAGATTTTATAAGAGTTTTTTAAATTTTTTATAATTTATTATTTAACGAACTAATTTTTTAAATATTTAATTAATTTAAATTTGTTTCTTATTTATTTTTGTTGCCATTTAAATCAAATTTTTAACGTCTTTTGTTTCATATGCTTTTCAGTTTATTTTTATAAAATATTTTTAAAAAGCATTTTTTATCCAAATTTAAATTCCTAATTTATATATTTTTGTTGCCATTTAAAATCTATTATATTCATTTTATTATTTCTAATTTAGCTAACGCATACATATATATTTTACTATCAAATTTCGAGCATTTTAGTAGAAAATTTGAGCTTCAGCAGATTTTCAATTAACATTTCGTGTGGCCAAAGTCTTTTGTTGTTGTTATTTTCTCTGGGTGCAGCTGTTGTTGTTTTGGGGTCCCAGATCCCGATTTGAAAGCTGGACACTCGGCGCTGCTGCTGCTGCTGCTGTTGCCGCTGCCGCTGCTGCTGCTGCTGCTGATGCTGCTGCTGCTGCTGCTGCCTGATGATGATTGGGTATAATGGGTTTTATGGAGCAGCTGCTGCCGTTGCCGTTGCCGTTGCCGTTGCCGTTGATGTGGATATGGATGTGAGTGTGGATGCTGCTCGTTGCACGTTGTTCAAGTTTTGTGGCTCACACCTGTGCCCGGGCCGGGCCGCGTCGGGCCGGGCCTGACATTTTGAAATATTGCCATTGATTTGCTGGCAAAGAGACTGCAAACTGATTTAGTTTCTGAATCCGATTTCGTTGGCCGTCCCATTAGGTTGCCCGTTCCCATGGCAAATGCGCTTGTTTGCATTGTTGTTTGTGTTGCTTTTTGTGTTGGCTGTTTGCGTTGTTTGTTCTACAATTAACAACAACAATGAGCGCGCAATGTTTTAATTTGGGTCAAGCAATTGGCGTCGCTTTGGCACCGTTCATAATTTCCATAAATACCATGCCAAGCCCCCCAAAACACAACAGCCAGTAAAAAAAAACTTGGCCCAATCAAAAATCATATATAGATAGATATGTGTACATGTGTGTGTGTGTGTGTGTGTGTGTGTGTGTGTGTGCATTTGTCTTTTTATGCTGTTCCATAGAGTCTGCATATGTTTAAATACACTCGTAATTTATAGCAAATCGAATGATGGGCACGACACTGCCCTAAACACACACACACACACATACAGATTAGCTGTCTCCCTGGCAGGTATAAAACCATAACAAAATTCATTAACATTTTCGGCACGCACAAATTGTAAATCTGTTAGCATAAACATAAAATTCTCTCACACACCAAAAAGAGACTCTCCCATCACACACACACACGCACACGCACACACATGCAGTTAGAGTTGTCAAAGAGTCACCAAATGGATCAAGCATAGCTAAGAGAATATTAATGCTCGATCGTCAAGCTAAGAGCGCACATGTTCGAAGTTGTAAGCATAGCTGTGTGTGTGTGTGTGTGTGTGTGTGTGTGGTTCGATGTTCGATGCATGTTGCTTTAGTTGTTGTTGTTGCTGCTTAACACTTGCCCCGCAACTGGTTTGTTGTTGCATTTGTAATTAACGCATCGTTTAAATTGCAAGAGAAATTATATGGCCAGCGCAACGCAAAACCAGAAGAACAAAGCGAAACAGGCTTCAATGCAGCGACAAAGCGTAGTTCAATACATAAAAATAAATATAAGTATTAGTATAATTAAATATAAATATAATTATTAGTTTTTTATTTTAAAAAATTATATAAATATTTTAACGTGCTAAATAAAAAAAATCAAAAAATAAATAATCAAAATAAAAAGTTTCAAATAATTCGTAAAAAATACATTTAAAATATAAAATATTTTCTTTTTAATTTTTATCATGTTTTAAATTGTTGCAGTGTGAAAAGCTAAATAATTAAAAATAAAAAATTAAATATAATTAAAAAAATAAATATATATATATATAGACTTTTCTAGCAGACATTACGATTATATTATTATATTATATTTTATAGATATTAATATTTCTTATAAAAATCTTTTCAAGTATTTTACATTTCTTATTAAATCTTTGTTAAATTACTTTATATTATTTTGTATCAGATTTTATTTTAATTTTATATTCTACAAAAATGTTCCTTTTAAGTGCCTTAACTTTTTTCAAGCCTTGCATCGTTGTTCCCCAATTTCCAAGTCAAGTTTTTACTGAGAAAAATGCAAATTCAAGTTTACAATAAAACTTAGCAGGTTTTAAGCTATATCTGACATCTGCAGACATCTATATATATATATATATATATATATATATATATGTATATAGAAAATTCCATATGCGCTTTGTTGCTCTAGTTTCTAACTATAGATCATCTCTGGTTGTTTTCCTTCAGCATCGGTTTTTTTATTTTTTATTTTTATATTGAATCGATATTTTCTCTGTTTTTTCTTTTTTTGCGCACATGCAACAGACTCGTTTACCTTTGGCTGAGCGCTTAAATGTTTGGACAGCTTTTGTATAGCTGTTGTGTACACGGCCCCGCCACGCCTCCTCCCCTGTTGCGCTCATCTCATCTGGCTTCATTTGGTGGCAGCGCAGCCTCAGAGTTTGTTGCGTCCAAATTTAAGTAGAAGTGTACTTAGAGAGCCAGCAAAGCTTCTGTTTGCCTTTGTGTTGTGCGGCAACTGCCTGTGGGGCAAATGAAATTTTGGTGGCCATCAATGCTGCCAGTTACCAACTGCTGCTCCGATAAACCGAGCCATGAGTCAACTGCAATATGGTTTTTGTTATTTTTGTTATTCTTCTTTTTCTTTTTCGTTAAACATTTGCCCCATTCTGTCTCTCTCTCTCTCTCTCTCTCTCTCGTTCTCTTTCTCGCTGTGTTGCATTTTAAAATTAATATTTGGATTTTAATTAGCAAGAAATTTACTTTGGGCTATGGCAGTTTGGTTCGCTGCCTGAGCTCGGATCGCGACAACGGACTACGTACGGCTCGGCCACCAGGGCAAAACGGAGCGGAGTGTGCTTTGTGTTTACATTTGTTGGCTGGCTGGCTGGCTGGCTGGTTGGTTGGTTGGTAACTGCATATGTACACCTTCACACACAGTACAGGTGTATATGTGTGTATGTGTGTGTGTGTATTTAATTAGTGTACACATGCACAGTCACATCAATTGGAGGGGGGGTGTAGTCGAGGCCGGGGCAGGGGGACAGCCCTATCAAATATGCAGCATTTGCTTAGTTACAAATTTAATTTCGCTCGACGCATACGAAATGCAATTTTCAAATAATGAGCAAAGCACATACGATATCAACACATACATACGTACATGTACATATATATAAATACACACTTATGTATTTGGTATATTTGTTTTTATTTTGTTCTTGGCCATTGTTGAAGCCACATATATATTAGCTGCAAATGAATTGTTTATTGTTTTACACACACAACACACACAACACACACACACACACACACACACACACACATGGCCTATGGCCATAAAGCGGTTTTTCAATTTTGAAAATTATATAAATTTCCAAAAATATATAAATTTATGTTTATATATGTTTACCAAGCGTATTTGTTGTGACTGCCCTTTGTGCCTGCCAGCAGCTCAACTCCCATCAACTCTCTTAGGTTCGCTGCGAACATGTTCGAACGTCGCGGCTGTTAAGTTAACAGCGTGCGCTAACAGCTGCTGTTAGGAGTTGAAAACTGCTGCTGTTGTTTACATAAAGATGTTTTAGAGTCGTGCACAATGAATTTAATAGAAATATCTATATTCCTTATTTTATTTTTATTTTATTTATATTTATTTCAATTAAATTTGTGATATTTTTATTTATTTTTTTTTTTTACATTTATATATATTGTATATAGATATCTATATTTGAATGAAATATTTAGAGTTTAGATTAGAATTTTTTTTAAATACAATTTTAATTAGCTATGGAAGACAAAAACAGGACACGTAGATTAGGGAAAGGAAGAGATCTTGAGTGTAGCTACCTTAGATAAAGTTTAAGGGGATACATGATAGACTTTAAGTCAAGACCCGTATGTCTTGTAGCGCATTAGAACTAGAAGAAAACACAGCTGTCATCACCAGCTCATGATCATTTTTAGGCAAAAGGTTAGTAAGTTTTAAGTCTTAAAATTTGCTTGAATGTGGATCTCACTAGGTAAAAGAGGTATAACATATAATTAACATTATCATCATCATTGATATCATGCGCATTGTTCTAGGTGCTCGATGTGAATACTCTCAATTTCAGCTTCTTTGCTTAGTTGAGCGTATATAAATACATTTATAGGTACATAAATGTATATAAAAAACATATGATAAATGTTTCATTGAGATACAAAAGTAATTCACTCTCAGGGACAAGCGCTGGCCCTAAAGGTGCTGGGGTCTTTCCTAGCAGACTTCATATAACTAACTCTAAGATAACTTTAGATGTTAGTTGTCTCTCCCTGCAGTGAACTCTGCTAGTGTATCTTGCATAATTCATCATGTTCAGCTCATCTTCATTTGAGGCTTACCTCCATTTAATATATATAGCCAATACCTAAGTTTAAAGCAAACATTTCCATTCCATTTTTGGCTTTATTCAAATGCCTTTCTCTACATTTCTACATATTTTTTTCTTCCTTCCTTCAAAATATTTGAGTCGCTTGCAGTTGGCGCTTTAATTAAAAAACTGTCGCTGAAAATGTTGGCAGACGTCTTGGACAAAGGCCAGCGGACCCTGACCGCGAAAAACTGTTCGAGTTCTAAGCCATTTTGCGAATGCTCGTGGCTTAGTGCTGCGGGCAACGCAGCAGCTCAGCAACGCGTCGTGTTATAATTCAAATAATAAATTCTATTTTACGGCCTGCCTTGCCGAAATGGCTAACAAATGGCCTCGTTGTCGCGACCAGTTAAAATGCGAAAGAGTGAAATTCTAAAGGACCACCGGCAGCCGGTACTCCGTGGTTTAGTTCCCCTCCAGTTGACTACCTACCTAGCTGGCTGGCTGGCTGCCTGGCTGCCTGCCTGGTTGGGACTCAAATCGATTTAGCCAAGTAAAACCAATAAAAATTATAAAGCATATAAATTGCCAACCAAAATGTTTGCTGTCAAACTTCAGTCCCAGTGAAATCACATTAGGGTGGCGCCAATCAAATTTGTGTATTGTCAGCAGCTGCAAGGGATGTCGGCTCAAAGGGGGGTCGCCCAGCCGCCAGCTTGTTGCTCGCATCTCTTTTATGACCCCGGATAGCCGGAGAAACAACCACCAGATTACGAACAAAGCCCCAAACCAAATAAGACGCAAAACTGCGTTTTAGCTTTTAGGTAGGGCTGGCAGGGCTGTAAGTCGGTCAGTCAATGTCAGTTAGCGCGGCAGACAGGCAGCCAGTGAGTCGATCAATATCTATCCGTCAATCAAGGTGTATCAGTCAATCAGTCAGCTATGCAGTCAATCAGTCAGCCAGCTAATGTCTGTTTTGCAGTCAATCAGCTTGTCAGTCAAACAATCAATATGTGTCGCTTAGTCAGTCAGTCAGTCAATCAGTCAGTTACTCAGTCTATCAGTTTCCGTCTGTCTATTCATCAGTCAGTCAATCAATTAGTTCGTCATTCAGTGTCCGTCAATCAGTCAGTCAGTCAATTATTGAGTGTCATGCAGTCAATCAGTTAGCCAGTCTAGCAATCAGTCAATTAGTCTGTCGATCAATGTCTAACAGCCAGTCAATCAGTTTGGTCTGTCCTTATGTCAGTTAGTCAGCCAGTAATTCATACAGTCAATCATATAGTCAATCATTTAGCCAGTCAGTCAATCGGCAAGTCAGTCAAATGGCATTTTGCTGTATTGATGCAGACGCGCAAATACCTTATCCGCTTTTTAATGTAGCCTAAGCCGCCCCCTTGAGCCTTCGCTGCCCCTCTCCACCTCTTGTTTCCCCACTCCCCATTAGCCCAGTCCATCAACTACTCGGGCCGACACTTATTGAAGTTGGCAGATTTATTGGAATTTAAAATTCCTTTGTTAGTCACCCGAGCCGCGGCAGCAAGCAATCTAATAAACGCCTAAAAACGCAAAACGAAAAAAAATTTAAATTACAAAAAAGCAGAAGAAGAAGAAGAGGAAGCACCACACACACACACACGAAATAGAAGTTTTGACCGAGTGTGTAAGGCGCATAGGAGTGGGAGTGGGAGTGGTTAGGGGCAGCGGCAGGGGCAAGTTCTTTGATAATAAATGCATATATATTCCACAAGTCCAGAGTATGCAAACAACTTATCGTCCAATTAGCATAAGCATCTTTAAGCCAAGTAATCGATTTTACAGCCAAACGCTTAAAGACAAAATTTAATTTTGAACATCTGGCAATGTTTTCCGAGGCAATTCAAAAGAAAAGCTGCTGAAATAAGTGCAGATAAGAGCGTTCTTATGAGATTAGCTAAAACTAGTTTTAAGCTCAAGTACTTTACAATGGAAGGTCAAGGTATAATCATTTTGTAAAGGTGCACGGCTTGCTCTATAGTAATGCTTTCTCTGAATGAACAGCTGAGTTGATTTACACCAGATTAACTGTGCATATGTATGAGACCTTTCCTATAGCATATCTGAAATTGTACACCTTGTTTCTAAAGAATCAACACAAACGATATTGAGCTTTACTTTGTGGCTAGACTCATTGGATTCTATACCCAGACTCTCGCCTATGCTCACTAGAATCGAAAAGATCTCAAATTGTGTGTTTGACTCATATATAGAGTTTGATATACAGGGTATTTGCTAGTTGGGCACTCCCACTTTTTTGTACTAATTACCAGAATTTCAATAGGCGCTCAGGTAGTCTATGTAGCTTTTTGAAGAGCCTCTGCTAACGGCTATAGGGATATTGCCCTTTCCTTATTATTATATAGCTAACAATGTCTATATATATAAATATATACATATATATATATATCTAGCTCAGCACCGATTTGGCTTCTTTTGGTATCTTTGAGTTAATTTCGCGCACACTCACTTAATTTTTAAGCCTTGGCAAGGGCTGCGACGTCTGCTTTATTATGTTATATATATGTATGTGTATATATAGGCAAGGGCTGGGCGCAATGGAAGGCAGGTTAAGAGTGGGGGACTTAAGTGAGAGTCAGGCCAAAGTTCAATTGGAAATTGGGTACGCCGTTGGCTGCTGCTGATGCGAAAGTTGCCTTTGCCTCCGTCTCCGCCTCTGCCTCTGCCTCTGCCTCTGTCTGTACCTTTGCCATATAGCACTCAACAGATGTCGGATTGCTTCCACATGAAAATAATGCCGCAAAAAGCCAACGGTAAAAAAAAGACCAGAGAGTGAGCGGGGGAGGAAGAGCAAAAAAAAAAACAAAATGGCAGCCTCGTAAACAACTTGCTAAACGTTTTGGCGCTCATTTTGCAGCCGCTGCTTAATTTTTTTTTCGCTGCTGTTCGCTGCTGCTGCTGCTGCTGTTGTTGTTGTTGTTGTTGGCGCTTTGCTTGAGGCTGCGGGCACAAGTGAAAGTTCAACGGGACAATATGTGGGGGACCGCTGGCTCCTCGGGCTGTATAGGTGCTCGGTCGGGTTGAGGTGCGGTTGGTTGGCTGGCTGCCTGGCTGCCTGGCTGGGTGGTGCGTGGCGCGTGGCACATTACTGTGGCTGCCATGCATACACCACATTTCGCACATACCCGCACATAGCGCCAACACTCTCAGCTCCCCACCACCAACACGGCTCCACGAATTCTCATTTTTAGCTTTGTTTTGTTTGCTTTTTCTTTTCCCCCCCCCCAATTTTTCCCTTTTGTTTTTTTTTTTTTTTTTGGCAGCACAGATTTTCCGCGTATTTTGCGGGCCGTACCACGTGGATGTTGTAGCCGAGTGTTTCGGGCATCGTCAAAAAAAAACAAAAAAAAAAAAAACCAAAAAAAAATGAAAAAAACAACAACAACAAAAGGCGCGCACATTAAATTATGAAAATAAAATGCGATGCGCCCTCAGCTACCCATCAAAGGGTCGTTGGAGCCATTGAATAACTCGACTCAACTCGACTCAACTCGACGATGACTTAATGAGCGGGCATATGGATATATAGCTCAGCAGCGCGCCAGCTCCGAGTTCTGCTTTAGGCTGAGGTAAAAAACTTGCGCATTTAACAGCCAAAGAAAGAGAGACGAGGAGTGAGAGTGAGAGGCAGAGGGAAAAGGCGAGTGGGCGGGCAATGTGAAAAGTGATTGCGACTTTGTTTTGTTTTACTTTTTATTTAGCAAAAAGAAAAGAGAAAAAAAAACTGAAAACAAAAAATAAATAAATAAAGTGTAAAAAAAAATTACAAAAAAAAGAAGAAGCAAAAACATATTTAATGTAACTTTTTAATTAAATCGTTATATATTCTCTCTGCGATGCTGTGCACAGTCTTCAAATCAGGCCCAAGTTTTTTTTCCTTGACTTTTGAGAAGTTTTAAACCATAAAAACGGTTAGATGCAAATTGCTAAGCTTGCGCTAAGGGCCAAAAAACGGGGCGGCCTAATGAGGCCCAGCTGGTAATTAGGCCAAAGGCGCTCTTCACGTATACGCCGTGCGGCCGGAGCTGAGCTGAGCCTCAAACCATATAATTCATATTTATTGACGACCTAAGCGAGTGTCTCAATGACTGTCAATCACTTGACTTCTAAAGAGCTTGTCATCAGATCTGTTACAGATGCAGATAATGCATACAGATACAGATATAGATACAGATTTAGATACAAATGCAGATACACATATAGATACAGATGCAGATACAGATATAACTACAGATGCAGCTAATAGCTACAGATACAGATACAGATACAGATACAGACTTCTAACTTCTGTCATCAGATCAGATTATCAGATACAGTTGCAGCTAATGCATACAGATACAGATATAGATACAAATACAGATACAAGTACAAAAACAGACACGGATACAGATATAGATGCAAATACAGATATAGATACAGATGCAGATACAGATATAACTACAGATGCAGCTAATAGATACAGATACAGACTTCTAAAGAGCTTGTCATCAGATCAGATTATCGGATACAGTTGCAGCTAATGCATACAGATTCAGATATAGATACAAATATAGATACAGCTCATAGATACAGCTACAGATAGATGTCGATAAGCTTAAATTCATTTTGAGCCCACGTGAAAATTCGATTCATGCCGTAAATTGTAGCTAACCAAATAATTGTATTTGTTGTCTCGTTAAGTATTCGCCAACATTTGCCAATAAAATGCCAATGGACAAAGTTATTTTATGCACAGCATCGATTCTATTATGTTATCTAACTATCTGTGCATAGATGCGTTGGGTAATCAAATATTCATGTAGAATTTGCAACGCGTTCGATTTGAAATTTTGCACTTTTTATTAGCTAACCATAAACGTTGATTGAGTAGCTAAATGACTGATGGATATGTTTATGCCTTTTAATTGATATCATTTTCCAATGTTTCATTTTCAATTTACAATTTGATGAGTTATTTACTAGCTGCAGCAGCAAGCTCATCTTTTGTATTGATGGCTGAAGCTATCGCAAATTTGCAGATCAAACTTGCATGAAACTCTTTCAGCCGGAATACTGATTTTTGCCTTAAAGTCTGAAAAATCCCAAAAGAAAAAAAAAAAAAAACAGCCGACAGTAACTGCCAAGAGGTAGCTGAGAGTTTGTCGATTTCCATTTCGCAACAAATATATATTTCTGTAGTATTTTGCTCTACACTGTAGAACAAATACTGGAGTAAAGGGATTGTTAAGCAGAAATCAATATGTTACAACTTTTTGGAGCAAATTAAACTCAAATTTTTTGAACAAAAGCTCAGTTTTGGTTTAGTTAGAGACGAATGTTTGCATTTGGAGTAACTTTAAATTTTACATTGATTGAAGCTTAGAACTCGTAAGAGTCATTCCCAAAGCAACTCGCAGCGAAATGTATGCTTAGCTTCATTTCACCTTACTCTATGGTCAGCAACTGAAACTGTCATTTTGTTGTAGAGTGTTATTTTCATTTTTTTTTTTAAAGCAAAATAAATGCTCATAGATTGTAGAAAATCAAATCAAAGTATACGAGATGCTTTTTTATAAACATATATATGTATACTATATAGAAATCCAATTAAAATCAATGCAATCAGATGCAGAAATATGATTCAAGCAGTATTTTGATAATTAATTTGAATTATTTTATATACATAACATGCTTAAATTATTTGTAAAATATTTTTGTAAAAATTTATTTATTTTTTATTATTTATTTATATAATTTTTATTTATATATATTATATTTATTTAATATTGCTTTTCTTTTTGTATAATTGTATAAAATATATTCATTTGACTTTGAAATATTTTCAAAGTTATTATTTTATTTATAGGATTTTTTTTATTTTAAAATATTTTTTTTATTATTTTATATTCAATTATTTCTTTTTATTGTAAATTATTTTTAAATCAATTCGTATTTATTTATTATTATTGTTCTGCGTGAGCATAGCAACGCATAATTTTGATGTTTCCTTAATTGAAATTACATTCAGCATCAACTAGCCAGCTTATATACCTTTCTCTCTTGCTCGCACTCTCTCTCTCTCTCTCTCTCGTTCTGTCATTCTGTCTCTTTCCCTCTGTATATGTATAAGGGTATTCATTAGCCATTGCATTGCTAATTTGGCTTCTCCATTGTGCTTTTCAAATATTGCTGGCATGCTGTTGAAATAGTTTGCATATTAATTGTTTTAATTGAAAAGCGCGTGCGCCTTTTAAAAAGTTTTTATAATTTTAATAGGCATTCAATGCAGGCACCACAAAATCAACCCACAGCCCGCATGCACACACACACAAACACACACAGACAGACGCACGTACACGCACACGCACACGCACACGCATTGCTGCGCACATATTTTTGAAGTTGACGAGCTTTAATTGTTGCTGCCATTATTAATAATAATTTACCAAAATATTTTTGGCAACGCTTTGATGACTTTATTAGCCAACGCACAACCCGCCCGCGCCACGCCTGCCGCCGCTGCCTGCCCCACACCATGCCACATGAAGCATGAGGCAACCGCGGCACGCGCCTCATTTAAAAGTCATTACGTTTAATAAAATACTCAAAAATCTAACAACAAACAAAATTGAAAATAAAATTGAAAAAAAAAAAATTGAAAAATAAAAAAAAAATGTGAAAATAAAGCATAGGAAAGACCATCATTAATTGTTTCGCCTAACGCTTATTATGGAGGGCGTTGGTTTTATAGCCGGCAGTCACATAAATCAATTCAAATTTTTATTTTTTATGCCAAAAAAAAAACAACGAAATTTGAATTTTTTTTTTTTTGCGTTTTAATTGCATGCTGCACTGTAATAAATATTTCTATATAAACATCTATTCATTTATTCCGTTTTATTTCCCTTGTTTTTATATCGAGCAATCATTAATTTATGGATTGCCCTTGGGGAATTTACGCACTGAATATCGATATCGATGCATATCGATGGCGGGGCCTCTCGCATGTGTAATGCAGAGAGGCTGTCTTGAGATATATGGTATATATATGTATATAATATATAAGGAGTAAAAATATATATTCTATGGATAAATATATATTCTTGGAAATCCATCAACTTCTCTTTAATTTTTCAAGGCACTTTTGCCATTCAGAAGTAAACACCTTTAAGACGAGCTGTTTAAAGACTTCAACAGCCTTTGCAGGCGTAGGAAAGCGTTGAACTTACCTTTAAACTTTCATGTTCGGTACCAAAAAGAAATCATTGGGTATCAAATCAAGGCTCTCAGGCGGTTAGTGCTCAGAAATTGACCTGTGTGAGAGCTCGCTGTACCTTGGTGTAGGGTAATTCTTTCTCCGCTTCGAGAACACCACTGGCTGTTTAACACTAAGGATTGACTGCTTTCAACTTAAGAAACATTTGCTTTGATGTGGTTGTGCTGTGAACAGCTTTTGCTGGCTTATAGACATGTACATCAAGTCGAAATGCTGCCCAAACAAAGATGTCATTGCCTTGCATTAATTTCTCATATTTTCATTTCATATATACACACATTCTTACTCTAGTAAACTCCTTCTTCTAGGTCTGCTAACGTCAATCGATCGCATAACAATTCTGCGCATTGTCTTCTTACTTAAGCTGATTATCGTTTTTTATAGTTTACGCCTTTCTCTCAGGGTAACTTAAGTTTTCTGTGCCGCCCAGAATAATCTGGCACTTTTATTCGTTGCGCAGCTATTTTCATGTTTTATGACTCAATTTTAATCACGCGCTCTTTCTTTGGCTTACTTGCATATCATCTTCAGCAAATTACAGACAGTGTCCCAGCTGGCAATAATCTGCCAGTGATTTGATCTGCTTGATCTCTTTTAATTGTAATTTTTAATTTTTATTAGATTTTAGATTCTTAAATGGCTTTTTGTAAGTTCATTTAAATCTCTTCAGTATAAGCTCATGCAATATACAATGATATATCGAATAAATATATATGTACATAGCTAAAGGCAGTCAACAGTAAAGTTTGCTTTGCTTCAGTTTTAAAACTCTGACCTAAAGAAGCGCAGCATTTGTGTTGCTGTCACATCTATGTATCTATTATGTTCACACATTGAATTCACAACATGCAGAGCTTTGAGGCGAGAGAGCATAGTTTTTAGCTGGCAGCTCGCGCCCAGCGCTTGATGAATGCCTAACCCAGTTGAGGCTAAGACCGAACGGGCAGCGCCCACATATCATAGTACTTTACTGTTGGTGTTTGCCATAATGACAGTAGCCAAGGACAAGAACGACGAGGACTTCTGGATAATCACAACGATGATGATGATGATGATGATGATGATGATGGGCAGACCTACAGACTTGATACTCGTAATGCTGTTGATCAGCTTACACACCCTTGAAGCGCCAGCGCGTTTATTGCGACGTCCATTTGTCTAAACCGCCCCTAACCCTAACACTCCACATACAAAGCCAGCTAGCATGTGAGCGTGTGTGTGTGTGTGTGGTTGCTTCGCATGTTGTGCGTGCTTTGGCCGGCAACAGTGAAAACCTTTTTTCACGCACATTCCAGATGACACACCCACACCCACACACACACACACACACACACACACACTCACACAGCTGCAGCAGTCACATCAGCCCAGCCCCGCCTCCACCTCCCCCCTTTGACGCCCATATTCAAGTAACTTGGCAGCGCGCGCGTCAGCAGCTACAAAATATTTACAATGAAAAATGTCAGCAGGTATTTATTTTTATGGCTCAACATTCGTCAGTCTTATTGTTAGTTAGATGGGCATGGGGCAGGAGCGGGTGCGTGGGATTGGGCCGCGTTGGGGCTGGAGCTGGGGCTGGGGCTGGGGCTGGTATAGCCCATGTCAGGATGCGAACTTGTGTGCGGGTTAAGCGATGCGAACAGAACTGAGTGTGCGGCATGTTCTGCCAGCCAGTATCCGCAGCGAAGCTGATAACAAAACTTAACTTTTGAATTGATTGGAGTGAAATATGCATATTTAGTGTATCTGCCTCTAGGCATGAAAAGCTTCATTCAAAAACTCTTAACGTCCAAATTTCTCAGCGAATTTCCAGGCAAAAACGTTTTGTGGAACATGACGTTGGTGCTGCTGCTGCTGTCGGCTGTCTTTGGCTCTGGCTTCTGCCTGGCCGCCATTTTATGAATATTTATTTTGTCTCTCATATTAAAAATACAAGCCTCAGCACACACACACACACACACACACCGACACGCTGACACACACACACACACACACACACACACATCTAACCAATGACTAATAGTTGTATATTTTATTAATATTTGTCTCGCAGCATATTAGAACGCTGCCTGGGCGTTTCGAGCAGCTGGGCGTGGCTGGCTGGCTGGCTGGCTGGCTGACTGCTCTCTATGCATATTAAAAAAGGCTTTGCATGCCTTGGACAACAGGCTGAGTCGCGGCCAAAGCATATCGTGCGGCAGCGCCCAAAAGCAGGCAGCACACATTTTGCGTGCGTGGCCAAAAGGGGTTGAGTGTGTGTGTGTGTGCGAGTCAAGGAGCTTGAGGAAAATGCTGCCACATGTTTTTTTTTATGTCACTTCCGCTTTTATTTATTTTTATTCTCAGGCGCCGCCGCGTGTTGTTGCCTTTAGACACTCGAAGCTGTCAGCGCGTTGCTGTTGTTGTTGCTATTGGATTTGTTGTAGCTGCTGTCTGGGCTAGCGCTTTTGTTTTATCATTAGACAACGATACACTGCCGCATAATTGTCAAAGCGAACGACTGGAGAGACTGAGACAAACCGAAAGTTGCTTTCGAACTTCTCCTCTCGAGAGTTGCTAAAAGCTGAAAGCGTAAGGGTTCAGCTCAAATTGTCCAAGAAGCAACTTTCAGTTAGAACATTTACAGTGCGGCTTTGCCGCTGCTCTTGGCTTTCTCATTGTTTGGCAT
The DNA here is from genome assembly GCA_035045945.1 of Drosophila anceps. Taxonomy (NCBI): domain Eukaryota; kingdom Metazoa; phylum Arthropoda; class Insecta; order Diptera; family Drosophilidae; genus Drosophila; species Drosophila anceps. The sequence goes on from JAWNON010000004.1 coordinate 10,562,990, forward strand.
CGAAAATACAAAAATAACATAAAAAAAAATAACACTTAACCGCCTGCCAAGTTGACTTGACTACTAAAAAGGGTTCATATACATATGCCACACACACACACAAATACACACACACACACACACACGCACACACACATGTATATTCACATATATTCTCTTTTAGCTATTTATAGCTAGGGGACTGGGCAGCAGAGTCTTAGCTTTTTATGGCTACGTGTTGATTTGTGGTATTCTCTGGCGCTCTCCCACTCACTCTCCCTCCCTCTCTCTCTCTCGATTTCCCACTCTCATTCACTCTGTGGCTGACTCATGACCAGCTCCATTTCCTATGCTATGTTTTATGTTGGCCGCCATTGAATGAAAGAAAAACTCGCAAAACTTTTCGCCTATGACGTCGCCTTTCATTTCCGCTTGCCGTGGCCTGGCGCGGGACTCCCATTGATTTGGGCAAGCGCTAATTTAATAGAATTAAGCGCAATAGCCCACATGTGCTCAGCTCCAACTAACGGACACCGCCCCCGCCCACACCTCCTCTGCCGGTGGATTGAGTTTAATTTGGCGCAGCTGCCGCAACTTTTGGTCACATTGAAAATTGAATAAATAGCAATTTGAATGAAATGTTTTTCTGTAATTTCAGCTTTATTTTCATTTATCGCTCAGGTCGCGTCTGCCTCTCTGTCTTTCTCTTTCGCTCTACTGCCGCTGCCGCTGCTGCTGCCGCTGCTGCTGCTGCAGGTGAGCTTAAATTTCAGTTTAGCGTTTTTTATGCCTTTAGCAGCAATTTGCGTTAAAGTGCTTTCAATATTTTGTCCTTTATGCTCAAAATGGTCATCATTTTGTCAAAATTCTGTGAAATGAGCAGCGACAACAAGTGTCAAGCGTGTAACGAATACGCAATACCCTGTAGCTAGCAAAACTATGTTGAGCTTAGCTATAAAGGGGCCAAGAGCTCAGCTGCTTAGATCACAATATGCATACGCCGTATCAGCTCTCGCTCTCTCTCTCTCTCTCTCTCTCTCTCGCGAGATAACTTCTTCTTGTTTGTGCTAACCCAACTGGCGTGCATAGTATTGAAATATTTTTAATAGCATTCCCCTGCAGCTGCAATATGCGCGCAATAGAAATGGTTGCTGCGACACATTTGGTTACCCTTTGGGCTTTTGGAGCAAGCACTCTCTCTCGCTCTCTCTCTCTCTCTCTCTCTATTTAACTATCCACGTGAAAATCGTGCGCTCAGCCAGGCAAGCTTCCTTGGCAACTCCAAGGCCCTCACATACGCTAGCCTAGGGCAACGAAAAGTACCATCAACTAATACTATTAAATAAACCCCATGCACACACACACACACACACATATATACAGACGGGCAGCAGGACGCACAAAGCGATGCGACAAGGGTGTGGGCAGGAACGGAAGTGGGGGCTAAGGATTTGTGGGTGTTGCCAAAGACTGCGACGGAATCCGAGGAAACGCCGAAGATAGACAAAGGCAGTGGCATAGTTTTTGCACGTATAACGGTAACTGACACGTTGCCGCACAAAAAAAAGACGAATAAAGAGTGTGAGATAGAGAGAGAGAGAGAGAGAGAGAGAGAGAGAGAGAGGGAGAGAGAGGGAGTTCTGAGCGGCGTCTGTGTGTGTACTTTTCTCATTTGCTGCTGAATTTTTATTACAAATTTCTTCATGATGATGGGAAAGCGAACTTTTCTTTCTATTTTTATTATTTTTTATTTTTTTTTTTATTTTATTTTAGTGCCACGGCCAACGTCGATGGCGACGTCGACGCCAATGCTGAGGCAGAATAAATAGCCGGCAAAAAGGAAAATCATTGCAATAGGAAATGAAAATGTTGCGGACGGCGGGGAGCGAATGAATCGAACAGAGACAGCAAATCAATAGGAAACGGCATGAGGATATTTAAGCAGGATATTTAATATGAGCACCTAAAGCTCTGCCAAGCCAGGCTGCTTTCACCCAACCAAACCCCCCAAACCCCCCTCCCCCCACCCATCCGCCACCCCTGACAACCACGACAATCGCCGCATCATCCACTCAGACAAACAAAAGACGCCCGCATTGCCATTTTATGCCATATATGTATGTGAGTTCCTTTTCTCTTCTTTTTGCCAATGCCAAATATGAAATTGTTGCGGGCCACAAAAACAGAAGAAAGTTATACCCTAGATATAGTGATACGGGGGATATATGGCATATAGATGATGCTAGGTACTACTATGCCACATATTACTATTTCTTTCCAGGGTATTCAAAATTATGGTTCATCTGTTGCCGAGCCACTTACTCGTAAGACACTTTCCAATTTGATATCAATAATAGTCAAGGAGCCGGCAACCTGTCCCTAGCCTCTTGGCCCACACTATATATACCAGTGAACAGCTCTCGCTTAGCTTCATTGTTGCTGTTGTTGTTGTTGTTGTTGTTGTTCGTCCTGTTGATGGTGTTGCTAGCCAAAGACGTTGGCGATTTGGAGCGTCTGCTGCTGTTTAGTTGTATCTGTGTATCTTAAAGTGCGCCCGCAACTTAGCTTCAACTATTTATCTTGTTAGCGGAAATCTATTGAAAATGTTTATGTGCCTTATGTGTGTGTGTGTGTGTGTGTGTGTGTGAGCCACAGCACAGCTCGAATGCAACGAGGCATCTGCCTTTTTAAGATCTCAAGTTAGCTTTTTGTTTTCAGCATTTAAGGTTAATAGAAAGATAAATGAAAAGACACAACTCTATACCCTCTATGTGCTGATATAATAACCATCCAGCTTAAGTTATATAGCTTTAGTTCACAAAAATAGTAGTGTGACTGAAATTTTGGATAACATTGTTTTGTGATAAACATAAAATTTTGAAAACAATTTAAAATAAATACTTATTATTATATATATATATATATATATATATATATATATATATATATATATATTCAAATTGTTTGCATTTCAGTCGCACTACTATTTTTATGAACACAGCTGCATATCTAGATATAGCTTAAATATATGTATTCTTTGTTCCATTCACACAGCTAAAAGCTTAACCTATGTGAATACAGCTTATCGTTCATCTCGCGCACCGTAGCCTGGTCTATTATTGCTATCGTCTATCGACCCCTTGAGTTTACCGCTACTAATACAGTTATCGATAATATTGATTGTTGCTTTAGCCCAGCAATCAGTGGCTGGCATCGCACGCTGTCTGCCTGATAAATATACACAGAAAAAATAAAGAGTCAAACTAAGGGCATTATTAATCCATTGACAAGGCAGGAGTTGACTGTGGAGCAGTAGACGGGCAACAGCAACAAGGAATATGGAACGAGGAACAAGGAAACGGGAACCAGACGCCGGCAAAGTCAAAGGCAGCGGCAATGGCAACAGCAGCGAGTCCTTTAGCAAAATCAATAAGTGAAGAAACTTAAACTTGGCGTTCAGTTTTGTGAGTGCTTTCAATTACTTTGCAATCGCTACGTGGTAAACGGGCGTGTGTGTGTGGGTGTGTGGGTGTGTGTGTGTGTGTGTGTGTGGCAACATTTATGGGCAACTATTGTGAGCTGTAAGTTGTGCGGCACGAACTCGTTCGGCACTTCAAATTTAACTTCAACTGCGACATATTATTGTCATAATGGCAGAGCCCCTAGCCCCAACTCTCGACTGGTGAGGCCCCCACACTGCCAATGCCAGCTCCCCAACTTACCCCAGTTGCTGTGTTGCTCTTTTAAGCCCTTTGCCGCAAAACGTTGACTTTTTAGCGTTTTGTCTTCTTCGCTGTTTGTTGTTGTTGCTGTTCGTTGTCATCCCCAGCTCCAGGCGCTGTTGCTAACCCCCCATGGATCGTAATGTTGGCAACTTTATTTGCGGTTTTGTGTAACTGTAAATTACACAAACAGACGCGCAAATGAAACATATGTAACCGATGTGCTGCGCTGTGTGTGAGTTGCAGCCAAGGCATATACATAAATTATTAAACAAAACTGAGTATCATGGCAGTCGATGTCACCAGAGCTCAGAGTTGGCCCAACCAAGCCCAACCCTTGCGCGCGCGCCGACACACGGCGTATGCGTAATTTTGTTTTATTTCAAGCCTTTGTGTGTGACGCTGCCTCGGTGTGTGTGTGTGTGTCTGTGTGTGAGTGTGAGTGTGTGTGTGTGTTTGTGTGTATTATTTATGCATACGGCGCATGGAAAATTGCAATTGGTTTTTGGCAGCGTCAAATTTGCTTTGAGCATAAATGAAATATATACATATATTTATATATAAACTAACATGCAAACATATAGATATATTTATACATATATATTATATTTCTGATATACATAAATATATATATATATATATATATATATATATATATACAAATATGTATGTGTGTCTGAGCAGAAATTTATGTTTGAAGGCGCAGCAGCAGCGCTGAGCATCGCAATCGAATGCATAATAAAATAAGAAATCGATTCGAATCGAATTTGCTGCAATAACAAAAGCAACGCAAAAGCAAACGAAATGCAATCGAAATTGATTTAAAATGAAACGAAATTTTAATGCTCTTCGCATCTTATGCGTATTTGCTTTCATGTTTCCATTTGTTTGCATGCAGCCTAATTGTTTTCATTATTGAACACAAAATAATTTATTTCTAAATTTGTTACACTTTGTGCCAGAAGAGCTTTGCGTCAAACGGCAGCACACACACGACGTATACGTAATTTTATTGAGCTGCCAGCCTTTTAATGTGCGGCTGTGTGTGCTCGTAATATAATTTAGTAAAATTTGAATTTTAATTGAAACTTATAAAAGTTTAACAACTGCAAAAATAATGTGGCACACATTGTATATATGTATATATTCCAAACTCTTTTTTAATTATTAAAAAAAGATATTTTTCAAGAGGAAATTTTGAGACCATATACATATATAGATATAGATAAATATATAAAAAATAACTATTTTTTAAAAAATTAAGAAAAATTTTGGAAAATAATTATACAAATAAAAATAGAAATATATAAGTGAATATATATCTAATAAATATTTATGCAATTAAATAAAAATATGAAAAAAATATACTCAAAATGAAATATTTTTATATTTGATATGTACGCATACAAATATAAACATTTATTTTATAAATAGTTTAAAATATTTTTCAAATTCGTTTATAAAAATAAAATTATGTTGAATATATGCATACATATATATATATATTTCTTTTGAATAATAAAATTAGAGCTCAGAATATATATATGCAACACAAAAAAAAAAAAACAAATTTATTGTAAACAAATATAATTATATATATAAATCTATTTAAAAACTAATTTTTAGTCTAATTTGGTTCATAAGATTTTTATTATTTATTATATTTCAATATGCATCTAAAAATATTTTTATATATCTTATATAAAAACAAATATAATATTTAATATTTTTTATATAATATTTGAAGCGTATAAAATAGGTTCTAAATATACTTACAGTCTCATTCTTTCATAATCAACTTGCCATTTCACTCTCTTATGCCCAAAAAAAGAACTTTGCGTGTATCAAAATTGATTCAGAAGTTGACATATCCCAAAAATGGAAGCCACAAAAAAATACACCACAAACATATATAAGTAGAATGAAATAAAAACAACAACAACAACAACAACAACAATTCCCTTCGATGGAGACAAAAAGATAATAAAATCGTATTGCTACCTTAGCCAAGGTAGCAAACAGACCAACAATATTGACAGGTAAAATGGGTAACGGGTAAACCATTTGACCATTTCTACTCGCACTTCCAGTTGCCCTACTCCTGCCACGCCCACGCTCACTTACCTAGCGTATAAATATGCAATGGCCACAAAATTGTTGTGAAATTTTTGCCTTGAATGCTAAGCAGTAAATTTGACTCGAGCTCAGGGGACAGAGGACAGGGGACAGGGGACAGGACGAGGACATAGATCCTGCATGTGAAATTCGCTTGATGGTAGCAAGCAATCGATACCGATTGATAATAATAATATTCCCTTTTGTTTTTGTTGCTACGCTGCCTAATCGAAATAATGAAAATGCGTACCGACTGCCACATACTCTGGCCGAGCAATGCTGAAGTGGTTTTCGGCTTGATGATGACAGTGGCTGAGGTGGAAGCTGATGATAAGGAGATAGACTCAGAAGAAGTTGTTGTTTCAATCATGCTAGCCACACAGACACACTCACTTGACAAAATGTTAAATGATATGGCATAAAGGAATATATCTATTTCAATATATATCTACTTCCAGTCAGACGACTCAGCTAGTTCTCATCAGGAAATTAACTATATATGCTTAATAGTTTTGACCACGCTACCGTCTGTCTCTTAACTACATTTACGCTAACACATTTACCCTATAAAAATCTGCAACTAACTTGCGTTGGCTTAAATATCATGGAAAATATGACAGATGTGTATGGTTGGCCCCACTCAACGCAGAGTCGGGGGTATTATAATAAAGCTAATAACGGTACTTGCTGTCATTTCCATTGCCATTTCCATTTTCATTTCCATTTCCATTTCATTTGCTGCGGCTAATAAATAAAATGGTATCTTATAGTTGACGCACTTGATAACCAATCCCTATAGAGTAGAGTGGGAGGGGAACAGCTGAGGGAGGAGCGGTCGCCTCTTGTCCAGTCAACAAAATAAGTAGAAAATATTCAAGCAATTTGCATGCTTGATGACCATTTTAGTTGGCCAAGTCGCCAAGTTGGCGGGTTAAGCAGCACTTATTCCACTTGTTGTTGTACAAATTGTAATTGCTTTGATTGCGGCATATTGTAGCCGGCGAGCTGAGTGGAACGGGTGGATGTAACAAGTCGAGCCAATTGCTAATTGAATTTAATACTGTGAAAATAGAAAAGAGATGAAAATACGTTGCCTTAACAGATTTTCATACAGAATTTAACTTGACTAAAGGTAATCTAAACCAACTGAGAATTTATGACAAATTGTCGCTTAGTCTTATACGAATTTAATCATAAACAAATATGCAGCCAATATTAATTCTTATTATTAACCATCAACGTCTGCTCGCCTTCCTCATACATATATCGTTAAATAATATAATATTTGCATTGGATCTGTGGAGCTGTCGTGTTTGTCGAAACTTTCGCTCTGCCTTGTAATCGCATTCAAATTTCGGTCGCGTCTATCTGTTCGTCTGTGAAAAGTGGCGACAAATAAAGCATAAAGCCGCAGCTGCCTCAGTGAAATCAGTCAAGTTGCAGCAGCTGACCCCCGGCAGGCCAAACAGTTGCCCCTGTTACCTCGATCTGCAGTCGTTACCTTGCGTCGACCCTTCGGCAGTCCGCGGCGGCCCAGTTTGGTGTCTGGGCCTGGGCCTGGGCCTGCGCTGCGCTGCGCTTCCGCAGAATCACTTAACGCTTGATTACACCGATTGACGTTTTGACGAGGCAGTGATGCTGCACAAGTCGATGATGATGATGATGACGAAGATGATGAGTGAGGCGGAGGCAGAGGCGGCAGCGGCGGCGGCGGCGGCTCAGACAACTGTTGAGGGCGAAGCTGCTTGCAAACTCTGGTCTAGAACATTACAAGCGCAAGATGATATGATGAAGAGGAAGAAACGGCAGCAGCAGCAGCAACAAAAACAGAAGCTGAAGACGAAGTCGATGCTGAAGTAGCAATCGGAGTTGGAGTTGTAGTTGCAGTTGCAGTTGAAAACGGAGTTGGAGTCGGAGTCGGAGTCGCTGTCGGAGTTGGGCTGCGGCTGTCTGTCGATTAAAATGTCATCGCATTTTGCTGCCGGCTATGTTGCAGTTGTCAAAAGGTTTTTGCCACTTGTCGCTGGCAGTTTACTCAACAAATAAAAAATGAAGACAGAGAGAGAGAGAAAGAGAGAGAGAGAGAGGGAGAGAAGGAGTGAGGCAGAGCAAAAAGAAATAATAATAATAAAACGAACTGCAAGACAAGCAAAAGCAGATGCACGCAATGAGCACGACCCTGGGCCAGCCAAGGGTTAAGATGAGCTGTTGTCGTTGAGGCCATCGCACAGGCAACTATCTCTCCGTCCCTCTCACTCACTCTTTCTAAGCTGTCCCGCTCTTTTTAGTGTGGCACTGCAGCTACTGCGGTTTGTGTGTGTGGCATCATGCAGCAGCCGTTTGGAGCTGCAGTCAAAGGCTAACGAAATTCGATGTCAGAGCTACGGATGCGGATATAGTTCCACAAATAAGGAGACATACACGGGTGTGTGTGTGTGTGTGTGTGTTGGTCTCTCTTTGTGTGTGTATGTGTGTGGCATTAAATTGCTTGCGCATTGATGCGGCAATCGTCAAAGTCAAATATTACAGTCTATGTTTATGACAAGATGGCATTCGAATCAACCTGATGTAATAAGCAGAAACAATAGAAATTTCAATTTGATTGAAGCATATAAATAGTGCATACGAGCCACAAAATACTCTAAAGCAAATATAGATATCTACTTGTATAGAGATAGATATAGAACGGGGAGAAAAGAGGAGAGAAAGTGTGATGCGGTAAGAACAACAAAGCAATTGCTTAACTTAAGCTCATTATGTGAATCACAAAAGGAAGACAGAGAGAGGGAGAGAGAGAGAGAGAGACAATGAGAGGAACGCTCTTTCCACTATAAGTTTTAAAAAGGCAATTGCTTTATTTGAGTGGATGAAAATCACATAGAGAGGTGAGTGAGATGGACTGAGGAGACTAGAGAAAATATAGACATAGTAAGAGCAACAAAACAATTGCTATACATAAGCTCATTACCAGCGAGAGAAAGTGAGATGCAGAAAAAGAGTGTGAGAGAGAGAGAGAGAGGAAAAGAGAAAGAGAGGGTCTTTCCTTCGTAAGTTTTTACAATGCTTTTTTAGTCGAAGAAAATCACATAGAGATGCTTTAGTTAAGCGGTAAATGAATGTAACTAGCGAGCTTTTCTTGACTCCTAAATAAACACGCCATGCAAAAGCTTGCCTACATATATTTATATACATTCAATACTAAAAGATTATTCCAAAGAAAAACTATTTAAGTTGATGAAAATTGCATAGAAAGGCGTTAATTTAGCTATGCAGCCCTGCACGCGTAAAGACAAGACACAGAGAAACCAACTCATCAGCTCATCTGCAGTAAATGCACAAGAAATCTCATCAGGACTAGGAATATGTAATGGAAAAAGCTCTCTGTTCGACTTATAATAGTTGAGAACTGTTTATGTAATGGATAATTATGTTTATAGCTGGTGCACTTGATCGGTTGGCTATTAACATAACTCTTAGCTCAACTGATCGCATATATTAGATGAGTATGGAGAGCTAAGGCCTCGTCCTCTATGACATTTCAATTAACTGGCATAATGAGATGTGCAAGGTGCGGCAACTCTTGTTGTTGCAGGCGGCCAGTGATTAATGGCCAAATGTTTATATCTGCGCACGGCCTGCGAAAGTGTTGACTGCTGCTGCTGTTGTGTGTGGCTGTGACTGTGGCTGTGGCTGTGCTGTGGCTGTGGTGTGGCTATTGCATGTGTGTCTGCCGCCCGCCTCTGCGATTCGCTTTCCCTCAAGAGCATCACCTGTGCTGCCCGCTGCTCGCATAATTTGCCTACAGATAGACGCAGTTTTCCCCCTTTTTGCTGCGAGACTGGGAACTGAGAAGGGACGGGAACAGGGAGAGGGATAGGGATAGTGAGAGGGACATGGACAGGGGCTGAAGCTTATCGTACGCTGCGATCGGCATCCTTGCGTTGAAATCAAGGTGCCGCTGGAACCGGTTGCGCTGCATTGACTGCTGATTGCGCACGCTCAAAGGCAATGAGAGTGACGGGAGGGGAGAGGCCAAGACACACAGACAAGGAATGGCCAATACTCGTAGCTGAACAATGTTTTCGCGGCTTATTACGCGCGATCGCTCGCTCAAACAACAACAGCAACAGCAACAGCAACACAGCAATCGCTAAAGGAGCCACCTGTGCGCAAAAATCAAACCGAAAAGCAAAGCTTGTTATACTGGACAGAGGTAGGGGAGCAGGAGCGACGGGGACTAGGTAGGCAGGGGCAGCTGTTGGGCTCGTCGGTTGAACCAGTTTATGAACGGGCCGCATCGAGATGGATGGATTGGGACAAGTGGACAAGCGGCCGACGCCAAAGTGGAGCAGTCAAGCAGCTTTGAAACGCCGCTTGCCTGCCCAGAGAGCATCATCAAGAATGGAGAATCGAGAAACGAGAAACGAGAGCCGAGAATCGGCTATCGAGAATCGAGCAGCGTCTGTTGAGGCAGGATGCGCCCGTTTTACCGTGCCTATCGCAGATCAAGGGGATCGAGCGGACGGAGCAAGTGGAGAAAAACATGTTACCTGCCGTAGGGAAGCTTAAGAAGGGGGCCACAGATTAAGCAGCGGCAGTGGTTGCGTTAGACTTACTGCGACCACCTGGCGCTCTCCGCCAATCAGCGTGCAGCAAACTGAATTAGTGGGGCCCCCATTTCAGGACCCTGGTATAGCATCTTTTGCTGCTGCTGCTGCTGCTGTTGCTGCTGTTGCTGCTGCTGCTGCTGCTGCTTGTGATGCTGTTGTTATTTTGCTTATTTGCAATATGCGTAAATGTTTACGAGCCAACTGGCCTTATAGTTAGCCTGGGCATAAACGCGCCTAGCGTGGCTAGCTAGTCAGCCGGGTGGTGGTGCAGTTGAGCCACCGAGCCACTTGTACACCTAAGTGATTTAGTGTAAATGATTGTGGCAAATGCGAGAGCCGACAAGCTGAGCTGAGCTGAGTTGAGCTGAGCTTGCGCCTCGAATTTTTCGTTGTAATTATTGACAACGCATTTGTAGCAGGTGGTTGGGCCCAGCAGCACCAGCAGCAGCAGCAGCAGCCACAAAACTGTCATGACTTATAGAGATGATGGCCCCGAATAGAGCCATAGAGCCAAATGTTGGCCAGTTTCGCTGGGAAAGTCGAAAGAGCCCATTCAGCCAGAAGTCCATATCGGTTTTAATGGAACTAGTTATGCATAGCGAGCCGATATTACAGTTCGCTTACATTCAACTAGAAGCTAATAGTTGAGCGGATAAGTGCTTAAACTGCGCCACGGAACGGGTTTGCGATCGATTTTGATGAGATGTAGTAAAAATTTAATTGGAATATGGCTAGAGACGCTTTCGCTTCGGATTAGATTAAATGCATTTCATAGTTGACTTTTTGCGTTGTAACACGCAAAAACAAATCCGAAATACCAAAGAGTGTGGCTCGCGGCTCTGATCGACTTTACAGTAAGCTAAGCAGTAAGCTGCACTTGCACTTTGACTATTCCGATAAGAAAAGTCGTTTCTTCAACTTGAAGCAGCTGAAAGCCTAACTTAATATTACAATTTATCTCATAAAATCCCCTGAATGTTAAAGGCTCCATGCTGAAAGGCATTGAGAGAATATATTCTAAAAATAATTGAAGCGGTTCAATTTCATTCTAAATAAAATTTCACAATATGTAAAAGCTTTTTGAAGCTTATATAACTTTTGATTTAATTTTTAAAATCTTTGATTTGATTCGCCCAGACTTGTTTCCAAATGGCTTTTGTAATCTTATCTCAGCTTTGATTTCGATTATGATTGCCAGCTAGTTTCAGGCGAGACCTCAATTCTGTTGGCCAGTGCGGGACCAGTACGCCCACGTTAGACACAGCATCGACTTCTTTGTTCGCTTTGCTCAATGTCAGCGGCAAACCAGTTCGATCTTATCAACGGCCGACACACATGCAGTTTTTTGTTGTGCAACGAAATGAGAAACCAGTCGAGTGACAACATTTTGTCAGCATAATGACAACAGCAACAACAACAGCAACAGCAACAACAACCATAACAACAACAACAACAACAACAACAACAACAGCTGCGCTTTTTTTTCGTGGATGGTCTTGAATTTATGTTCGCGTTCTAATTTTAATTGCCAATTTGTGGGCATAATTTGTCCATAAACCTTAATTAACGACGAAAGCTAACAACCAGCCAGTCAGCCGGCCAGCCGAAAGATGTCAAAATAAAACAAACACCTCCAATGGCAACAACAACAGCCGCCAATGGGCTGTCAGAGCCAGGTCAAGACCCCATCAGCCATCCTATTTGCATTCAAATTAAATCGAAAAAAAAAAATAACACGAGGGAAAACGATTTACATTGAAAAGCGAAAAGTCCATAAAAAGAAAAATAATTGTGAGCTATTAAAAATTGTTAACGTAAATAAAACATATTGAATAATGAAATTTCCGAAAAAAAAGAGGAGCAAAATAAATAAAACTGCAGCTAAATAAATAAATGAAGAGTATTTGTATTTGAATCAGCTGAGCGTACTACTGCGCATTATATAATCAAAATTAAATAATCCTGGATTATTGCAATTAAATGAAATAAGCTAGACGAACGTGAAATACGCTGCCTTGAATAAGGGAATAAATATGACAAAGCTCTCATAGTAGACAGATAGTAGCAGCTGCTGTCAAAGCCTGTTAGAATTCATAGAAATACTATATTCCTATATCTAGGCAAAAGCCAGAAGCTTGATTAATATTTGTGGCTCTGGCAGGCAAGTGTCAGTCATATGCCACTTCAAACTCACAGCTAATTGTCATAGCCCATACTCACAGTCGCCAAGATACACTTCCAAATGATTACTGCTGTAATAACATTTAGTTCCACTGCTTAGCTTGATTATGGACGCATTTAAATATATTTAAAGCTGAAGACAACATCAACAGCAATGCCCGACTGGCGGCCACCTCAAGCAGACCCAAATATAATTAGCCAGTTTTCTTATTTCTTAGCCGATATGCTCTTATCACAAGCCGAACGAGTGTTAGGAGAGTCAAGAAAACATGGAATCAAATAGAAATTTATATAAAACGCGAGTCGCATTATCCGAAGCCGAACAACTGGCGCATTGTTCAGGCTATTTTGTTCGGTTCTATTGGCCTTTTGTACTTTGTTTTTGTTTTTGTTTTATTTATTTTTTATTTTATTTTCTTGGTGATTTCTATTTAAATACGCTTCGATTTTATGGCATTTGGACTGTTTTACAACGCGCCTCATCGAAATTAAAGAAAACACAAATCCAACTTAAATGAAAAGGGGGAAAAATGGGGCTCGTTAAAAATGTTGAGCACTTTAAGTGGAGACCAGTTGGAGCCGAGCCCCAGCCCCGAGAACCTCATCTAACCAATACCATTTCAATGCTGTTCGATTCATTTATCTGCTCGTATGGCAACGGCTCCATTGTTTGTGTCCCGCGGACTGTAGACGACTCGACTGTAAGCCGCTTGGGAAAATCTATGCGCATCTAAATTCTGGCCATCGATTTGGCCATCGACTTGCATAAGTTTAACATAAAATTTGCGTTTCTAAGCGTCCATAAAAGTGCTAGAACTTTTTTGTTGGCCGCTTAGTAAACACCTTATAAGCTTAATGTAATGTCGCTGAGACCGTTCGTTGGTGTCTTTAAATCAATTAGCAGCTGCTTTTGTCCACCGCTCAATCAGATGCGAGAGCTTTATTAAGATTTCATAGTTTCCATGAATCACTATCGACGATTTTATTGAAAATCGCTGGCATTTGCATATTGGCCTGGCCAAAAATTGAAACAGTTTCGTTTTGGGTCCCCGAACTGTTGTCGGGCCAAGCAGCGGTAAATGTGACAAATCGTTTGTCTCCAATATTTCATATATAGAGAGTATTATAGTCCATATCTAGAACAATACAGCCTGATTTTATTGGCGCATGGCCTTCTTCTGTATTTGGCAAATTGGGCAAATATCAATTAGATCGAAAAACCCATCACGACATGAATTGCCAAATAGAGCTTAAAACATATATAATAAATGAGAAAGTTGGCAATACTAGTTCTATTTGATGAATAAGCTCAATTGTTCTCTTTGGGGAAGTTCAGTTAGCTCAGCAGTTTCTGAACAGTGCATATATATCATCATTTGGCCCAGCTGCTCAGTTGCTTCTAAACATGTTCATGAACTAGTCAAAGCAACTTAGTGTTCAGAAACCAAGTGTACAGAAGAACTAAGCACACACTGAACAAAGTTTTACTTCGTGGAAGCTCAAGAGGCGACAGCAGAGCATCGCATTCATATCTACGCTTTACATTGCAGAGGTTTATCCTCTTGTACGTGTTACTTGAATCATATAGTAATATACTTTGTAGAACTATATAATTATGATGATATAACATTTCTAGATTCTAAATGATTATAGCGTTGCCTCCGATATAACCTCTACATAACAGTCCAATAGTCACATTAAGAATTTATTTTTTAGATAGAAGAAATTTTCTTGCAGATATTTCTTCACTTCTTTGACTCCATGAAATGTTTCTGGTGCAGTTTATGCAGCCGTTGAAGAAGGCATAGAAATATTGCATAGGAGTTTTCCTTTTATTTTTCTGCTTGTGCCTTGGCCATAATCATTTTGCTGTCTGGCTGGTTGCGAGCAATATAAAATGTAACAACAATCAATTGCGATTGCGTATTCTAATTGCCGTTCAATTTTTCAAAGACAATTTTTCAATTGTTAATGCCTCTATGATTGATACTCTAATTGCTGGTGGCGAGCCGAGCCGAGCGGCTCGGGCGATTCGACAGCAACTGGAGCAACTGGAGCAAGTGCCTGCAGAGAATGAAATTGCTAGCGACAAGCAGCAACTGGGCAGCAACTGGAGAGCAACTGGGGAGCAACTGGGGAGCAACTGGGCAGCGGAACACGTTTCCAGATGCATTTCGCTAGCGTCATTAAAATGAGCCTGATTTATGGCTGGCCAGGCCCAAGCAACTTGTGGCCCCGACTCTGGCCAGGCAGTAAGAATTGGCCGTGTTTCCACACTTTGGCTACCACTTGCCAAGACAACGCACATTTTCTCATCGTGTGGCAGGCGAGTAAACTATAACTATGACCGCGAAGACAGGCTTAAGACGAGCCAACTGCAACTGCAACTCCAGCCTGGGCCTAGCTGCTGCTGCTGCCAGCGCAAATCAAAGCGCAATATGTTGACTGCATTTGACTTCCCGGTAATTAGACGTGAATGCCAAGACGGCCAGCCGATGAGGCTAGCCAAGCACAGTGCTCAGTAGTCAGTTGAAATGTGCATGAAAATAGTAGCATGAGAACTAAACAGCTTAAGGCAAGTCTATGATTGGAGCGAGCGAAACTGAAGTCAATTTAGTAGAATTAAGAGAAGCTCTAATAGGTCTGAGCAAACAGTTAGCTATATCAACTAAACTTGATAAGCTTGCTCACGCCTCTGTCAGCATTTCACGTTTCATTTTGGCAAAAGCCTTTCGTATGGCAATCTCTTTACATAATTTATTGCTTGTTCAGCGTGTATCGTCTCACTGTGCCACCGACAACGCCTTGATTAAGTGTTTCGAGTGTTTGACTGTGGCCAGGTCTTTTGATATGAAGTGCACCTGTTTCTAAGCCAAAGCGGCAGCCGCAGCCAAACAAAGTCATAAAACGCCACGACGCGATGGCCACGCGCACCGAGGGCCCCAACAGCATCTCCATCGCCATCTCGTTCTCTATTGCCTTGTCCATTGCCATTGCTAACTCACGGCTGGATGGGGCAGCTTGTTACAACTGGTTGCAAGCTGCATCGGCTGCATCGGCTGCATCGGCTGCTGCTGCTGCGCCGCGGGCTGCTGCCCTGGACCACCGACGAGCGCTGTTGCCGCTTGTTATTATTGATGCTCAGCTCGCGAGAGCGGCTCCAACTGAAATTGCTGGCCTCATAATCAGGCGCAGGCAGCATCCGAGCTGTCTGGCTGGGTTTGTGTCTCGGCTTCAATCAGAGCACCAACACTTGGCCCTTTTGCGACGATGACGACGATGATGACGACGACTGCCAAATATGGGCGCAAATGTAGCGCCAGTTGAGAATGCTGCTGTGCGCCGACAGCTGTACCTGTGGCTCGTAGGAGTCGTAGGCAGGCGACAGGTGCAATCAACTGGGCGATCCAGCTTGCAGCTGCCCCAGCTCTGGCTGCAGGCTCCGATTTCCGCATGCCGCGGCCAATGCTCAAATCTGTACAGCATTTGCCCAGTTCTAGGCACTTCAAATTACATATTTGTGCCATCTGTAGCCATCTGCTCTATGAATGCAAATCTCAGCACCTGCCAGTTGCAACTGTACTAACTGCGTCTACAAACTTAAGTCTCTTAATTTGTCAGCTTACGAATAGAGTCAACTTTATATTAAGAACCAGCTCAGAAGGTCTTCAACTTTGCTCGATTGGGTTATCCATTCATTCCATCTCCCTCTCTCTCTCTCTCTCTCTCTCTCTCTCCTCTCTCTCCCTCCCTTTTAGATATATCTCCTTATATTGCTCTATCTATGTCTTTCTCCCTTACTCGCCCTGTCTCTCCATCACTTTCTCTCTCTTTTCTTTAGCTTACTCTCTCCAGTGCACTCTTTCTCTATCTCGCTTTCTTTCCCCATTATTCTCATTTTCTGTCTGTCTCTCATTCTTTATCTGTATCTCAATGTCCCTTTCTCTCTCTCTCTCTCTCTCTCTCTCTCGCGCTCTCTCTCTCTTGCCTCTCATGCTCTTTATCCCTCTCTCACTGTCTCTCTTTATCTCTCTCCCCCTTCCTCTCAGCTTCTCTCAATTTCTCTTATATCTCTATCTCTCTCTCCCTCTCATTCCCAAAGTGTCTTCCTTTCACAATCGCTGTCTCCTTCTCTTACTCTTCATCCTATATACATATATCTTTACAAAGTAATGAGACATCTCTCTGCGTGTAGCTCATAGCAATTCAGATCTTAACACGATCTATCGTATCGCTCGTCTCTAGCAGATAGATATCTCCTCAAGCTAAAAGGGGTTAAGTCTATTACTTATTCTGCATCGTTTGTTATTTTTAAGCATTCGTATTCCACATTCCATTGCTGAACGATCAATCTATGTCGCTATCTCTCTCGCCATCTATGGCCATCTCGCTCTGATCGTCACGTACCATGCTAAACTGATGGCTCTTTTATCAGGCATGCAGATGCATAGGTGTATTACATATTCATTAAGTTGAACTATGTTACTTATTCCTCTATTACCCATTAGCTGCCTGCGAGCTCTTCTTCTTTGCAGTCTACTGGCTCGCTCATCGATCGCTTGTCACCTCTGTCAGTTAGCGTCTCCAGTCGCAGCTCAGACAGAGCTGAGCTCTTCGCTCTCAGTCTCAATACTTGGTTATCGCCGTCGCTGATCACGCGTCATGTTGGCAGTTTTAATTATGTTGCTGCTGTACCATGGGCCCTGTTCTGTTTAGCCTGGGCCTCGGCCAGGTCCTGTCTCCTGTGGAATGTTGACGAACTGCTGTCGCAATTAATACGCCTTGCTGCTGTCGTCACTGCTGCTGTTGTTGCTGCTGTTGCTGTTGCTGTTGCTGCTGCTGTTGCTGCAACTGTTGCTGCTGTAACTGACAATGTGCGCTTCTTCCCTTGCCGACAGCTTACCACACCCCAGTGCAGCTATTTATAGATTGCTTTGTCAGTTTTGTCCCCACGCTCTAGCCCCATTTGACTAGCTATCTCTCTTTCTCACACTGCCTCTCCCTCTCCCTCTCCCTCTCCCTTACTCTCTCACTACTATTAGTGCTTGCTTTTGTCTTCGTCTGCATTTTTTTCTTGTTGAGTTCTGCATTTTTTTTTAACATGCTTCCCCCAAAGACAACATTATAATGAAATTATTTGTACTTTTGCTGCGTCGACGTCGCTGCCAGCGTCGCAGTCAACGTCGTTATGCGCTCAATACTCGCGCAGCGTTTGTTCGATTTTCGTTTGGCGTTTAAGTGCAATTTGTTGTTGCTTGTGGCCCCAACGGTAAGGCGCCTGCCCCTCCTCTACCCAGTCACAAGCTCATCTAGCCACCCGTCTCCTGCTCCTCCTGTTCCTCCTTCTTCTTCTCCGGCTAGGTAACAGCTCAATGTAATTATTTCAAACTGTCTCTGACTGCATCGCTGCCTCGCTGCCTCGCTGGCTGGCTGCTTCCGCTGGCTGCCTATTTAGCTTGGTTTTTTGCCTGTATTTCTCCTCGATTTTCTTTTGCATCGACTTGTGCATTGGTTTTTCCTACTGGGCTTCCTTTGGCGCAAAGTTTTTCTTACGCTTGTTACATTTCTTGTCACTCTTTTTTCTCCTTTTTCCCTCTTCCCACTTTTTTTTCTTTTCTTTTGCGGCAGTTGCAACACACTTGCCAATTGAGCAATGAGGGCCAAGCGACGCGTACGCTTTGCATTTCCATTTTTTTCGCTTTTCCGCCAGCGGCTGCTTCAGCTTCAGCTTCAGCTTCAGCTTTGGCTTTGGCTTCGATTTCAATTTCAATTCCAATGCAAAATCAATAAATTCGTTGCAAGGGCCAAGTTAATTTTCGTAATTGGCATCTTAACAAGGTTATCTGCATTTGTTGCGATTTGCATCTCGATTTGTCTCCCTCTCACCTACTAATCGCCTTACTTCCTCTCCCTCTCTCTCTCTCTCTTGCTCTCTCACTCTGCTCTCTCTTTGCTGCTTGCTTTATCAATTATGCAGTCAGCGTGCGCTACATTTGAGCTCAGTCCAGCCCAGCCCAGCCCAGCCCAGACGCTCTCCTGTGGCCGAGCTGCCAACTGTCCCCATCCAAGCTCAGCTCCATTAGCATCTAAATGTGAATCCAAAACTTTTGGCTGTCAAATGCTTTTGGCTCAACTAAATTTCATATTCGATGTTCCCTCTCTCTCTCTCGCTCTCTGTCTCTTCGCTGTTCCTGTTATGTTCTGCTGCATTTTAATGAAGTCTCTACGATATTTGAGGTTTCTCTTTCATTCTTCTTTTTCTTTTTCTTCTTCTTTTTTATCAAAAATAAAATTTAACTTTTACTGCATAAACTGAGCAACTCGCAGCCCCATCCATTGTCTGTCTGTGTGTGTGGGCGCCTCGACTTTACCTGAAATGCTGCTCTTCTTGGCATAGGGTATATGCGAGCGTCTATAGCCACTTGGCTGCCTACGCTGCTTAGATTCATGCAAAAAGGCACGCGCTTATCCACTTGCCAGATGATTTAGGCTTAGCAAGTTATCAAATATGAAATCGAGCTTACTTTTTGGCTGTATCAAATGGAGACAGTTTATTAACTAGCGCTTCAGACATAGCTTAAGCACGCATGCCATGGGCATTAGCTTCAATGAATAGCTTTCATAAGTCTTCTTTAGGCAGTAGTTAGTAATCTGTGGTTTCTTTAGAGTTGCACAGGTTTAAATCACATTAGTGTACGATGTTTGTATATGAAATTATTTTAACATTAGAATTTGACATTGTGTCAGATGAACATAGGAATATATTCAAAAATGTTTTGGATCCGCAAGAAAACTTCGATACTGTGAAAAAAACGTGTGTAAGTAGGCAAAGCTTAAACAACTTTTCTTCAGATTTGATTTCTGTCAATTGCTATTCACTTTGAATTTTGAATTTAAATATAATTCTAAAAAAAAAAACAAAAGTTTTTTCCATAAGCAGTGGAGCTATTAAGGCATAGACAGTATCGAGTGAAGCTTCTATCGTTGGCTTTGCAACTTTATCAGGAGCACCAATTTTGACAATCATCACAGTTATGCGAATTGCATATTTGCCCGCCCATAAAGCGTACCAAATTTTCCAGAATTTTCTGTGGATATAATAGATGTGTATTAACCTCACTTCAAAGTCGACAGTCTGGCTTATTTGCACAGCCATTCAAGCCATTCCAATAAGCTTCATCGGCGAACAAAAGGGGGAATTCAATATGAATATCAATTTGTGCTTCATTTCAACAATTATGCAAGCGTTTCACTGCTGTAAGTAAATAATGCAATTGTTAAATCATCTGTATGTCATGCAGTAATTCGTAGTTATAAGTAATAAGAGCAGCATTTTAAGCTGTAGTTGTAAGAGCGTGTATAACGCTCTCCCCATGTTTACTTCAAGGCATTGTGTTGTTCTGATATTTATGCAGCCCTAAATCAGAGCAGGAAAGTGGCTTTTGCAGCCAAGCATAGTTGCTAGGCAACTAAGAGCGATTAGGTGGGCTGTCCAATAAAGCCGTATTGCCAACTTAAAGTTCTGAACCTCTCTTAAAAAAAGATCGTTACCAGACTCAGCTCATCAAAGCTTTGGTTAGAGTAAACAAATGTCGCTGCTGAGTTCAATTATTGTTTGGCTGCTGCATATGATAAATAAATAATGTATGTAAATATTTATATATATATATACATATATATATATATATATATGTTTAAGTCAAGTTGTATACAAAGTATTTAAATATATATATACATCTCTCTCTCTCTCTCTCTCTATATACATATATATATATATATATATATTGGGACCGTCTGCAGCAGCAGCTTAGACACCTGCACTTTATTTAAATTGTATTTTTGAATATTTTTTTCTTTCTGTTGTTTTTTTTTTTTAATTTATGCATCGCAGCTACTTGGCTTTTGGCTTTGACTCGAGTCGATTGCCCATTGTCATAAATCTTGCATCATTATTATATTAAAATACATACAGACATATGTGTGCATGTGTGTGTGTGTGTGTGTGTGTTGGGTATTTAACTTTTTGCTCTGTGTAATGGATCTTTTGCTTTACTTCCTTCTCTTCTACTTTTGCTTGGACATACTTTGGCACTTTGATGCATGGCCCCATGCACACACACACAGCTGTAAGTGACATGCGTGTGTGTGTGTGTGTGAGTGCGTTAAGTTGTCATAATGATTGACAACGGATACGTGCCCTGGTTTTATAATGTTTGCCCGAAGAACTGTGCTCCCGCCAAATGTCTATGCGGCAACTGTCTTGGCCCAAAACGGATCAACTTGGCCAAAACTGCGACCATGTTTTCGTTTATTTATGTTTTTAGTTATTAAAATATGCAGTAGGCATACCGTACAGGTCGACAGCCCAATGTATGCACTGTGGCCTCACTCCCGCAGATTACCCAGCGAATCGATCCACAATAATGGCCCTATATATATATATATATATATATATATATATAATACAAATATATATTTCTAGAGAATACAAATCAATATAGTAGTCGACAAATCTATTTGGGGCTTGGCAAAGTTAATTCAACATCTGTTCGACTATAAATTGGATAAATTGTTGGCCCCACTGCCACATCCTGCGAGTCGGGGCAAATATACATATTTCTACACATATACATATATATCTATGTACCTACAAATATAAAGATATATATATGTACATATATACATATAATAAAAAAAATAAAATGCCAGGATAATCAATAAACGAAATTCAATTTGCTGCGCCATTTGCGCAGACAAGAGCAAGAGACTACGCCCCCCAGCCCTCAGCCCCCAGTCCCCCCAGCCCATAGCCCATAGCCCATAGCCTTCCAGTTCTTTGCTCCTCGCCTCCGTCTCATGTCCCTCGGCCAAGTTACAGATTCTGGCACGCCCACTTGAACGCCCACGTGCCATAAAATGAGGCCGATCTAATGAGCATGGGCGGGGCAAGTTGACAGAAGGGGAAGAGGTCGTGAGCCGTGAGCAAAGCGTGACGTTCGTGTATTTTATCGATATTGCAATTTATTGTATTAGCCCGCAGATGGAGGGAGAGAGAAATAGAGAGAGAGAGAGAAAGAGAGAGAGAGAGAGAGTGTGCACGAAAGAGAGGGAAAGAGACCTCCTTGAGCTGTAGGCGAGATAACGCCTCCCAATCATATTTCTAGGCTATAAAGTGAAATATGTGTTAATTTGGAGCTGCCAGCCGCCTTCGTCACGCCCCCCACTCGTCTAGCAGTTATTGTTATAATGATAATATTGACATTGATAAGCGTCACAAATTTATGCACAATTTGGCTAATTGATTGGCACTGCCTCCGCTGCAAATGGCAGCGCAGCACGCAGAGTCTGCCAAAAATGTACACACACACACACACACACTCAAACACACACACACACACGCACACACACACTCAAACACACACACACACGCACACACACACACACACAGCTCTGCATTATGATGTGTGGCAGGCACGAACTAACTGACCAAAAGGAACATGAAAAAGATATCTCATGTATAACAGCTCAAACTGCTAGGAAAATGCTTTCTAGCTTTATACTGGCTATCTGGCTTTATGGTAGAAATCTAGCTTTAAACTAGCTATCAAACTTTATAACAGCTATCTAGCTTTGTGCTAGCTTTCTAGCTTCCAACTAGCTCTCTAGCTTTATAATAGCTATTCAGCTTCAAATTAGCTTTATCTAGTTCTTTACTAGCTATCTAATTTTGTACTAACTTTTTACCTTTAAAGCTATCATAATTATTTTTCTGCTTCTTTATTTTGAAGTAATTATAAAAAAAGAACAAAAATAAATTAGAATAAAAAAAAATAAAAAATAAACATATAAATACAAATAAATATAAAAATATTTAAAAATTGAAAAATACACAGCTGAAAAAATAATTAAATAAAATTAAAAAATAAATTCAGATTCGCATTGCGCACACTTGATGAAAAATTTGAATAAAATATATATTCCCAATGTTATTATAATATTATAGAAGTCTGTAGAAGTCGAAAGAGCATTTCGTACTCCGAACAAAAAATACTTTTAATTTCAAAATATGATTTGTATTCTCTTTCACAATCAAAGACCCCACGTACAGGTCGATATCATACCATTCTGACAACGATCAACAATTGCAAAAAAAAAAAAAAAACAACTTTCATTTGCTGAGCCGTAAACATTCAAATGTTGTTCGGGTCGCATAAGAGTAGGAAGTCTAGAGAACTGGCAGGCATAAAAAGTAATTGCATTGTATTAATATCAATTTTAGATTTCCTTTTCGTGCCGCTAGGAAATGGCTTTAGTATTTTTTTCTCGCTTTTTTTTTGTCGTTTATTATAATTTTGCAAAGTGAAAGTGACTGAAAACCAGTTCGTGGATTGTGACATACTGGCATATATTTTTTAACCAAAGTAGTTGTAACTGATAAATATATTATCTATATCTGTATATCTGTCAAGCTGATTGATTGACTGTCTGAAGGAGAGACAGAAGGGTATGGAATAATAGCTGCACTAAAGAGATTTTAATGGCTGCTGTATGGATGCATGTGGTATGCATATTCTCTGATACTAAAGGGCCCTCTCTGCGATTCTCAAAAAGTCAAGTAGAGGTTACATGCGTTCTATAGTGCTCTTTGGCAGTCTACAATCTTTGTTTTTGCTCGGAAACTGTTAATCGGAAACTCTCTTTCGCTTCTAATCCTTTTTCTCTTTGTCTTCTCAACTTAACTTTTATTTTTCTTTTTCTCCTTCTGTGTCTCTGTACTTCACATTCTATTTTTCCCTTTCTCTTACATCTTTTCATCTCTATCTCTTTCTCTCTTTTTCCCATTCCTATCTCGGTTTCTCTAGCTCTCTCAGCTTATCTCAGTCTCATTTTCTTCCCTGATATTTTCTATCTCTCTTTTTTCACTTTCTCTAAGTAGTTTTTGTTTGCTTCTCTTTTTCTTTCTCTATGACTGTCTCTCTCTCTCTCTCTCTCTTTCACTCCATCTATCTCCATCTATCTATTTCGTTCACTCCTGTAGTAAACTTTCGAGCTACAGAATGCGTTCGCAGTGTTCTTGCCGCATAGCAAATGCCAAATACTTTCTACTAATTGTGATTTCTATGTTAGTTCTTTTTGTTTTTTTTTTTTTTTTTTTCGGCAAGTCCATACACTTAAATAGTAGTAGCTTAATCACCTAGTTGTACACAATGAAATAGTGCTTGGCAGACAGCTACTCACGTAATACCTGAACAAGGATCTAACTAGGACATTAGTGTTCTTAACTTAATTAATTAGCTGGGGCCAGAAGAATTTGCAGTTTCACAACTTGCAAGTTGCAGGCAAACTTTTGTCAAAGGCGGCGAACAAAATGCCAAAGAAAAGTTGGACGAGACAACTGGCATGGCGAGGTGAGGCAGGGGAGCGGGAAGGAGTACCCGATGCGGAAAGGGTTGTAGCAACTGGCGGACAACCCAATTGCAGGCCACTTGAAGTAAACATTTGGTACAGCTTGCCTTTAGCTCCCTTCTCGCCTCGGTTGCTCGGTTGCTCGCCTGCTCGTCTGCTCGACTCCTGCTTTCTGCATGGCAGCCGCCTAGTTGTTTACTTTTCCAATTGATTGAGCAGCGCTGGCGATGGCGATGGCGATGGCATTGGCCACGGCTGACTGGACCCGATACTCCGCTAACTGGGCCGGAGCCACAGCTCCATCAGCATCTCTCTGGCCAGCTGTGCGGTATTAAATGAAGCATAAAGTGTTGATGCGAGACGCAGCTACCGCAGCTGAGCCAGAGACGGAGACAGAGACAGAAACAGAGGCAGAGGTTGGGTCAGTCAGTGGCAGTTGGACGTCAATGTCAAGTGCAAATGAGACGCCATCGTAGCCAGAAATCAAACAGTGCCACGCCCACGCCCACACCGACGCAAATTGTAGCAGCAAGGTCGGAGTCGGGGAAGTGAATGCTGAGTTTACCTTGCCGCTGGCTCCCAGAGATTTGCGTTCGGCTTTTTGACACAAATTGAAATCGAGTAACAAAAACGCTTAATTCAATAAAGACAACGACAACAACCGCAACAACAACCACAACATCAGCAACCACAACAACAGCAACAGCAACGGCAACGGCAACGGCAACGGCAACAGCAACAGCAATAACAGAAACGACAACAGAAAAAGTTTATAATAACAGCGGACACAAATTAATTTTGCAAGCCGTCGTTGGCGACACAAATTGCCGTGTCATGTCCAGAGTTGACTTTTTTCTCTCCTTTTTTTTACACCTTTTTTATGTTGCGTTTTTTCTTTTTCTTTTGTATTTATTATTATTATTTCACTTGCTCTCCAATCAAGAGAGAGCATAATAGGCTTGTAATAAGGTTCAGCACAAGATGCGTAAGCAAACAATTCCGTATTAAAGAGTTACGCGAGTGCGATAAGCTCAGGCTTAACTGAATCGAGAAAATATATAAGTATATTTATATATGCATTACATACGAAAATATGTAAGCACCTTTAAGCTGATATTGATGACACATAAAATACATTACGTTTATTTTTACATTTTCATATGTAGATTTCATAGTATTTAAGTCCGCCAAGTGAAATATCTTCGAAACAAGTTTCATTTAATGCTTAGATTCATTAAATATAAACTAAAAAAAAAAAACTAAATAAATAGGAAATATTTATAAACAAAAATTCCAAATATAACAAAATGAAGAAGAATAATTAAGAATTTATAATCTTTTTTTTATATTATTTTTTGTATAATTTTTTTAACAAGAATATCATTTTTATCAAAAAAATTTTAAATAAAAAGTTTGAAAAAATTAAAAGAAAATAATAAATTAATTATAAAAAATAAAATAAAAAAACACAAAATTGTTAAAAAAATATTATTAATATTTTGTATAATATTTATTTAAAAAAACAGTAAAATATTAAAAAAAAAACATTTAGAAATATTTTTTTTATTTTTTTGTTGTATAATTATTATGATTGTTTAAGAAGGATAATTATTAAAACAAATTTTTAAAAATAAAAACATCAAATAAAATTTGATTAAACATATATAAAAACGCAACTACCAATATATAAAAATTTAAGTAAAACTAATAATTATTTTTTTTTTTTTAAATAATAATATTGCTATCATAATAATATTAAAAAATAAAAAACAATAAAGTAAATCGAATGTTCGTGTCCTACAAATTGTCATTCATTTCGATAATGACACCGATAATACAAATATTTTCTTAGTCTTCGCCAATTTCATATATTTATGAGAGATCTCTCGCAGCTGACCTAAACAGCTTTTGCAGAGCATTCAAAGTTCTAACTGCTGCTGTCAGTTGTGTTCGTTTGTCGCCTTTTTTTGTGCCACGCACCTGTGGCAACCAGCAGCAGCAGCAGCAGCAGCAGCAGCAGCAGCAGCAGCAGCAGTGGACGTTGATCGTTGTTCGGTGATCGTTGCGGTAATTACAAGCGACTCTCAGCTGCAGCCGCACTTTTTCTTCTTCTTCTTCTCGTTTTTTTGTGTGTCTTCGCTTATTTGCTTTTTTTTTTTGCAGTTGTAGCTGTTGTTGGATTTTGGGGGAAGCGGCACAAGTAATATCCACTAATTACGAGGCAATGAGTTGAGTAAAAGCAAAGTACTGCAACAGTTGCATGCATCTGCATGGGGTGCCAATGGCACTGATATGAAGTTGCTGTTGGGCTACCGATTGCTGACGCGCCTGAGAGCTGTTCAGGCTTTAGCGTGATTTGCGCTTTTGGCTTGAGTTGTGCTTTAGTGTGAAGTGTTTGCCGTCTGCGCGGGGCATCCAGTTTAGCTTTATCCCTTATGGTAAATTCAATTTGAAACATTCAACGGACGTTGGCAAAATCATAAACACAAATCAAATGGATTTTCATAATTGCATTTGACTGGCTTTCCGTTTTCTGCTGACGTCTGCCATCAGCACGCCAAGACCCAGCCGCATGGGCGGCCGCAAGCAAGTGGGCGTGGCCAAGTCTAGACAGAAAGTTGTCACTGTCGCTGACGATGACGCAGATGTTGTTGATAAGCCCAGGCTCGGGCCCCATGTGTCCTGTGCCAGCGCCTGTACACGAGCGAGATGAGACAGCTGTTTGAGTGCCCGAACGGAAGAGCGCCAAAGGTGTGCACGATGAGGCCACAAGGTGTGGAAAATGATGGAAAACTTCTTTAGCTATGACTGCCTATGGCATGGCTAAGTTAGGTTTATTGACTTGACTTGAGCATGTATTCGAATTTAAGTCGTAGAGCTAAGCAAGCTAAGTTAAACATGGAGATATTTTTACGACTGAAGCTAGCTTTAATGGAATGTGCGTACATAAAAACAATGCGAGTCTGACATGATAGCCAACATGAGAAGCGCGTAGAAGGACACTCTCAATGTGAGAGTGAGTGAGACACGAACAGATATGTGTGTGGCTAAAGACTTTATTGAATTGGACTTAAGTTTACTTTATACTTATATAAATATTTTAACTTTTAGTTATATTTCTATCAACTTTAATCTGCCATGCAATCGCTTTTTTTCGTATTAGTTCAAGTAATCAATCCTTTGGTAATTTACTTCATTTTTTTTTTCCTTCCACATCTTTGGCTTTTTGCTTTGAGCTAATTGTTCGGCTCTTGTTCTGTTTCTGTCTGCTTTGGTCACTTGCTTTTGTTTGGTTTGCTGCTTCTTGTTTCGATTTCTTTCACAGCTCATTTGTATTTGTATGCATAGCTCTCCCTCTCGCTCTCTATCAGTTCCTTGTTGCGTGCTTTCTGCTCTTATGATTCAGAAGGCTGCCATATGCCATCGACATATGCTCAATCCTTCCGGCTGCACACACACACACACACACACACACGCACATCCATTTACAGATACATCTGTGTTTGTGTCTCTATGCAGTTGCAACTCTTGTGTTGCCCCAAAAAATTTGTCTGCTATTTTGCATTTGTTGCACTGCTGCCGTTGCTGCTGCTGTTTTTTGCCTCTTGCGTTTTGTATATCTTTTATTTTAGTATTTTATTTTTTTTATTTTTATTTTTCAGTTTTTTCTTCTTCTTCTTTTTGTCAATTTCACGCTCTATTTGTGAGGTTTGCCATTTGCCTTTGCCTTTTGTTTGATTTAGTTTTTGTTTTTTATGTTTTTTTGTTTTGTGTTTTCTGTTTTTTTTTTTTTTTGTTTTTGTTGGCTTGTTTGCTCGCTCGTTTTTGTTTCCAGTCCAATCTTTGATATTTTTGTACTTTTGACCAATTTGCGGCACACAATGCAAACAAACAAGCACTAAAACACACACACACAGACAGAGAGAGAGAGAGAGAGAGAGAGAGAAAGAGAGAGAGAGAGAGAGAGAGACACACGTGAGTGTGGGCCACATGATTGGCAGCTTTTCAATATGGCGCTAATTGAGTTTTTAATTGTTTGACTTTACACTTTTTGGCCCTTTTGTTTAAACGTGTCATTGGATTTGCAAGCGTCACACTTTGTTAAATGCTAGCAGGTTTTTCTTTGTTTTTGTTATTGTTGCTGAAACTATTTTGCTTACTGATTAATTTTTTTTTATTTTTTATTTTTATTATGACTACTTTTCGTTTTTATTGTCATTTAGCATTATCATCAGTGTGCGAGCGAGCGCTGACACAGGTTAGCATCATGCATAGCTTAAGGACTTATCTCAACTTGAGTCTGTGGCGCCAAACATAAAAGTGGCGACGAGCTTTGAACGTACTGAGAGAGCTGTTTCAACGGAACGGGCTCAGTTGTAGCATTGTCCGAGCAACCTCTGTGCTGAGATCTCTGAATGTTATATGTGCGCTAGCTGCTCATTGCCCTCAGAGCTCTGTGCTGTTCCGATTAGCTGTGAAATCCTCCGAAGTAGTCACAGACAACGAGCTTATTTGCTGTTGCTCATTTGCTCTATGATAGTCTCCAGTTTGACTTGATAGTTTCTGCCAGGTAAATCCTTTCTTCCATACAGCTTTCACAGTTAAAGAAAGTTTGTAGTTCTGCCCCATCTTAAGTAGATTCCTTCAAAAGTTATCAGTGGACTGAAGAGCACATCTAAACATGATATTTACTAAATCACTGCTCTAGCTCGAGAATAATTTGATTGTTGTTTATCTCGCTTGTCCATTATTCCTTTCTTCATCACAAGTCCTGCACCAAATATTCTTACTTATTCCCATTTTCATTTTTATACTTATATTTATTTATATTTTTCTTATTATTTCTATAGTTTTTATTGTAATTTTATGCTTTCCTTATTCATAATATTCTTGTTTTTCTTGTTGCTCTTATTACTGTTAACACGTCCCAGCGCTCGCGCATCAAAATTTATAATTTGATCCCATTGAGCTACAACGACAACAGCTTCAAGTGCAATCGAAACGCTTGCCCCTCCCTTCCTCTGCCTCTCCGCCCCCCCTTTCTCACCCTTTCTCCCTCTTGCTGTGCAGTGGCTCGACAAAACTTGTTTTAATGGCCCTGGCATCAGGCACCGGGCATCAGGCATCAGCTATAATGGCAGCCCCCATTGTCCAGACGACAAACTCCAGACACCAGAACCAGAGCCAGATCCAGAGCCAGAGCCAGACCCTGGCTGGGGCTCTGATTCGGGCTCAGGGTTCGATTGGGGCTCCGTTATTGCCAGCTTTGCACAGAACGTCAGTCAAGTTGAAATAATTTTAATTTAGTTGCTGGCAAACTATAAACAGGCTCTCGCCTGCCCCTGGCCGCCGGCCCCGCCATCCTCAGCCAAGGCAGCGCGTAAAGGGGTCCTGGTCCTTGGCCTCGGGCAGCGTTGTCGTCAGCACTTTCCATTGATAAGCGACACGCATTTGAGCCCAAAACCAAAGCAGCCCCAACTCGAATCGGGACGAATGATTGCGGCTGAAGGGTGACGATGGCGATAGACGTTCAAGCTGAGCATGATGATTGTGGGGATAAGGATGGGAGCTAAGGACGGGGCCAAGAATAGAGGACGAGGAGGCCGCGTCATGTAACGATTAATTCAAAGTAAGTCGAATATGGCAGCAGCAAACAGCAATTTTAGCATAACAACAATAATAACCGATTGCATGATACACTGCACACAAGATGCGTAATGAAACAAAGCATATACGCTCACTTGCTTCTAATGAACAGAGTATATAAACTGATTTATATGTGCTTATATGGCTAGTTCTTTGACGAAACACAAATACTCTATAAATGAAGTGGAATATGTTGAGGCAGCAGAACAAACTTAGCCCTGTTGACAGACCCTATAGAGTATATATGTTATTGGTCAGTATAGTGAGCTGAGCCGATCTAGTCATGTTTGTTCCTCCGTCTGACAGTCGGTCCGTCCATCGCCTAAGACACAAAAGCTACAAACTTGCAATTTGAAGTCTATATATCTGTATCCCATAAGCAAAACGCGCTTATCATTGTTTTCTTTGATAGCTCATCCCATTTCCTCATCAATAAAAAAAACGATAGTTTGATTCAGTCTTTTAAATGCGGCTTGAATACCAAAAATACCAAAATATACTGTGGCAATGTCTCCACAGAATACACAGTGTTTGTACATTTCGGATTTCTGATAGCTGCCCTCCCTCCCTTCCCTCACTTTCTCCAATGAACATAGTTCAAATACTAGAGACTTGTGCTTTGACAAATACACACATCTAGATGTCATTCTCACTCTGAAGTTATTCAACAGCTAAAGCCCACGAGCGCAGCCCAAATGCAGGCGCTGCGTGAGCACAGCTCGTGCTCATGTGTGTGTTTGTGGTATTTGCTGTCTATGTATAAAAAAAAGTAAAGAATGGCTAGAATAGCAGCTCTTCGCATTGTTCAGGGTATTTGCTAGTCTGGTACTCCCCCTCTTGAGCACTCCAAGTTGTTATTTTTGTTATGTTTGTTGCATTGTCGCACCCCTGTTGCAAAAAAGAGGGGCTGCAAGTCTTGGTATTCGTTGTCCTGGTGTTGTGGGGCCGCCGTCGCAACGACAAACCGGTTGGGAGCTCGCTCCCTGGAATTATGTAAATATTTTCGGGCATTCGGTGCAAGGTGGGGAAGCAGGGGAGCTTGAAGTTGTGCGCCGATACGATGTGGTCAATGCAATATCTTAATGGTCAAAGACGCTGGCCAGGCTGGCCAGGCAGGCTGACTGGCTGGCTGGCCAAGGACTTGCCGGCTGCCAGGATGGACGCTCATATTTCCATGTTATTTATGCGCCGGCCCGTTATTAAAAATATTTTTGCCACTGCTGATGGAAAGCTGGTCAGGGTCGTGCCATGCCTTGCGTTGCTTTTACCTGCCACACGGGCAAAAGATACTGGCAGAGCGAGAGTGAGAGAAGCAGAGAGTGAGGCTCAGATAGAGGCAGAGGCAGCGAAACCGCAACCTCAGCGTCACATTGATGCCACGACCCGCTATGCACCCTTGCCTCATTGCAACACCACGCCCATCCCCATCCTCATTCCCAGTCCCAGTCCCAGTCCCAGCCACTGACTGTTGCAGTGCAACATTATACTTTCGCCTTGTTCTTTTTGAAGACTGCTTCATCGTGGTCGTTTTCTTGGTTGTTGTTTAATTTTTCAGTTGGTTTCAGTTTGGTTTTTATGCTGCCTCCATGCAGCCCTTCGGGCTCGCCTCCCTTCCGCTCTCTCCCCCCCTCTCTCTCTCTCTCTCTCGCTGTGTATCTCTCTCTCTATCTCTGCCGTGCTATCCTTGCTGCTCCTTGTTGTTGTTATTGAAGTGGTTTTAAATTTCCAGACCGATACTTTAATCCAAGCTGGCAAAAGGCTCTTGCTGCCCCGATTTAGCTTACTTTTATCGAGGCTCCTACCATATCGGTTTATGCCTCTTCATTCTGTTTCGTTATATTGTTGTTGTGCATCGTTTGCTCTTTCTTTTCTTTGGCTTTTTTCTTTTTGGCATTGAATGCACCCTTCAAATATATTTTTAATATACCTAAGAATAATGAAAAATATTCGCCTGCCTTGCAGACGTTTTTATCCCAGAACTGAAATCAAAGAAGTTTCGTTGTCATTTACTCAACGTCTGCCCCTCTCCCCCTCTCCCCCTCTGCATCTCGCTCTCCCTTTCCTTCTCTTTCTCTGCTTTGCTTACTGATTATTTTAGTACAAAAAATAATATTTGTATAATCCTTGACCAGGCTTATTGCTATGACCTGATTCATAGCTGCTGCTGACTTGTCAAACACAGCATTTGCCTGCCGCGATGTTATTGCTGAAGCTCTTCAAATTGTGAAGGGTTTGGGAGCACATTCAATAAGGCATTTACTTAGCATTATTATCATTTTGCATCTGCATTTAGTTAGTCTCTTTTAGACTTCAGCTTTGAGCCGAACGGAGGTAAATGTTAGTTCTCTGAGGTAGAGATATTAAAACTATCGATGGCATTGACTTTTTGTGATAGATCAATGGATTCTGTGCTGATATACAATATCTTTTCTGCTGTTTATTTCTATTACCTTCTCTTTTCGGATAGCTAAAGCAATGCTTGTAAGTTAACTGATCGATAGTATTGTAGTCTGGGAGAAACTATCGAGTGGATTCACCAATGGTTGGCCAATGCTTTTGCAGCTCAACTCTGAGCTGGCTTCTTATCACTGGATTATACATAATATATATACATATGTCATGTAATTTAGGTTCCTTATAGTGGAACATCTTTAAACACTGCTCAGAGTCAATAACTCGTTGTTTTTTCTTTCTCATACCCAAATATTCCGATACGCTCCTATCTTTTGACCCTCAACTCGATCAACTGCACTTTGCGTTCATCCAACATTATTTTGTGCGCTTTACTGATGTTCCCATCGGCAAACAGCCTCTTTAGAATTGCCCCACTGAGTGCAACGTTTTCGTTGCTCATTTCACCTCGCTTAAACTTGGCAAAAAGCACTTCTCAACGATTGAGCTTTCAAAGTGCGAATGATGTTAGCCAAGCCAAGCCAAGTCTTGGCTTCAACACAATAGTTTATTTTGAACGCACGAATTTACTTTTTATATATTTGCTTTCTCACTGAAAATGATTTAGCCCAGAAACTAATAGACAGCTGAAGCTTAGATTGACTAAAAATCATATGGATTTACTACTAGGAGCGCCATCAACGAACCTTTCAGCACAGCTCTAATATACATATGTGTATATACATATGTATGTATATATGTTACTATATTTATCCTCTGCTCTTCTAAATGAATTTTGCATGAATTTCCGAGCTGATTGCCTTTTAAAAAATCGTGAGTGGCAAGCCGGGTTAAGCAAGTCGTGTTAATTATAATAATATTTTCATTGTTTAATATCCTCTGGTTGCACTTTGCTTCGCATGCCCAAACAAATTGACTCCATCTCACTCTCACTCTCGCTCTCTCTCACTCTCTCGCTGCCGTCTGCTGTCTCTGTTTATTTGCCATGCTGGCAAATGGAATTTCATTTTTATGCATATTTACTTTTATTCGAGTTAAATAAAAATTGGATCAAAGTTGTAGCTCTCTTACACACAGAGAGAGAGCGGGAGACCCAGTGCACACTGGTAATGCTTTTTGCATACCGGAGTCAATTTCTGTTGATATCGCGCATACGCCGCGTGAGCGCTCATCGCTTCAGCATATGCAATTTTCAGGCATAAATATTTTAAATGACTTTTACAAGAAAATTGTGTGACTGGAAGCACATCGACAGATTTACCTCCATTGATCTATTTGGTGATATTGCAACTTTTCACATGGGTTTCGACCACGATTTGATTGCTTCTTAATGGAAAAATTGTGCTTGCACAAAATTATGTTTAATGCGCATTGATGTGGGGCGACATGTCAGCAGAGCCAGGCCAGGTGCGAGCCATAGGAGTAATTATGTCAATATATCGAAGCGGCGTATAAATAAATATTGCGTATGCAAATGCGCAATGACAACTTAAAGGCGACTGGACTGGCTGGGCTGAGCGGGCGGGAGCAGCAACAGCAAAAGCAACAGCAACAGCAACAACAATAGCAACAACAACAATAACAACAACATAGCCGTTAAGATTAAATGCAGCGTAGTTGCCATTAACAATGATTACCTGAAAGCCGATTCCCAATAATTAAATGTGCAACAGCGCGCAATTTTTAATTGCGGGCCACAAAAAGTGCGTCAGTCAATTCGCCGCTTCGCTAGCAGCAGCAACGCCCTCCCTCTCTCTCTCTCTCCCTTACTCTCCCCTACTCTCCCTCTCTCCTTCTCTCTCTCTTTGTCCATGTCCATATCCATGTCGCTGTCGATGTTCATGTCCGGATCCATGTCCGGACGTTGCCAGCGCTGCCTCCAACCGTTCGCATATCAAAAATGTTGATTCTGATTTTAATTTATTCATATTTATGCAAAAGGAGCAACAATTTTGCTAGCATACTTTTTGGCGCAGCTGCTCCTCCACTTTTACTTCTTATTGCAATCCACACATACGTCGGTGTGAGTGCCTGTGTCTGAGTGCCTGTGTGTGAGTGCCTGTGTGTGTGCGTGCGTTGATTATTATCAACTTTAATATTTAACAAGCGCGTTCACCCGCCTTTTGAATACAGAATGCATATGCAGATCAACTGAGAATTGTCCACTTCAATAGCAACGACATATTCTCTGGCCTCATATATTCAGTTGGATTCACAGATTGTTTTAAGATCGGTTACTATAATTTTTCTTATGGAAACTGCGCTATGCAAATTGAAATTTAAAACATTTGAGTTTGTGTTGCCTTTTATGCCTATATATTTGTGCTTCCCTTATCAGCAACTGCAATCAATGGCGCTGACTGCCCATGTTAGAATATAATAAGCATAAGGGAATGCTCGACTAGTAGATATCAATTCGGCCAATCATTCTACACTTGTAATACTTACTATAATATAATACATGCAAATAAAAATCTATCACAATTTGATTGTCTTTCTTCCATTATCAAATCTACGTAAAGTGTAGTAAAATATTCATATAAAATATATAAAAAAATTTAGCAATTGATAGCATACTCGAATATACGAGACATTCAAATCTTATGTAGCTAGAACAAGCATAGATAACGCTACGCTGAGCACCAACGTCAATCGTTAGGTAACATAAATCTAACTGAGGCGAGCTAGGCTGAGCTACTGCAATGGCTGTTGAATAACATTCGTTCGAATGCTGCTTCACATGCTGACTTATTCAGTTAACAGCTGAAACTCTCAGTGTTCGGTCTTCGCTCAGCCTTGGCTCTGCTCCAGCGATAGCAACTGCAATAAATGTGGCTGACACTATGAATAACAGTATTTGCTTATGAAATTTACATAATTTGTATTTGTTCCTGAAATTAGAAACTGTTTCACTCTCTCTCTTTCGTTCGCTCTCTCTCTCTCGCTCTCACTCTCTCACTCTTCATCTGCAGGGCTACAGTGAATATTGCCGCTGATGTTGAAGTGAATGATTATGTCTAGGCTTTTGCTTGATAAAGGCCACAACAACAATAGCAATAGCAACGAGAGACTTGCAACAACGATAACAATGAGCTTAAGCTTCCGGCTGACAGATTGTCGGTGTAGGTTTTCTTGAAAGCTAAAAGAAGGCTTCAGTTGCTTCAGTTGCTGCTGCCGTTGTTGCCGCTGCTGTTGTTGCCTGAACCCAATTATGAATTATTTGTAATCTTATCTTTAAGTATGTGGCATAAAAATTATAATATTTTGCGGCAAGAAACCCCACGCGGCCACAGTCGGCCCTTAGAATCTAAAGTTGTGCAATCTCAGCATTAAAATTTATTAAAAATAAATAAAGCAACCCATAAACGCCCTCAGGCGCTTCAGTCCGTACCGCCCCTCACCCTCGCTGTCTGCAGCAAAAAGGGATCTGTTTGTGGCTTAGGTTATTCTTGGTTCTGCTGCGTTGTAGACTGCTGCATCTTGTGGCTGGCACATAGAACGTCTAACCGCAGCGCGCTCTACACTTACCTAGCCACATTCCCTCTTCCTCGTCTCTCGCCCGTTGCCCGTTGCCCCTTGCCCCGTCCCTGGCACGGAATGTGAATGGCACCAAAGTGGACGCTTTAGCATGCACGGACGCCACTTGGAGGCGCTGGTGGTGGAGTCGCCAGCAGACCAGACGCTGATAAACAGGAAGTCATCGTCGCTGCCAACACTTCAAGCTGTATGTCGAGTGGGTGGCTGGGTGGTTTGGGTGATGGGTGATGGGTGATGGGTGGTTGGTGTCGCCGTCATGTGCATTGCCATTGTCCCAGACTCGTTGGGACTCATCTCGATTGGAGTCGAGGCGGGCTCAACTCCTGGCTTTTATTCATAAAATAAATGAAGCATTTAGCCAGTCGAGTCGTCAGACGCAGCGCAAGCAGCCCGAGGCCATTGCGAATGACGCTCCAACGTGACCTGCTCTCCTATCAACTAACTAACTGACTAACTGACTAACTGACTGACTGAGTGACTGACTGAGTGACTGACTGATTGAATGATTGCCAGCTAGACGCTTGACTGACAGTCCGACCGACCGACCGACTACACTCCCCACAATTTGGTTGCATTTCACACGTTTCACCCATAAATATTCACCTGCCTCACCCAAACGCCCGGGCCAATGTGGCATGCGTTTATTATTTTCCTTATTTGCAGCTCCTTTCGAGCTCGCTGGCAAATTAGATTTTGCCTGAAAAGTTTTTCTGGCAACCGAATCCGCACAAGGTAATTATAAATAGCTGCCTGGACCGCAGTCGCTTGACTAGCTCTGCCTACACACACACACACACACATGTGTGTGTGTGTGTGAGCGTCTGTTAGAGTAGACTGAAAATTATTTTACATGCTGCTCAAGTGGCCAAGCGCTTGTTTTTAATTAGTTTGTGCCGCAGTAACCAGGAGCTGCTCAAACAACCTGGACAAGCAGGTGTCTGTCCGTATGGGTGTTGCGTGTGTGTGTGTGTGTGCTGGGTGTGCGTGTGTGGGTGTGCGCGTGTGTGTGTATCTAATTTAACCAGTTTAATTGAAAGCCGCAAGTGACCGACCAAATATTTCTACAATTTCTAAAATGTTTAGCATAATTTAGTGCAACAATTTTCGAACCAAAACTTGGATAAACGGCTAAACAGCTGGACCCCCCACCCAAACCCCCAGCCCCTTCAGCAAAAACACCAAAAA
Source organism: Drosophila anceps (assembly GCA_035045945.1). Lineage (NCBI taxonomy): Eukaryota > Metazoa > Arthropoda > Insecta > Diptera > Drosophilidae > Drosophila > Drosophila anceps. The sequence goes on from JAWNON010000004.1 coordinate 10,599,783, forward strand.
TTATGCTCCAAACGTGAAGCAAACGGTCAGCCAAGCGAGTTAACTGCTCCTGCTGCACCAAGTGTATCCATTTCAAAAGAAAATTTCATGAATTTTGTGAAATTAGCGAACATTTCTGTTGTGGAAATGTGAGCTGCAACCCGCAGGGCTCACCTATGCAGTGAATAGAATATATTCATATGTATTCTGCCAAAAATTAGATATATTTCATATATATTCTATACATCCTGTATACTATGGTGTGTGTAAGTCCTACACTGAATTTCCACAGATATGGCTAAGAGCTGTGATGGGAATCTGATATCTGCTCGTATATATAGTTAAATATATAAGAGTTTTGTCTTTATTATGGAATTCAGGCAATATTAGATATGAGGCAAGAAAGGAATAAAAACAATAAGGGACACCGACTGCATAATACTCGTTCATGATCCCAAGATACCAGTTAAATCATTTCTGGAAAATCTGAGGAGGGAGCTTGCAGTGGCTCAAGATCTTGGAGATAGCTCTGAGCGCACAGTCGGACGGACGTACGGACAGACTCTTTTCACTTCGTGAACGACTATAAATATTCCATTATTATTATAATATATTTTAGTTTATATATATATTTAGCAGTCTCAAAACTTGATTAGTTAAACCGCCAGATGGCGCAGTAAATTATAGAAATTGACGAAAGTAAAGTTTTCCTTTTAATCTCTGTTTTATGATAGAGTGCAAAATTCGTCTTATGATTGGATGAAAGATAAACTGTTGACTGAAAACAAATAAAAAACGATCTGCAGAGAAAAAATTAAAGTCGTAAAACATATTTTGATGATGATTTGCAATATTTTGATGTTTCGCAAAAGCTTTGCTGCCAGAGATACAAGCCGTGGCCTAGCTATGCCCATTTCAAATGCTTGACTCAGCCTGGCATTAATGTGCGATGTTTCTGCCACAACAACAACAACAACAGCAACAGCAACACACACACACACATATACACAGACACACTTGATGTTAAAATTTGGCATCATTAGCGAGCAACGGTTGATGGTCATTTGTATTTGTTGGCAGCTCTCTGGCGGCTGGACATGGGGAATGTTGAATGTTGGATGTCACGCCTCGAGTTTCCGCACCGCACAAATGGGTTCGTTTGGGTTTCGTTTTCGTTGACCGTTAGCAGCAGGGCCAACAAACAATCTGACTGAGGCTGGGCTGAACAACGTTTTTCACTTCCTTTCGCCACTTAATTTTCGTTTTATTATTTTCGACTCTTCTTTTTGCTGCTGCCAATGAAATTAACCCGAAAAGCCGGCGATTAACAAAAAAAAAAAAAAAAAAAAAATTGAATGAAAAGAGAGAAAAAAAAAAAACAAATACAAGCGCGCAAAATTGCAGCGCGACTCGAAATGCAGGCAGCGAGGGTAGAGGGGGTGGAGAGAGGGACGGGGAATATGGTTTAGCGGCGGCTGCAGAGCTTTGAGCCCAACTGAGACAGCACTCAACACCTCATGCCGTGTTAATAAACCATCAATAATGAAGGCGCTGGCCAGTAGCCGATGCCGATGTCGATGCCGATTCCGATGCCGGCTCTAACTCCAGCTCTGATTCGACCAAAGCCAAATGAAGTGTGGCAAATGCGTCGATTTATTTTCTATACATATCAAAATCGTTGGCGGCTCTCTCTATGCAACAAGCGGCTGTGGCAGAGACAGAGTCAGAAGCAGAAGCAGAGGCAGAGGCAGAGGCGGCGCTCTCCCTGCGACGCAGCAGCGGAAGACAAACAATTTCTTGGAATTGATTTCTTGCGGTTTTTGCGGCATGTAGCCCTAAAAATGCCAGGCCAAGCCAAGGCATTCAAAGCAGAGGCAGCACAAGAAAGAGAGATAGTGTGTGTGTGTGTGTGTGTGTGTGTGAGAGAGAGGGAGAGACAGTGAGAGAGAGAGATGGGAGTTGTCTACAAGAATTTCAGATTTAGCTCATTGACAGCTGCCAGTTGGAGCAGTGGCAAAAGTGACACTGGAAGTGGCTTATTGCATGTGGTTAGAATCGAGTGGCAACAGGCAGCAAACGTTAACGATATCTGATATTCGATAGCACATGCCTTAAATAGATGTACAAGCTATACGAGAGTCAAGAATATTTCGAGCGCTGATAACAATTTAATAGTAAAAATTATGTTGTATCGATAAATATCGATTAGCGAATATTATAAAACTGATATTGTAATATTCATAAACTAGTAAAAATTGTGATATGCTGTTGCTGATAGCAACTTGATAGCATTTTATTGATAAATATCAATCATTTCACTGAAGTACCTCATATTGAACATATAAGTAATCGATTAATTTTGGAATTAAGTTCTACGAGTGGTACCTCACATAAAAGTGATAATGCTTATTTATTATTAGCAATATTAGCGATAAGTTACGAACTTGAGGGCATAAGATCATGCAAGTCAGTAAATAAGGATAGACTAATAGCATAAAACATTTACGTTTGGTCATAAACAACATTACTGATAAGATAGTAAAAACCATGATATGAAGTTGAGCATACCAAGTTGATAGCAATTTATCAATAAATATCGATCAATTAGCCAGCTTTAAGCAGCATCAATCACATTTTAATCAATAAATTAGTAAGAAAAAACGTTTTTAGATTGTATTACGAGCGAGATAACATTTTATCGATCAGGGAACAGGAATTTGATTATATCGAATAGCTAAAAATGTAAGTGAGAATATTTATGGCCAACATTAACAGCAATAAATTAGTTTGAATTGACATATTTAGATAAGCAGACGATAGCGATAGCGAGCTGGAGCCACAAGTCTTCTAAATTAGTTGACTCCACAGTTGTTTTTGGCAAGAACGATCAGCTTTGATTATCGATCAATTAGTAGATGTTTTAGGAAAAACCACAAACAATTTTTTTTTTTGTTCATTTAATGTTGGCCAACACTGGCAACTGGCAACTGGCAACTGGCAACTGGCAGCGGGTAACTGGCGCTAGTGGCGGCAATAGCAACAACTGTCAATCAATCAGAGTTCGCTCGGTTGGCAACGGCAACAGATTTGCTGACAGACTCAAATTCCCATACAGCTGATTTTTCTCACAATAATTTGTAGTGCCCGCTAGATTTTGTTTTTGCCAGAGACACCTGTGTGCGCGGCCCAGTTAGGCGCAGACAAGCGGCCAAATATGAGACTGCAGCAGCAGCAGCACAGGCAGCAACGGCAGCTCCATGGCTGGCCATAAATCTGTAGACAACTTTCCAGTTGAGTGCTTAACAATTTTCAACACGCGCAGGCCACAAAGAGCCAGCCACACCTGAGCCAAAGCTGGGAGCTCGCTGGCTGGCTGGCTGGCTGCTGTGGACGGCATATGGACATGGACGGACGCGCTGCCATGGGAACGCCAAACAGCCTACGCTCAAAGAGCTGCCACTGCTTCGACTCCTCCTTCTCCTCCTTCTCTTTCTCCTGTTGCACTTCGATAATGTGTAATAGTTCTATTAGTCGCATGTTGGCGCGTCTCTGGTTACAGCTAATCTCTGGCTACCAACTTTGGCGCGCTGTCATGAGAACCAAGAACCGGCCGGATAGCGCAAAAAAAAAACAAAAAAAAAACTTTGGCCTGAATAGTTGAGCACTTGGGCAGTTGAACAGTCCGAACAGTTGGCGGCTGGCGCCACGGCTGACGTAGCTGGATTGCCCAATTTTGGTGCGCGAGCCGAACCGGTTCGCTAGCCGCAGCTCGAGCTCGTAAAGTTTATGGCACAAAGGCTGGCGTCCAATTAAGACGGAAATATTTTCGACTGCTGCTATTCATTAATTCATCTAAGCGTCCATCTAACTATAAAAGCAAGCCTTGATAGCCGCAAGATGCTCTTTAATAACTTTATGCCCCAACAGAGTCGGACAGTCGGACCGTTGGACAGTTGAACTGTCGGACGACATTTACGACCGATGCCCGCCCTTTTCAAATCCGTTAAAATTTTAACAGCAGCTTAGCCTTAGCTTCGAATTGTAAATCTGAAGTTGAAGTTGAAGCTGAAGCTGTAAGCAGCAAGCAGTAACCGCATCCGTCTTTCATTTACTTCTTTCCCTCTCTCTCTCTTCATTTTTTTTTACGGCACCTGCTCGTCTCTACTGGGCTGGGAGTTCAAGTCTCTTTTTTTCTTGATCATAGATTATGCTCATATTTTGTGGTGAATAGAGTTGTCGCTGCGTTTAACTGTCGCTTTATGGCTCGGCCTACAAAGCAATGCATAAAACTGTCAAATTTTCCACAAATCAAACGCATGTGACAAACGATCCACTAAAACTCTCAGTCGATTCGACGTTCTCAGTTCAGTTTTTTATGGATTGTCAAAGTGTGTCTCTTAACTTTTAAGTTGCATCCACATCCACCATATTGTATTAAATGTCTCAAAGAACTCTTTATTAATGTGAATATTTAGATATAAACACTGCGTGTCATATGGGCAGTACACCCTTCACCTTCTCCATTCGATATCTATCATTCAGGCGACAGTCCTACATTTGTTTGAATATGTAGACGAGCTCTGCTCAGAGAGTATCGCGAATTTTGTTTTTATTAATAAATAGTTAAGAAATATCTATTTCGTGGCCATAATTGTAATCCTCATCTGATATTATACACTTTTACCTTTATTTATTTCATTGCTCGCAGCACTTGAAATTTATATACTTCTGATCTTGTTCAGTTGCGCCTTCAGTGCCAATTTCAATTTTAGCTCCTCAAGCGTCGTCCTTTCATGGGCCTGCACAAATTTGGAACTCTTTGAGCACACCTCGCATAAAGTTAGAATCAGTCTTGGAACGAAAGAGAGTATATTGGTTTTATGCAATGTCCGTCTTGCTGTTCGTCATGGCCTTTGAGCATGGCCAATGTACACAGCTGTGTTCGTAAAAATAGTAGTGCGATAAACATAATATTTTGAAGACAATTAGATATATTTAAGTCAATATACCTATGGTAATCTTAAGACCCGTTTTCAACGTATTCATCTGTACATACATATATAGTTTATATCATCCACAGTCTCACAGCTGGCATCACCTAGTTCTACAGATGAATCTCAGTGGAACTGCTCTACATATAGATCTATAGCGACATACATGAGCGAGTATTGCTTAAGACCGACTGCAACACATCCAATAATGTTTGGAATCTTAAGATTTCCTCTTTCCCAACATCCACAACGATACTGCCAAAGCTAAACTAAACTCTGACATTTTGCCTGTCTCGAGTTGAGTTGATTTTCGATATGAATTTCCACCGATGCATATACATACGTTATGTGCTCGACAACTGCGAAATGAATTTGCTTAGCTTGCTGATTGGGCTTAGCCCGCTCGTAATTAATTTTCAGCTGCTCGAATCAATCTGTGTGCGGCGGACAGAAGTCCAGTTGCTAGTTATTAGTTAAATGGGCTGTGCCTCACTATTGTTGTATTCATTGTATGCGTTGCCTTTTCATTTGCCAGGCCATTCACAATTTAAATACAACATAAGCAACAACAACAACAACAACAGCAATAGCAGCAACAAATACATTATTAATAAGGCAAATTGCTGGGCCTCACTTCAATTGGACAGCACCCACACACAGCTTCTACTCTCTCGCTCTCTCTTTCTCCCTCTGCACTCTCTTTGTCTCCCCTTTTGGTTTTGATTAATTCATTCATGTAGTCGCTGCCTTTCATTGATCTGTGCTGCGGCTGGCTCTTTGTCTGTAGCTTTTGTTTGCATAGTGCCACGCCCATGAGGCTGCACACAAATGTTAAGATTTTAAGCAGCTTCCGATCCTGTGCAGATCGCTCCATATGCAACAATTGTGCGAGTGAAGCGGCCCCCCATTTCATTTAGTGCTTGGGGGGGAGCCCAGCCACAGTTGGCTTCATCTCTAATTATTCAATGTAATTAAGTTGATTGCGTTGTAATTGTGCCAGAAATTTATGCCCAATTGCCCAAGTCCGTTGGCTCCACTGGCCCACTGGCTCTCTCTCCCTCCCTCTCTCTGTCGCCCACGTCCTGCTGTTCGCTCATTTGCGCTTTTCTTTGAGTTAAGCATTGGCTTTTGGCTGCCGTCTTTGTTTACAATAACACAGCATATTAGCTATGTAAAGTGATGTAGATTAACATCGATGAGTACATACATCTTTTCATATACATAGCAAGATGTAACTGAAGTCAGCTCTCTTTACTCTTTGGCTTCGGGTAGTTGTTTTGTTTTTGCTGTCTGGCCGGCGCCAGCTTTTGTGATAAATTTTGTCAGCGACTTTGATGTATTTGTGCGCCCTCATCAAATCCATCTTGCTCATCATCAAATCATTGCCATCAAAGGCGGAAGCGTTTAATGAACATTTGACAGGCAGACAGCCAGACAGCCAGACAGCCAGAGAGGCGGACAACAGGCGCAACACAACGGGCAAATGCTGTTCAAAAATAAACAAATAAATAAAATGTTAAAGGGGGGACTCCACTTGGAATCGCCGCTTAGCTAACAATTTATTAACCAACAGTTTTAGCCAAGAGCACAACAACAACCACAACAAGAATGAGAACAGCGACAACTATGGCAAATACAGTAGCCGCCCTCTTAGAAGCGTTGAGTTGACGTTTAAAGCCGACAGTCGACATGCACGAAATCCGCTCAAGCACCCCCCCACACAATCCCAGGCCACAGCTAACCCCAAGCCAGCGGCTCTAACTCAGTTCCTGCATGCCACACACAGCCCCAAACCCAAACAAGCGACGACGCATCAATTTAAATCGCTGGCCTCAGCTTAAGCACAGATTAGGTAATGCATGTGACTCTATGTGTGCCTGTGTGTGTGTGTGTGTGTGTGTGTGTGTTCATATCGTAAATAAAAGTATGCACAATGCACGCAGAGCAATTGAATACGGAATATGAAATATGTTAGCATCGAGCGAGGAGAGAGTTGAAAACATCGAAGTTAAATGGCAACAACGGCGAATGGCCGCCGCGATAAGAGAGCGGCAAAAGCATTTTCTTATAGCTATGAACTGGCATTACGAAGCGGTATTAAGCCCTTGAGCCGCTCAGTCAAAACGAAACACTAAAGCCAACAAATGGCTGCAGCTTTCATTTTGTTTTCATCTTCTATTTTGCCTTAAAATACACTGGGCAAAATGTGAACATCAAATATTGATAAGCGAAAGTCGAAACTCTTTTGCAACTAACTGAATTGCAGATTCGCTGCAAAGCAGCAAAGCAGCAGCTTTCCAGTTGTTGTTATTGTTGCCAGAATTGAATGCAGCTAAAGACTATCAAACCTGGGAACTGTGAATGAAGCTAGTTAGAGCAATTTATGGAATTGTGCTCGGCTTATGGGAAAAGTTGGGATCAACCTGGATTCAAATGATAGTTGACTTAGTTCTAGCTATTGCTCACTGCAGCAATCAGCCACTCTCTTGGTCTTTCTGTTTCTCTTTCTGGCGCTCTTTATCTCTTTTTGTACTTATCTCCATCCCTTAACCGCCACCTCTTTCTCTAGTTCAAATCGTATTGCTCTGCGTCTCTATGTCTTTGTCTCTCTCTCTCTCTCACTCTCGCTTTCTCTTCTTTCTCTGTCTCTCTCTCTTTTTGTCTGTTCTTCACTTTGTCTCATTTTTTTCTCATTCTCTCTCTTTCTCTTCTTCACACACTCTGACTCTCTTTCTCTCTCTCTCTCTCAGTCTGTCTCTCTTTCTTTGTCACCCGCTATCTCTCTGTCAGCACCTCTTGCTCTCTATGCTTAAATCTCTTTCTGTTCCTCCAATTCGATTCTTATTCATACTATTCTCCTCTTCTCCTCCCTCTATCTATCTCTTGCTTGCAATTCAAATGCCATTCCTTGGCGAGCCTATCTAAATACACAAAGAGTAGTTTGTTCACATTGGCCATTTGATTTGGGCCCATGAACAGTCAGCTAATCACAAAAGTTTTATAATTTAATTGTATTATCTCTCAATATATTATTTATGATGGTAAATACCGGCCTACATCCTGCCCCTATTGAATATTTAGTATTCTCGTATTAATTTGCTCGAGCTCGGTCATTCATTCTGAAGCGTTGGGGAATCGAACGTTAATAAGGTTGAGTTGCGGCTTGGAGCAAGTTTTTGTTTTTGGTCAAGCTGCTGGCCCACAAAGCTAAACACTAAAGACTTTCAAGCTCATAAATTTGGTATACAAAAGGCCCGAGCAATCAAAACAAAACGCACGGCCAAAAGCGGACACAAAAGTTCGGCGGATGGCGCCGCGGGTAGCTCATTTGAATATTGATATGATTCAGATATTGCTTTTTTCTTCTTCTTCTTCTTCAGCTTCAATTTTTTTCGAAGTTTTAGATGCATAATTAAGGCGAAAAATTAGCGCGCGTGTTAAACGCGTGCGCAAAACAAGTTTAACTAGCGACATATCTGGTATTTCGTATATAACAATTCAGTATCTGAATTCGATATGTAGAGCTTCAATCGGATCGGAGACCAAAAAGATATTGCAAAAAAGTAATTGCAGCTGGAACTATAACTGACATTCTTATAGCTTAGTGTTTTCTTCGTAATAGCTTAGAGTTTTCAGATCTATAGGAAACAAATCAAAAGAACAAAAGGACAAACAGATCCGACTACTATTTTTAGCTGGCATTTGGCTTAGTATGACCGAATCTAAATTACTTATATGAGAGCGAGAAAACGTTGTAGCGAAAGTCTTGCCGCAAGAGAGAGTTATCAATTGGAATCAGAGATCTGTCACGTCTCTCTTTCGACACGTCGCTTTCTACAAGGATGCCTCGATTCCATATTTGTGTTTTCTGTTTTCACTAGATCTATAAGCTCTAAGCTATATTATTACGACAATAGACTCAACTACTCGATTTTATGTACAGATTTGCTTGGTTTTTCAGTTCTTTTCAAAACTTTTCTATAGCATCTGAAAATGCAGTCGTTAATGGTTTGCCTTAATGTTAGAGAAACTCCAAAGTAGCCGAAAAAGTATTTGTGTTTGAGCACTTAAAATATCTCGAGATTCTAATATGATAAGGTTATGCAAGTCTATATCTAGTAAAATAATATAAACTAATTACTAAATTTTATAATATTATATACAACTCGATCAATCACTATCAACAATCGATATTTTATGATCGAAAGTGACGCTTATTTGAAAATCTATCGAAGCGGCGATCTTTTGTCGCTTGTTTTGGTCAAGCAGTAAACAATTTAGAGCATATCTTGTCCGCTTAGCTATGCCCACAAATCTCGTCACTTCGCTGCCTTCGTCAGCGATCTCCAGAGTACTCAATCTTGCGGCTGTTAGTTATATCTGACAGCGATTTATGTGGAGCACTCGGATTACAAACGCCAAGCGAATATGTAAATCAAATCTATTTAAATGCCAGCGATACGTTTGAGATATGAATACTCCACATAAGTATATATATATATATATATATACAGTCTAAATATATGTATACACTTCATTGCCAGCTCGTAGTGTTGTGTTTGTGAAATTCTCATTAAAAGATAAGGCAGCAGCTACAAGCTTGATAATATTTAAATCATAATTTATAGCCCGCCCGGCGATCGTCTATTGAAAGTTTCAAAATGAGTTCAACGCACATCAGGAGAGTCACAGCGGCCCAGAGTAGTCAACAGAAGAGAGCATTAACAGTTTCACACCAATCATTTCCATAATCGTATTTGTGTGGCTAGAATGGTTATGAGACTCTCTTAACCACAATTCGCACTAAATGACAGAATATTCAATGACGGAAATTCCCTTCGAAAAGCAAACAAAATTCACCTTAGTCAGCTTTGCTGTTTTGTCTCGCCTTGGCCTATTAAGACAGCTCGGATCTTTGGCTCATTTGGCGCTAGTTGCGACTTTATTTTATTTATTTTTTTTTTTGTTTTGTCTCTTTTGCGACTTCAGCTACATAATGTGGAACTTCTTTCGATGACGTCGCGGTCCACACCCAAAACGCCTTAAGCTTTTTCCCACGCCCAGCTGGCAAGCAAATCAAAAAGCCAAAAGAAAAAAAAAACACATACACAGAAATTTATGAACACAGCAAAGCAAAAAAAGAAACTCCAAATCACAGCGGAAGTTGTGATTAAATTTTGTTGTCTGCTGTGCGCTTTGTTAGACATATATACCATATATAACTTAGTATATATATCTATATATCTATACATATAAATGTGCACATCCAGCTACATGAAGCATATATGTTATGTCTTGCAACACAATCACGCAGCGGTGCGCACCAATGCGAACTTGGCTGTTCCGAAACAGCACATATCAAGCAAAATTTTGAAATTTTCATAGTTGTTGCCTGAGCATTCGCTTAATTTACGAGCAACAAGGAGTTGCCACAGGAGCTGCCAAAAAGCGGAAGTGGCAGGCAGCAACAAGGTGTCAAAATGGCTGCAGCAGCTGCTGTGACTTTTTGCGGCAAAGCCTAATGAGAGAGAGTGTGTCGAGCTATGCCAGGCTTGACTGTAGCCTGATTAGCGGTTTCCCTCAAGCAAAACTTATGCCAACTGACACCAGCTGCCAGCTGCCACTTAATTGCCAATGAGCTCCAGTTATTAAGTTATAAAAAAAATATGCATATTAGAACTAAATTTGTCTCTGGATATGAACAAGAGTGCTCTGGTCGGGAGTGCTAGCCTAGGAGATACCCTGAACAATGCGAGGAGCTGGTAATGTTCTCATTTTACGACGGTTTTTTTAATTAACTCACATAGGATATATAGAAATATATATATTTAAGATTTAAAGTAATGCGCGGACAGGTGGTTAGATGGAAGGACGGACGGATGGGCAGACAGACGGACAAACAGACAGAGGGACGGACGACAGAGGACGGAGGGATGGACGGGTATACGGATAGACGGATGCACCGATGGGCTGGGCTGGATGGACTCAGCTCATCATTTTGATCCATAACATATATATCAAGGACCCTACCTACCTGAATTTCCCTTTGAAAATAATTTAAAAGGAAAATGTGAGCCTTGGCTAGATCAAATCTAGTTAATCTTAGAGTCCCTCTATGAAATATTCTTTCACATCTTTGCAATACTCTTGGTTATATCAAGTGTGGCTGCTGTCTGAGCTTCTCTAAGATTGTCTTTAATTGTTCTCCTTTGGCTGCAATATAATCAAAATGTCTTTATATCGAAGTTTGGTTTCTCTTCTCAAGAAAAAGCGACCACTAAGCCCCGCTAAGCCCCGTCTATACAAACAGATGCAATCGCTATGCCTTTGCTGCGTGTTGCCTTTGCCTCGAATGTTTTCATTTGTCAGATTTAAAATATTAGTGATATCTCTCTCTCTCTCTCTCTCTGCATAGATTGGCCATAAACGATTTTTAAATGCTGAATTTTGCATTTTTCAATAAGCTTAATACTATTTATACATAATTTGGTAAAAATACAAACATTTTTGCTTGAAATTTATGTTCGAATTTTGTGCGTGTGTTTTTTCCGCATTTGCTTTTCTGTGTTCGGTTTCTTGTTTATTTAAGCTTTGAGCTTTATTGAAACTGATTTCGTTTCTTGTTTCTTTTGGCATAGCAAATGCTTGCTAGTTTCGCACCCAATCAAATATGTTGTCAATGCATCGTGCTGGGAGTTCGTTGGCCAAATACAAAATTCACATCAATTTTTTATCGTTGTTATGCTCGTTCGCCGTGCGAACAGAGTTGAGTCGAAGGAGCGGCGGCGATGAGGTGTTGAGATTATATCTATGACAAGCTGGAATCATCGAGTTTGGATACGTATGTGGCTCCTCGACAGAAGTTGTTATTTGTGAGCGTGCATTATGCAGTCGGTGCCATCGGCCTACCACATTCTTAGTTTACTTGTTGTTTTTTTTTTTTAGCTTCGGCCTTCCGGTATGCTATTTGGTTTATTGATTCAAATCATGATTCATTCAGTTAGCTAAATAATGTGGAATATTTGAAACTGCTGCGGCTGGCTGTCATTCGATTGCCTCCGAAATTCTACTTATCGAATGTTCAACGCTGAGTTTCCATTTTCCATTTAACTGCAAACTTGACATAATTCTTGCTCTAGGGCGATAGACCCAAGCCTCAGCGGAGTCGACGTTCGACGGTCGGCAGTCGGCAGTCGGCAGTCGGCAACTAAATGCTGAAGAGCAATTTAAGCATTTACAAAAATGATTGATTAATTGACTTCAAATAATGAACGACTCGCTGCTGATGATGAGCAGTGGCTGCTGTTGCTGCTGGTGTTGTTGCTGCTCATATCAAATGGCTATTTAAATGCACCAACAACAACGACAGCAGCAACAGCAGTGCCAATAATGACTACATGACATAAGAATAACAACATCAACGATTATCTAAGCGACACTCAAACGCTTGCGGCCCTTGCCCAACTGGCTGCCATCTCTCCCTCTCCCTCTCCATCTTCATCTCTCTGGCTCTGGCTCTGGCTCTGGCTCTGGCTAGAACAAGCAACATGACCAAAAACCAGATTCAAAGCCAAAACCATAGTCCGAAACCCCTCAATCAAGCGCCCAGTTAGACCAAGTCAAGAAGTGAAGCCGTCAACCCGTTGAGCAGACATCAGACATCAGCATAGCCCGCGGCTCGCATCTAAACACATTGGTCTAATATTACCAGCAAACGTCTTCTAAATTGGAGTCTGCCAACTCTTGGCTCAGCGTTGTGTGTGTGCGAGGGCAGTTCCGCCAGTAGCAATGCATATTGTATATACTTAAAGTTTCATGCTATTTTAGATCTATTTATCAGAAATCTAGTTCAGCTTTTGACTGCGCGTTCTATAATCAACTAATCGAATAGTTCATTTCTGTATCCTCTTCTTTTATACAGGTTAATTCAAGTTGATCGATTGATATCGATCCAAATAAGTTATACTCTATGCAAAATCAAACGATTTGTCTTTCAATTTGTCTTTATGCTTTTCCTAGTGTCAACACATCGATGTTTACTTAAAGCGTTTCGTTTTAATTATGGATACAATTTAAGCTTTCTATTTTCGATTCCATTTATCGATGAATAAATTGTGTTTTAAGTAAGCTCCTGTTCTTAAGCTCTTCATATCTCATTAGCGGCGGCTTTAACATTATCGATGAAAGTTTTTGGATTATTATTTTTTTCTTTTTTGCGCATTTGTTTGCTATTCCCCAAATGATGGAATTTATTCGGCTTCGGCTCTTGGCTTTAATGCGCCAATTGTTTGCACATATCGTCGAACAAATGACGGGCCATATTTTGCGGGTGGCGTCTCGTATTTGTTCTATGATTAAAAATAAATAAAGCATTACAGGGACGGGCGCACAAAACTATTAAAAGCTCGTTGGCAGTGCCAGCGGGGCGGACGGCTGGCAATTGTGGGGCCACCACTCTGCCGCCCGCGGGGCTGCCCATAAACATTTTGCGGCGCATGATGTATAGACGTATGGTGGCAAAGGGGGGGGACAGGCAGAGAGGGAGAGTGAGAGAGATGGAGGGCTGACTGCGGCACGGATGTGAGAGCTTTGGGGCTGCACAGCAGGTGCTTAAATGGCGCATAGTTAACGGAGCACCGGAACAGAAACGAACAGCGAACAATTGGCAGGCTGGCAGCGGGCAGCAGCGGGGAGCACAAGGCACCAGCGGGAGCAGCGGGAGTCAAGGATAATAAATTTTCGCTTGCTTTACCAAAAATACAAAGCAGCGCCCAGTGTGAACCTGCTGCCGCCTTTAGTCCACTCTCCCTCTCTCCCTCTCGCTCTCCCGTTTTGTCGTTATTGTCACAGGCAGTTTTTTGGATGTTCTGTATGTACAGACAGGCCTTTGCCCACTGCCACGTCCCATTTCGGTTTTGGTTTGTTGTGCTGCAAGAGAGGGAGAGAGAGAAAAAAAAAACAGAAATGCTTCTGGTCAAAATAATAAATTTGTTCAGGTTAATAGAGTTATTTTAATTTATGTGATTTCATGCGGTTATTCGTGTGGCTTTTGCAAATGCATTACCCATCGTGGTGGGCGGTCATGCCACGCCCACCCGCTGACTAACTACGGCACAAGCAAATGCCTCATGTGTGTGTGTGCTACCCTTGACCATAAATATGCAAAGCATTCGGCATAATGGCCATAATAACTTGAATAGCTCGGGTCATTGATCATTCTTTGTTCGCCTAATGGAAATTATGGCCAACATCTGGAATATTGGAATATACGCGCTATACACACACACACACACACATAGACACACACACACACACATACACACATACACACCTGCCCGAATAGACCGCATGAATTACAGCTTTAAATTGAAATATCTATCTGGATGCGTATAGTTTTTGTGGAGTCGATTGTCTTCGTCGATTTATTGGTTATAAATTTTGCCTGTGAAACAATGTAAAGTGTATTGAGAGTGAACAATGGGCAGACTTTTCTAAACAAATGAAAGTATTTTGCTTTTTTTTTTATATATTATCAGTTCTTTTAACTTCAGGTTTGATACTTTCGATAGTCATCAAGTTATCGATCAGTTTTAGCAGTTGATTTATGCAATAATCTTTGCCATTTGTGCAGAAACTCTGCGACGCTTGGCAAACGTGCTGAAATAGTTAAGATCATTGCCGATGTTGATGCATCTGCAACATAAACTTGCCGTGAAGTCAACCTTTTCCGGTTGAAAGCTTTGTTGTCGATATGTATAGATCTGAAACCAAGCAACTATAGTTGCCATGGCATGCAGCATGGCTAGAATAATATAAAATTGAAGCGTTTGCTTGATTCATTGCCAGCAATGTTAATTTGAATGATTATCTTTTTCATATATAATAGCATAGATGTAGCTCCAATATAAAACTAGAATCAATGCAAGATTTTCTAATAACTTTGAACCATTGCAATTTCTTTTGCTATTGCTCCTATTCGGTCAGCCAAACCTCAAACAAAATCTCTTTGTATGAAGCACATGACTTCAATATATTATTGATTTGATTGATAGTATATAATCGTTAAATACAAAAGCTGAATTGCATACGAAAATGTAATACGACGGGTACCACAAAATGACTTCCAAGTCACATGTCACAATGTTGGCTTGACCAAATACTTTCTGACCGCAATTTGCTAATATATTTTTGGGCATGAAAAAGTTAAAAATGTATTTTCGCTCAACTATTCGAACTCAATTGGCTGCCCATGCAGCCCACTCAGGCCGCCCCCACTCAAGCGCCCTCACAAATGCACAATCAATTACATTTTCATGGTCTGTCTGATCCAGGAATAGGTCTCCAACCCCAACCCTATTGCTGCTGGCGGCCATTGGCATTGCCTGTGCTATTGGTTGCATGTTGCCAACAATTTTCTTCGAGAATTAAATAATTAATTATATAATTGCAAGGCATTCGAAAAATCCAAACGTTACATTCTCACGCTTTTCTCTACTCCAAAAAAAAAAAGACAAAGGAAAAAGATAGAAAATATTTATTATAATTATGGGACAGCAGCTGGCTCGGACTATTCATAGTCATGTTCATATCTAATTCGATTCGACTCGATTCCATTCTATTCCGCTGCAGCTATTGGAGATCCTTTGGCAATCGATAAGCATGCGTGCGCGTTTATTTTCGGCCCCAAACAAATCTAACAAATTGAGTGAGCCAGCAAAGTTGACATACTTAACTGAAGGTTGCTAACATGCCGGCGTCCACGCCTACTTTGCCCACCTGCTGGACAACCGGGAGGCCTCCAACCCTCCAGCTCGCCCACGTCCACGCGCACAGGTGCCGTTGGCAAAAGTCGCAACTTTAACACCTACATTTATCATACAAATCAGCGAAGAGATGGGTTGACGTGAAGATTCCCTGTAATTGGTATGTGGCAAAGGGAAAGAGGAGTCATGGTAGGGATATGCTTGGGTCGATTGGAAAATGCTCGGAATGTATATGACATAAAGATCGCCTAGACTATATATACCCTATGTATACCCTTTATACCCTATATATATACTTCTTATATATATACTATATATATTTATTTCTTTTAGATATATCCTAGGCATATCCTTTCGATATAACCTTTCACTTTCCATGAGTCTTGTAACAGCTAATATATACAACTTCACAGCCTGTACAGGGTATCTACCGAGTCAAATTGGCGTGGCAGCAGCTGCTGCAGATGTGGCTCAGGTTATCCAGCTGGAATTGTAGCTGTGGCCCGCTGCTATGGCGCTGTCGTTAGCTGCTCCTCCTGTCAGTCACTTTGTCTCTCACTCTCCCACTCTCCCACTCTTCCTCTCACTCTCCCACTCGCTCTCGCCACCTCGCTCTACCTTGTCTGTGTGGCTGGCTGTCGTCTGACGTTAACAAAAAAGCTGCTCTTCATTTCGATTTCAATTATGCGCAATCATTTTTCAAGTTCAGAACGATGCTGCACAGCGTTCCATTCCCATTCCCATTCCGTTCCGTTCCGTTCCGCTGTCGGCACGCGACAAAAATTAATAATTGAGCAGCCGAGCGATGCCATTTGCTAAATTGAAGCCGGCAACGCCAAAGTGGCAAATCAATTTCGTTTCACTTTGATTGTATGCAAATCTCCGCTGGGGGAGTTCCGAGTGCTGCGCTCCGACTCTGGCTCTGTCTGTGGGTGAGGGCGCCAGCGGGATAAGTGTACACTGCAGCAGCAGCAGCAGCAATGCTGTCGCATGTTGCATGCAAATTAAGTGCAACACTTGTTGCTACCAACAACACTACACAAGCCCCCATCATCATTATCATCCTCGTCATCAACTCAATCAGAGCTGGCGCGACTGCAAACGTTGCTGACCAACGAAGACCTGCACTAAGCGATTGGCTATGGCTAGTGGGGAGATCTTTTTAGCTGTTACTCTATACCTATATCTATAGAGTTATATCTGTATATTTTTAGAGTTATATATACTTAATAGATCTGTATATCTTCTTGGTGAGCTGAGATAGTTTCATTGAGCAAAAGTGCTGACCAAAGCACTTGCATTTGGCCACAGCAATTGAGAGTTCTTTTCAACCTTTTCCCTGTATTTATATCTATGCATATAGCTATATCTATATGAATATATATATAAAGAGATATATAGCAACAGATCCAGATAACTTCTAGGTGAGCTCAGACAGCTACATTGAGCTGCCACTGGCAATCGCTGCTGACCAAAGACCCAAACATTACGCTTGGACCTAAGCAATACGCCAGTTGGGAGATCTTTTCAGCCTTTAGATATGTCTATACCTACAGAGCTTTATCTATGTCTATATCTATATCTATATCCTTATCTATATATCTATATCTATAGATCTATATATCTTCCAGGTGAGCTTACTTCATTGAAATAACAGTTTTAGTTTTTTTCGTCTTGCAATATTTAGGCAATTGATATAATTGAAAAGCTATGAGATTCTTCTTGATTTAGCCACGCCTCAATTAAAATAGATAGTCTAAGCATTTCATATGCTTTAAAACAATTTTATACTTTTGCAGCTTTCCACTTGACTTTGCTCGTTTCGCTGTCTTTTTCATTTCTATTTACTCTTTCGCTGATGCCGCCAACGGTCAGCAAACTCTGCCTTTGCCTTGGCTTCTAATTAAGATGAATTAAGCAAAATCATTTCGATTAGAAACTGGAAGCAGCAAAAAAAGCAAAAAAGCAGTAGCAGAAGCAGTAGCAGCAGCAGCAGAGAGAGAGAGAGAGAGAGAGAGAGAGAAATGTTGCTAACTGTTCTTGAGCCGTTTGATGATCAGCCGATGAAAGACAACAACAAAGATGTGGCTAGAGATGAAGATGAAGCTGGAGCTGGAGATGATGACTATGATGATGGCTCACAAATGTCGCTGACAAACAGACAAACTTCGGTTGGGAAGGCTTCGCCAGCAAATGCGGGCAACTGAGGGCTACGCCAGTCGGGTATATTGGCTGAGCCAGTGCGTTGCAAGGGCAATAGTCTTAGACTTGCATGAAAGCTGTTTCCCGACAATGAAATGTCTGTCGAGTCAAGCTCAGAACTGGATGCTCTCTGAGAGTTAGGCATCAGCTTCAGCTAGATCTATTTCATTGCGTATTTCATGATATCATCTATCATGATTTGATTTGACTATTCTTATGGAATATTATATATTTTTAAACAGATTTTTTTTATAGAGCGAGTGTAGTTTGAAGTTCGTTTTGATGCTGTGTTTTCTTCCGCTTGTTTTTTTCTCTCCATTTTTTTTCGTTGTTGTTGCTTATTGTTGTGTGTACTTTAATTAATTAAGATTTATAAGCAGGCAGCCAGCGCAATTCAGCGGAAATTTAAATGCAAGACCAAGACAAGTGGGCTCTCTGGCCGCTCGCTTGGGTTGTTGTGCGAAAATTTTCACATAGTCTTTGGCCCCATTCGACGGCTCGCCCCGCAGCACGCCGCGTGGGTCGCTCGCGCTGCTGGCGTCTTGCTAAGTGGTAGTAGTGAGCGTTGTTGCCATGTATTTAATTTAATTGAATTTGCGTCGCCGTCAACGACGACGACGACGATGGCGATGGCGATGGCGATGGCGATGACGATGATGACGAACTTAACGAGCGAAACGTGGCCCGCTGGCCCCCAACTGGACCCAGCTAGGCAGCCAGGCAGCCAGGCAGCGAGCGAGCCGGGTCCAGGCTGGGTCGACGCTGTTTGCTAGGGTATGGCGGCATATACGGGTATGGGTAATATGATAAAATGATTACACATCCGGCGCAACTTTTGCACCGAGACATTACTCATACGACACGTTGCCCGGCTGCGGCGGAAATGTGTTTAGTGTAATCCGGCGGCGACCCTTAAAGCGATATCCACAGCGAGATGTGCGCATGACATACGCTGTCTGCCGACCCCACCAATGCAATTATGAAAATTTACGAGTTTTTGTTTAAGGCGACCAACTTTCAGTGCACAAACTGTTCTTCTTCCTCGTATTGTTGTTGTTGTTGTTGATGTTGTTGCTGCTCTTTCTGGTCTTGCTGAATATAATTTACGATGTGCCAAAGTTTGACCCGAAAGCACAAACAATTTGCTAAGTATTATAAAAATTGAACGCAGCCCAAAGACGTAACAAAGCTGTAGAAGCTGACGCGAAGGTCAACTCGACTATCGTCCAAAGCAAATTATTTGCTTATGAGTGCCAAGCAAAACAGTTGGAAATGGAAGTGGAAATGAAAGTTGGGCCAAGTGTTCAAAGGAATCTTGGATTAATTAAAACAAGAGAGTTAAGCAGAGAGAAGACTTTGAATATATGGCTTAATCTAATGTATTGCTGGGAAAGTCCTTAAGCTCGTTTAATTTACAAATATTTTGGATGAGCATCAACAGACGAGGCTTTCTTCTCTTATATGTTTAGTGAGCTCTTGGCTTTTTACACCCCGAAGTCAGTGGAAATGAAGGCAGGCTCCATAAAGTATGTATTTGGAAGACAGATGGAGTTTTGGTAGCAAAGTCCATAAAGCATATATATGCATGATCAGGACAACGAATCGAACCATGTCCGTTTGTCTGTCCGCCCGTTCGTCCGTATGAACGAAAAAGTTTTCTATGAATATTCCTGTATGCCATACGCAGTACGATCATATAATTCTTTCTTTGATAGGACATCCAATCTCCGTGTTATCTATCATCTATGTATGTAGAATGATTGGTAAAACAGCTCTGCGTAGGACTCAAGGTCGATCACCCTCGATTAGAGCACTTGTTCGTACTATGACTCTGCCCTGCGATTGCAATCAGTATAAGCATAGATATATGGCAAGCAGATAATCATGAACAACTGCGGGCCATGAGCTCAATTCTCGCATAAGAAACTACACCTGTTGCCTTGGCTTATCTTGGCTTGCATAACTTTTGGCATGCTCTCAGCTTTGTATACAGAGTATTATCATTTTGGGGCAGCTGTTTGTATTAGGTAGCCATATAGATCTGTATCTGTATACATTTAAAATGTTTATTCTTATTACTGCGAAGTTTGCTGGAAGTGCTCAACTGTTTTTCAAACTAACTTGACCAAGTGCGACAAGTCAGTTCCTGTTTATATACAAATTTTCTTCGTTTCATTAAAATATTCAAAATATTTTAAATTTTGATTTGACACTCTTCAAATCAACTCAAAAATTCAAAACATAACTTAGATAGAATATTTATGGCTGAGCACAAATTAGCCAATGATAATTTCGTTGTTGTTGCTGCTGCTGCTGCTGTTGCTGTTGCTGCTATTGACATAATGCGTTCTGTAGCTGTGCTGTGCGTGCTGAGTGTGTGTGTGTGTGTGCGTCTGTCATATAGTATAATGCCATAAACTGGCGCCAAATCATTCGCAAGTCTCAATGACACCTGCACGAATTGTCGTGTAACGCTTTGAATTTATTTTTATATTATTTCTTGTGTGTGAGTGTGTGTATGTGTGTGTGTGTGTGGCAGTCAGGCAATGGACGGGTTTTGTGCGTCTTTATGTTTTCAAATCGAGCAGCGAAATCAAAAGGCGACGCTGCCATGGACCACGCGTCGTATGCGCAACGCGGCAGCTAAACAAAACAAAACAAGAAAAAAAGCTTGCGCGAGACATGAAAAAATGTTTGTCGCGTGGGCGTTGCGTCTTCAACGACGGCAACTGCCAGATAAAAACCTGCCCCACAGCTCTTGGCTATAACTTTGGATTTGTTTTGATTTTATTGCAACAACAGCAACAACAGCAACAACAACAACGAGCACATTGACAACAGCAAATGACAGAGAAAAATGCTAATAACAATAACAAAAACATAAAATGGGCAACGCACAGCTAAAAAAAAAAAAAAAAAAAAAAAAAAATGTTCGATTCGAAACGAGTTTCGCTAGAGAGCCAAAATGCCCTGCACGAATCGCCCAGATGGGTATCCATAACATTATTATTAAATTCGCTGCGTGCCAAATGCAGATCATGAGCTTTTATTTCCATGGCGCCTGCATTAGCCACAATTCTCTTCGGTAAGCCAATATACGAATATTGTAGAGTTTATGTTTATCCGCGGCGAACTTTATGCAAAATTATCATGCTTGAAAGAAAAAAATCAAAAATAATTTAAGTATTCAATTATTGCACTCTTGTAGCTATTTAATATTTTTATATGATTTTATTTATTTTTTATTTGCAATTAACTTTAATAAAATAATTAATTTTATTTGCAAATATTTTTATTTTATTTATTTTCTAATATATAAATTATTAATAAATATTTTCAATTCAAGTAAAGCAAATTACATTAATTGAAATTATTTATTAAGGATTTATATATTAAAAAATAAATAAAATAAAAATATTTACAAATAAAATTTGATTAATATTTTTGAATATTTTGTTTTGATAAAAATTAAATTAAATTAAATTGTAATTAATAAATTTAAAAAATTACTTAAATTGAAAATATTTATTAGAGATTAAATGTTTTAAGAAATAAACAAAAGAAAAATATTAACAAATAAAAATTTGTATAGAAAATAAAATTAAGTAAAAGCTAAATAAAAATATTAAATATATTTTAGTTAATTATATTTCGTAATTTTTTTTAACTGTATATTATATAATAGATATGTATTCCTTATTTCCTATTTTAATATTAAATATTTTGAAGGTATTTCCTTTTTATTTTCTGCGCTTTTTGTTTAATTTTCCAGGGTATTTACAGCTGAGCATTTGATTTCGTTGCATTCTGCTCGCTGTTGGCCAACTTTTTGTTTAAGCCTCGTGTCCACTACTTCATGTTGTTGTTATTGTTGTTGTTATTGTTCTCTTATTCAATGTTCGAACTGTTCAAAATGCTTAATTTCAAAAATAAAAGACGCTAAAGACGACGACGACGACGACGACGAAGAAGAAGAAGAAGAAGCAAAAAGTTTTAAGCACTTTTTATTGTGTCGCCAGCTTCAACTTTAATCAAGCTGCGTTTGCCTTCCTTTTCGTTGCTGTTGCTGTATACAAATACTATATAGATAAATATTGATATATATTTATACACATATATATATATATGTTATATATACATACATATATCTGTATATTTATATATATATTTTTATACATCGCCCAGTGGCTTCGTTTCTTGTTCGCTTTTCGATATTTTTATGCGATTTTTATATATTCTTTTGCGCATTTAATTTAAATTTGCTTGTTGTTGTTGTTGCTGCTGTTGTTCTGGTTATTTAACTACCTGATTTTTATGACATACAAAACACAAAGTGTTCAACTGCAATTTCACGTTGTTGTATTTGGCTCTTTGTTTAGGTTATTTTTGTATTTATGTTATTTATTTATTTTTATTTGTTTTTTTTTTTAATTTTTTTTTTATTTAAAGTTTTTTTTCTTATTTTGATTATTTGTTGTAGGCGCCTCCGAATATCGTATTTTGCTGCCGTTTTTGGTCAAATGCCTGTCATTGAGTGTCTGAATGTTTTTTTTCTGATTTTTTTCTTCTCTTTTTCTGTTTGGCCATTTGAATTGAAAAGCGTCATAAATAATTTTCAACAACAATTTGATAAAGGAAATCAATTAATCTATTGTAATCGAATGGCATTTTGTGGCGTCTCTGATTTGTCTGTGATTTGTTCCGCTGCACGGCGCGGCGCAGCGCGCATTCGCCGAGGGCGTGAATATCGTGAAAGTGAGTTGATTTATCAACTGATTTATGTCCAACATATGCCAAACTTGGCTAGGAATGTCATTGGCCAAGCTCGCAAGTGGGACAGACACAGATTGAGATTTGCCCTCACATATTATGGTCTGTCTAAATATTTTAATTTATTAACTGTTTTATGGACTATTAAGCTGACAACTTTTGGCCCAATTTTTATTTATTTTTTTTTTTAATTATTTCATTTCTTTTTTTTTTGGTTTTCTGTTTCTTATAAACAGATTTTTTGTTGCTTATCTCGACAATTGAATGCAACTTTGATTTAGAAAATTTAGTAACTTTATCTAGATTAAAATACATAAATTCTTTGGGCTTGGATGAGGGAACTAGGCTCTTATAGATAGTCAAAAAGTCAAGTAAAAACCATAGACTAGCTGAATAACAACATCAGTTCGAGGTATGCCTGAGCTGGACTTAGTCTGTGTGGTGGCAATACTCGCTCACAGCCTAAAGAGAGTCTATTGAATGTTTGTGAAATTGTTCTCTTGACGGAATCATAAACCGGTAAAAAATGTAGCTGCCTTAGTCTTATAGCTAGATTCAAGAAATTCTTCAATGTACTCATTGCTAAGCTTCTCAATTTGAATAAAATTGGCTACAGTTGCTTAGGAATGGTAGTAAGTATAGTTAAAAATAGATAGAAATGATTCCTCAAACATTGGCTCGCAGTGGAAGTATATTCTAGTCACTCTTACTTCTTACCGATCGTCTTCAAGCTTACACAATGAGTGCTTAGCTTAGTCTCTCCACACTTCTCTATCTTCCTTTGTTTTCTTAGCGAAATCATTCTCAACCGTTTTACTGGCTGCATATTTGACCCCATCACTTCCGCTCTTGTTCTGTTTGCCTTACAACATTTCCTTCAGTCACACACACACACACACACACAGTCATAGCTATTTGCATATCAGCCCTCAGACTTTTGCCCTAATGCACTTTCACTTTCTCACACGCAGCGACTCCACGGCCCTCTCTCCCTCTCTCTCTCTCTCGCTCTCTCTCTCTCTCGCTCTCTCTCTCTCTGTCTGTCGCTGTCTTAAACAACTGCAGCTTCTCAAAGTTTTGTGCGTCTCGCTCAAACGAGGCTAAGTAAGACCGAAGCCCAAACTAAACTTGGACAAGCAGCCCCAGCTGTAATGGATATAACTATGTGAAACACAAATTTGTTTTGTTTGCTTCTTCTTTTCAGTATTTTTGTATCTTGTGTTGCAGTTGTTGTTGTTGCTTTTGTTGCTGTTGTCGTTATACACTGTTCACATAATCGCACAATTTGCATTCGCAACTCCATTTGCCTGGCACGCATCAAAGCAGCTGTTGATCTTATTACAGCAATTGCCACATGGGTGCTAGCTAAAATCTACGTCTAGGAAATACCCTGTAAAGCGGCAAGCTATAGCATTCAAACTTTGTTGTTGATACAGAATGTTGCACACTTGGCGCCACTTTAACGCTCGACAAGCAGAAGCTGCTGAAGCACTTCTATCTCTTTGGCTTTTTTTGGCCTCGCCGAAAGTTCTAAGCCAAGTTGTCTGTCGAAACAGTTAGCTTGCATTCTAATTAAGCCATAGATTAATTGTGCGCTCTGCTTGCTTTGCTGCAACTGGTGCCTCAAAGGCGGACGGACGGACGGAGGGACGGGCGGACGGGCGGTCGGTGAGCAGCTTAGCCAAGTTTAAATACTGGCAGCATGCTCATAAACTTGGCCAAAGAAAGATAGAGAGCGAGAGAGAGAGAGAGAGAGAGAGAAGGAACAGTGTGTCAAGACAAGCTACAGGTTATTTAATGCCAGGTATAAGCGCTGAAAAGAGCTCGCCAGAAGTAAAGTCTTCTCACAGCGAGGCTAAGTCCAGCTAAATACCTAAAAACTATGATGTAATTTATATAAAAAGCAGAATTCGAAAACTAAATCGAATGCCATTCACTCAACAGCTACAAGTTCATTTGCAGTTGAACCTGTGCAATGTGAACTGAATATTCTGAAACTATATGAAAATGTAATGGGCTAGAGTATGGCGCAGTCACAACAGCAAGTTGTTGAAAGTATCTGAAGAGCTTTCTATGCAAAGCAAACGAATTCTAACTGAAGACCATTGCTTATGTCTTAGGTCTTTGGCAAAAGTAACTGGGCAACAGTTGCTGAGGCGCACACAAACCAAGACTCAACTGTGAGCAACAGCTGTTGGTTGCTTTGAGCTACACACACACACACACACACACACGCACACCTACACAGGTGTGTTTCATGCAGGGCAATCAACACTCGGCAACTGCAATTGCAATTGAAGGACTTCCAAATAAAACACAAAAGTAGCTAAAGCATATGCAAGGAATGTCCAACTGTGTGTCTGGCAGCAACGCCTTGGCATACCTGAAGCTTCATTCCCACAATAGCGTCAACAAAACACGGGCGAGTGTAACAAATTGCTGTGCTACTTTAAATGCGATATAGTAAAATACATATATATCTTAAAGTCATCTTTAAATGCCATATCAAATGTCTATATGCATGCGTGTGTGTGTGTGCGTGTGTACGTGTGTGCGTGTGTGTTGAGTGTTAGCTTTAAATATTTCACAGCAGCAGCAAACAGAAATTATTATGCCTCGGCGTGGCTATAAAATATGTCTGTCTACTTTTTGATTATCACACACACGAAAAAACAAGAATACAACAACAACAACAACCACCAACAACAACCAACAACACGCAGCAACAACAACAAATCAAAGCAGCCAAATGATGATGACGCTTTGACGCCTGACGCTGGCTTTTTGGGTTTTCTGTGTACGAGGCACAAATCACATCAGCAGCATTTGCATCCAGTTCAAGTCGGACTGTGTGTGGAGTGTATTGCAAATGATTTATGAACTGTTTGCCAAATTCGAACGTTGACTAATTTCAAGTGTTGTTTTTGTTGCCGCCGCACAATCACAAATATAACAAATAGTCGCAGTGCGTTTTTTTTCCTTTTCTTTTTGGCGCGTTCCGCCTCTTTTGGCCTGCCAATTGAAAAATGTTTTGTTTTGAGTAGTGCAACAGCTGAGCTGAGCCGAGCTATGCTTGAATCCTGCATATCAGCTGCACAATCGTTCACATCGATTGCCCATTTGGCGTTTCAACCGCAATTTGTCTTACCTGCGCGCTGTCTTATCTTCTGCCTGACTGCCAGCCTCCTGCCTGCCTGCCTGTCTGCCTCTTACATCATTTATTTTGCTTATTCAAAATATGATTTACAATAGGGCATTTCCAGTTGTCGAATACTCTGTTTAGGGCAAGCCAGCAGTCATGACTGCCACTGCTTCTGGGACTAATCTATGCTGGCAAGCACAGCCAGAACTGATTACGCCTCATCTTTGATGCGAGCTTAGCAGTTGCTGACGAACAGATCAAAATGAAGATGTAAAAGTTGAGCTAGACTGAGAGAGAGAGAGAGGGAGAGAGAGAGAGAGGAAGAGAGGAGTCTAGCCAGGCAGTTGCTTAGCTGGACTCACGGTTCTATCAGGCCAACGATAGTCGATAACTTAAAGTACAAGAAGATCATCCTCCACTACATATACTCTAACACCTTCTCGATTCCTTGCTGTCATCTTCCACATACTCTGCCTCTATACAGCCTGATATACACCTAGTAGACGTGCTGAACAGCGTATGACAAATGTTATCAGCAGACAGAACCGCAAGACAGTGAAGCGAAACTGAAACTGAAACCGAAGCCAAACCCCAAAAAAAAAAAGAGTCAAATCTATTGCAAGTTTTGCATACGCGGTGAGCGCGCTTATCAGTGGCCTGTCAGGCCCGTTGGCCGGACAGATCCCAAGCTGCCCCACCAGCCTCATTGTCTGAAGTAGCTGTTGTTGCGGCGACAGCGGCGGCGGCGGCGGCGGCGTCACATTTAACCTTTTTGTTGCTGCTGGCTGCGGCGACGTTTGCGAAATTGAAAGTTTGTCGTCGACTTTTGGCGCCAAAACTGGTTTACGGGCCGAAAAATCAACTGCAAGTTGCACCGCAGCGGGCACCCAACCTCAATTTTGTGCTCTGATCTGCGGTCTGTTGTTTGTATTGGTATTGGTGGTGCTGGTGCTGCTAGTGCTGCTGCTGCTGCTGGTGCTGATGGTGGTGGTGCAGTTCGACTTGATTTTGTTTCTCTGCGCTGGCCCCCAACTAATTTCTGTGCACCTCCTGTCAGGGCGCAGACAGAGAGGCACAGAAACCACTAATTGTGCGCTGTGTGGTGGCAGCAGGAGGCGTGGCATGTGGCTGCCAAACTCCACTCCCAAAATACAAAACAAAGAGGCGAAAAGCCGTTTGCCGTTTTTTCCACATCTTCGATGCACGTTTGATATTTGCGCAGGTTGCTGGGCAACTTTTTGTTGCGGCCAAACCCGAAATTATTTACAAGTTTACAGCTCACACTTTGACCTTTTCAGGACGATGACGCACACACCTGCCAGCGACGGCGGCGGCGGCAGCGGCGGCACCAGTACCGGCCAAGTTTATGGAAACGCATTGCCAAGATTAGAACTTATTTCCGTCTTTCCGTTTATTCTATTTGTATATTTGCCTTACAATTTCGCTCAGCTTTATTTTGTCTGGCTTTGGTTTTTGGTTTTTGTGCAGCAATTCGGTTACTTTCATTGTTGAAAAGTTTTGCGGCAAGTTTGTGCCGAGCCCAAAGCAGTATGTGGAAGCATTTGGTTGCCATCTTCTGCAGCTTCTCCAGCTACAAGCAAATCAAAGCAGCTTCTAACAATTATGCAGTGGAGAGGAAAAGAGAGGAGCGCAGTGGAGCTCACTCCTTCGAGGTGCTATAAATAATTACAAGCAGCTGAAAAGTTTCGCACGAAAACTATGGCCCGACTATGCAAAACTTGACCAACTGCAGCTTCAGCTGGTCAAATGCTGCGGTTCAGCAGTTTGAACTTGTCTTTGGGCTGCCTGGCTGGCTGCCAGCCGGCCCACCAGCCAGCTGAAAACGTGGTCAAGAATCTGCGGCACGCCAGCCAGCCAGCCAAAGAACCAAACAGCCAAAGAGTTCAGCCAGCCAGCAGCTGGGCAGGCGGCTGCCCCCATTTGATAAATTGCTGCTAATCTTGAGCTGCAGATGCGCTCAGCTCAGCTTCGATGCTCACTAAATGCTAATATCAAGTTCATGCCACAAAGCTAACAGGGATCTGCAGCAGGCGCGGTTCGGCTAGTCGATCAGTGAGCTACGGTGATAGCAGCTCATCTGTCAGCTCAAGCGGAGACATCGATCATCATAGACAATGTTTTTTCAGTTTTGAAGTCAACTTCTTTTATTTATATAAAATTTTTCTTTATATACCACTCTCTCTCTCTCGCTCTCTCTCTCTCTCTCTCGCTCCCCTCTCTCTTAGGTTCTTTGCCTCTTGGCCAATTGAAATTGGAGTAGAGCATTACGCAGTCCCGTGCTCAATCGCTTTGTTTACTCATCATTTGCTGCAGCCACTGATTGCATTAAGATCTATATCTCGAACATGTGCGTATGTTGCGCATGAAATAACAAGCTCATCACAGCGCTCAAGCGCCAGCACCCACAACATGCGCCCGCCGCTCATTAAATCCATTGTCCAAGCCGAGCAATATGAGAAGCTACACTGCAAAAACAAAAAAAAAAAAAATAAATCAAGCAAATATTCGAGAATATGCATAAGCAGCTGCTAAATGTGGCTTTGTTGAATGCAGCTGCAAAAACCTGTTTGCAGCTTGAGCTTGTGCTTTTTGCTCAGTGCATATGCACAGCTTGGCTGTTTATATGCAACTGGGCTCATTGCTTGGCTTGGTCTGTGTTTAATTGCGCCTTAATTAACTTGCATTGTTGAAAGCGACGTGTCGCTGCCTGCCCGCCTGCCTGCCAGCCTGCCTGCCATGGCAATTGCAATTGCAACCTTCTTTCAGCTGCGCCCCACCCATGCCGCCCACTCTGCCAGCCATTGTCGCAGCCCCCACCCTCGCCTCATCTGAAGAAAGTGCGCTAGGTCTATGTTTGTGTTTGTGTTTGCCTTAAAGTGTTGCGTATGCCAGAGTGTGTGCGTGTGTGTGTGTGTGTTGGCTTGGTGTTGTTTTGAATGCCAACTCAAACAGTCAAGTGTCGTGCAGTGAACTGTCAATAGAGTGTACAGCATTTTTTTTTGCTTCTTCTTGTTCTTGTTCTTCAGCTGCCTACTCCCCAGAGCCAAGCGCCTTCGCTTCTGTGCATACAAATGCTGGTAAATAGAATGAATTGTTGCTGCTGCTGTTGTTGCTGTAGATGAAGCAGACAAACAAGACGCCGAGCGCACCACCCTCAACAAACAGCAGCAACAGCAGCAACAGCAGCAGCAACAGCAGCAGCAGCAGCAGCAGCAGCTTAGCAGAATGTGACAACTTTGTCTAGCACCTTGGCCAACGCACGCTAATGAGACGAAAGTCCTGCCTGCTGCTGTCCCTCCCGCTGCCCACTTGCCACTCGGCCCGTCAACAAGAACTTCCTGCTCCGCTGAGCCTTTGTACAGCCAGCCAGGCAGCCAGCCAGCCAGGCAGCCCCTCTTGCTGACTAATCCATTTCATTGAGAACTTATCTCAGCATCTCGACTGCACCTTGCCAACGCCCCACCAGCTTGCGGTGGCTATGGACTCTGATTTATTTTATGAATGAACTCGCATTTCATTCATTCATTCACAAATACTACGGCCGTACTACGTACGGGACATGCAATGGCATGCGGCCGGCCATTATGAGTGCCAGGCCACAAGGATATGCTTCCGTCTTTGCCCCAAATAGAATGCTGATGTCGACAACGCATCGTCCTGGCTGCCAATTAAAATGCCACCGCCAGGCACATGTCAATCTATGTGTGTGTATGTCTCTGTGTGTGTATATGTGTGTGTGTGCTGAGCTTTTGTTGCTGCAAATTCTGGAGGCGTGGCTAGCCACACAGCCCACAGCGAGGCTGACTGTCTAGCAGCCTTCGCGAACCCCTTTAATGACGCTAAATCAAGCGTGCTTTGCATTTTTCTGAGTACAGCAGCAGCAGCTACCGCATCCTAGCAGAATCCTGCCAGCATCCTGCCAAACGGGGAGGCTGGCTCCCTCTCTGCATATCCTTTTGCCTGTACCTAGGCTCTAGCATTCGCTGATTACACTCCCCAACACAGTCAAGCTTTTTTTATTATTATAAATTTTTACATTTATATATTTTTAAATATTTGTAAAATTCAATTAACAAATTTTCATTTGATTTTAAATTAAGGAAATTTTTCAATAATTTTTTGAAGAATTTTTGTTGATGTTGATGCAAATTTGTTGTGCAGTAGGATTTACCTCCTGTGCGTGTGTGTGTGTGTGTGTGTGTGCGCGTGTGTGTGTGTGTGTGTGTGTGTGTGTGTGTGTGTGTGTGTGTGTGTGTGATTGGGGCAACAACCCATGTGACATGTACTCGAACTTTCGAGTGGCTGACGGCCCAGACTTCAGGGGGGCTGAAGTTGCCTAGTGTGGGCGTGGCCAATTAGCAATCGACATTATAGAGCAGCAGGCAAAGAGACTAATACAAATACAGCAAAAAAGAATAAATGAATGAATAAAAAATAGCCAAAAGTCGTAAAGTGTCAAAGGGTTTCCCCCATTTGCCGAGGTGAGTCACGTTGCGGCAACAACAGCAACAGCAACAGCAACTTCGAGTTCGATGATGCAGAAAACGGCAGCAAGCGCAGCTTAAAAACAAACACACAAGCTGGAACTGGAACTGGAACTGGAAGCGAAAACACGAAATGCTAAATGAAAAAGGAAAAGCACTCCTTTTAAAGAAAAAAAAAGAATGGCGAGAGCTGAGAGCCGCCCGTTGTGACGTGACGTTGACAAATGCTTCGGCCAGGAAGCGGGACCAAGCCAGTTCAGCCCATGGCCCCGGGGGAGGGTTGCTGGAGGGGGAAGGGGCTGGGGGCAACATGAGTCAGCCGGGCGCAGGTAATCAGTGCACCTGCGCCAGGCACGCGACTAACCGACTATGCACCCCGAATACTGAACACCAAAAACCAAATACCAAAATATCTCCGAGACGGAACTCAACTCTCGCCGAGCCGCCGCCACCCTGCACACGGAGCCAGCCAAGCGAAAGTCAGCGCAGAACCTTTTTTTCCTTTGACTTTGACTGTGTGGGTGTGCGAGTGTGCGAGGGTGTGTGTGAGTGTGTGTGTGTCTGGTGTTTGATAAGCGCAAATTATGCAAAGCACAAGAGAAACAACTGCAGACCCTGCACTTGACGGGCTGCCCATTGAAGCATTGCAAATGGTTGTCTGTCGCGCACTTTGTCCCTCTGCACACACACAAACACACACGAATACACACACACACACACGCTGCCTTCGTGTCCTGCTTAGTCTGTCCGGCCGTCGACTAATTGCCGGGCACGTGACGACGGCGACAGCGACAGCATTTGGAGAGAGTTTCAGGTAATGGTAACCGAATCGCCGCCAGAGTAATGCGAAACTGATTGAATGTTGGCCAATACGAGCAGCCCGACCTTAAAGCGTTCAACTGTCCACAGATATGCGGCCCTTACACAGGCAGACAGCCGTCTATGATGGAAGAGAGGTAACAACTGGGCGTAGTCTAGGCGGATGTAGTCGGACGTCTTGATGACATTCCTTTGTGTATGTATATGAAAACCAAAATCTCTAATATTTGATAAGAGAGCGCTAAACCAATATACAGAATCACAGACAGACGTCTGGCTTCTATGTTTCATAATGCCAGACAGTCAAGCAAGTTTTCTTCAGTTTGCCAGCGATAAATTTTTATTGAATCTTTATTGAATTATTAATTTGAAGACAGCAACGCTCGTCGGTTCTTGTTTTATTCGAAATGATTTTGAAATTATTTTAATCAACGTATTCGAAGTCGTATTTCTGGGCTCATTTGGACAATTACTGGGATCTGTCTGCGAGTAGTTTGAGTCGGCATGAAACGCTTTGATTTGGCCAAGTTGCGGCTGCGGACTCGGCCTGTTTGTCGTAATGAGACCAAGGGTTATGGACAATGTTGCACAACGCACTGCGGTAGCAGGTAGTTTAAGGAGCCGCTCTGGCACTTGAGCGGGGCTGACGCCAACTTCGAGAGCGATGCGTTAATTGCTGCAGCAAGGTCGCACGCCCAGGCCAACGCCACGCCCAGCGCAGTCTGGCTGGACAATGGGGCATGGCTAAGGACCCGCACTGCCGTTCACAAATTATACAACTAACAAATTATGATTGCTGTGTCTGTGTGTGTGTGCGTGTGTGTGTGTGTGTGTGTGTGTGGGAAACTGTGGCTGTGACAAGTCGACCGGCTGAGATAGAGATACAGATATATGCGAGAGATGCTAAAGATGCTGGCACGTCTAATCCCCGAACAGCAGCCTCATTTCTGTTTGTTAATTACACTTTAGTGTGTGTAATTTTCACAGGATCTGACAGACGGGCTGCTTCACAGGAAGCTAGACTCAGACACCAACTCAGAGTCAGAGTCAGAGTCAGACTCAGACCCAGACCCAGAGATGCTGACACAGACACCAGAGGGCTGGCAAGTGATACAAAAGTATTTCAAGCGACGGGGTAGCCAAGGCGGCAGGTACAAAATGACTTCACACAAAACTAGATAAATAAATGTGCACAAAACAAACGAGCGAAAAATTCAAAGAAATCAATTGCAAGCCAAAAGACACGTCCACAGCCAGGCAGCAGCTCCGACGATCCGACCAGATCCACATTCAACATTTGAGATGAATGAACCGCACACGCACACGCATAAAACACGCACAGCGCTCTTTGTTAATGCACAGCCTGCCGCTGCAGACCCGCTTCGCCGCCTCGCCGCCTCGCCTCCGTGTGTATGCCTAGCCCTTCTGCTGTCATTCCAGTTTCTGTTGAGCGTCAGCTACCGGAAATGCAGCACATTTCACAGACTTCAGCAACGGAGCCTAGAACGAGGTCCGTCAGGGCCGAGCGTTGCAAGGTCTGAAGCGGTGCGTGCTGCTGCACTCGCTGCAGCACTCAGTAGTGGCAGTGGCAGTGGCAGTAGCAGCGGCAGCGGCAGCGGCAGCTGCGAAGGCTCACTGCACTGTGGTACAGAGTGGAACATAGCTAAGGCTCGAACAGCATCAAATCAGCTATGGGACATCTGAGTGTCAATAGATCACAATGTTTTACAATAATAACAAACTTATTATAGCAGAAATTCAAGGCTTGTCTGAGTTTTATTCAAATGAAGTAGACGAATATACCCGAATATACCTTCTGGCAATAAAACAAGAGAAATTGCCAACAGCTTCTAGGCGACTCAACTACTCAATATTCAAGTTGTTCACATAAATTCTTAAGGAAATCTGCAAGCTCTGACTACCATATCAACTCTCTCTCTCTCTCTCTCTCTCTGTATAAAATATTGTTATCTATAATCTCAAGCACAGATCTCCGATCTTCGATATCTTTAGATAAGAAATCATTCGGCTAGACACTGTGCATAGCTGCTGCAGGCTGTTGCCCTTGCCGGCCATATGCTGTTCTAAGATAAAGCCCAGCCTAATCAAGCGGATTAATCGCATTACAAATTGTCCCCGGGCAGCATTTATGCCAGCCGACGAACATAATGGAAAAGTAAATGAAATAAGGCGCATTGATGGCATGCCACATGCAAGTGCCTCCTGCTGCTGCAGCCAGTGCTGCTGGCAGTCGTTGCACTTGTTCTCGTCCATCAATTCTGTAAAAGAACGCGCCTTGGCCCCAAACAACTGGCTGACCTTTGAGGCGTTTCAGTCTGCAATCTCCGATCCATGCAGCAGTCTGCGTTGACAAAGACCAGAAGCTCACGCAGCCCAAGCAACAGAAGCAGCAACAGCAACAGAAACGAAAAAGAAAAGCAAAGCAAAGCCAGCAGCGGGTCCCACTGCAGCAGCAACAGCAACAGCCAGAAGACAGACGCAGGCAGCTGCAACGCACATGTGGCACAGTCGTCGTCGCACCTACTAAGTGAATTTAATTGACACCCCAGCGATGGCAAAATCCGCGCCTGCAATTAGCCCAGACTAGGGCCGCTGATACACACGCACACACAGACAGAGAGCGCGCGCGCGAGAGAGAGAGAGAGAGAGAGAGAGGGAGAGCGAGAGATTCGTTGCTGTTGGTATTTCCATCATTTTCCCACATGCCACTGACATGTTTCCCTGGCCCAGCTCGGCTCGGCTCTGGCCAAGGTTATTATCACTTGGCTGCATTCAAATCTGCGCTGGCTCTGAGCTACTTTTCCTGGCCTACAAATTATGCACAAATTTTTATGGGCCGCCCTCGCCCACTCGCCCACTCTCTCGCTCTCTCTTTCTCGCCAGCTCCGATTGCTCCCCGGTGGCAACGCCGCGTTACCATTCTCAAGCAGCACAAGGTTGCCAATTGACTGTGAAACCCCCATTGTGCGATCCCAGCAACTTACCCAGCAATTCACCTCAGTGTGTATGTGTGTGTGTGTGTGTGTGTGTGTGTGTGTGTGTGTGTGAGCACCTGTGAGCTCACAACTTAAGCCAAAGAAATGGAAAAGTACGCACTCACTCAAGCTATGTGGCTGTAGGGTTCTTGGCCTCGCATTCTGTGTCATAAAACTGAAATGTAAATGTGCTTATAAATTTTATGACTGAAGATAATTCATAGAGAAAAATACTCAACAATTAATTAAATACCAAAAAGTCAAAAGAAAATTATTTTAAAAATATATTCAAATAAGTTGAAGCGTATATGTTGACACCGATCAGTTTTATGTTCAGTTCAGGCATTAGAATGTTGGATTTATTTTAAGCTGTAGTCATGCTATGAGCTCGGACTGAGCATTATCCTCAGAGCACAGTGTTTCTCCTTCCTGCTCTTACTGTTTCCGCCGCAATACCTTTTCCGACGCTGCTCAAACTCTTTTCCAGGAATATTTGTCTATGTACATTTGCTCCATTATAGTTCCTCCTTTGATTTCTCCGATAGTTCCTGGCAGGTCAGTCCTTTCTTCTAACCACCTTTTGCAGTAGCTGAAAGTGTGCTCTGCGTCGTCTGCATTCCGTACTTTTCATCCATTTTATGCAGCAACATTCGGAGGTAATCTTGACCCCTCCTCGATCTGCGCTTGTGCAGTTCCTTCAGTTGATAGCTCGATAAGCCAAGCAATATTCATCAGTAACAAGTTGAGAAATTGTAAATTTGAGACAAGCTAGAGCTGGCCAAGAGCTAGCCAATTACTGCTGTGACACAGTGCTACAAAAAAAATGGGAAGAAACTGGTTCTAGGCATTGCATGAGAGCTATGGATAATGGCTGCCATAATGAGTGCATGTAATCTTTGGATTTCCTTCCATGAATACGTGAATGTCCAAGTTTCAATTGTCATTATTTTTAACTGAGGCGGAAGCTGCCACAGACAGAGAGAGAGAGAGAGAGAGAGAGAGAGATGAAGTCGAAGAATGCGAACGAGTCAAAGACTATGTCTAAGGCAAAGGTGTTTATTGTGCGCTTAGCTGTTTCTATAATTGTTGTTGTTTCTTTTAACACACGCAATACGAAAATGACACAGAATACCAAAAAAAAGAGTGTGCGTGCGTGAGTGTGTGTGTGTGTGTGTGTGTGTTGTAACAATAATAATAATAATAATATAAGAACTACAAACGGGGCACTGGACATGCTATTTAATAGCCCCCCCGAGACGCGACGCTGTGAGAAACAAAAAAATCTCTAGCTGAATAGAGCGCAAAAGCAAAAGAAAAACAAATCGAGGAGAAACTGAGAGGGGGCCGAGTGAAGCAGTGAAAATGAAAATAAAAATAGAGAGAGAGAGAGAGAGAGAGACAAAGAAGAAGAAAAACAAAGAAACACAAACAGAGTGAGAGAGAAGAAATTATTATAAATTTTATTTAATTACGACAACATTTTTGGTGAGGTAAAAACCGAACCGAAGCGCATGGGACAAATGGAAATGTCAGAGGATTGACCCGAAGCAGCCCATAAAACTGCAAGAATATAAAAAACAGAGAGAGAGAGAGAAGGAGACAGACAGAGAGAGAGAAAGGGAGACTGAGCTGAAGTTCAGTAAACCCGCCCACACAGAAACATATTCAAACACGATCATTGATCATCATTCAAAAATTTGACTTTTAAATTGACATATTTCGGCCCGCAACTCCAACACTTTCGATCAAAGTCAAATCGAACTGTCTGATCGGGACTCAAAGTTGGGGACTGGCGTCTCTCTCCTATTGCCAGACTGGTCTGTGGGATACTTGGCAGCTGGCTGGGCTCAGCGATCGACAGCGATCGTAAAATTACGAAATTGGAATTTGTCGGCTCGGCACAGAAGCCACGCCACGCCAGGCAGGCAGACAGGCAACTCAGGCCAGGCCGGGCCAGGCAGGCAGTCAGTCAGTCGAGCAGCTTGGATCCTTTTTAGCTCGCACGATCACGTACAACCTTTTTCCACTTCATTAGCAGCATGTATACACACAGATACAGATACAGAGCTACAGATACAGATGTATCTGCAGTCATGCATAGATGGACTGTAGGTTGGCATCTTATCTCGGTGTGCTCAGGCACAGGTCGCGCTTGTGGTTGATATTTCGATTTCGACTGCTGCATTTCCACATACTAATGATGCTCATTAGATGTCGTTAATGCTCATCAAATGCTCAGGATGAGCAACAGCAGTGAGTCGTCCGTTTCCCAGGCGACAGTTCGTTCGAATTACTCAACAGCCGAAAAGATTTCGGAAATTTCTTTTAGAGTGTCTGCAGCTATTTGTGGGCGCACTTGAGACTCGGATTTGGTGTTGATTTGTGATGCACAAGTTCAGCTTACAGCTGGGGTGGGTCTATATTTAGACAGCAAATGTCTGCGGCATGCACTCCAGCCGGAAGGGAGCGCTGTAGTCGAAATCATTTCTTGCCTCCAGAAGATATGTGTATATATCTATATATGTATATATATATAACAGCCATAACATAGTCAACTTTATGGTTATGGTTATGATCGTGTTCACTGAACACTCATGAATCTCTAAAGAGCTACAAGTCACATACGAAGTAGATCAAACAGCGCAGCTATATGGCGTTTATATAGGGAATATCTTTTGATTCTTGCGCGTTCAAGATATATATGAATATCGTACTTACTTTTGAATATCGTTATTCTACGATATGATATATCGTAAGATTACGTAGTGCTGTTTGATACAAGATGTAATTCAATATACATTTGCATATCGTAAGATTACGATATTGAGATTTCCATGATAAAGTAAGCTAGATTTACGAGTACATCTCAAGCTATAGATGATATAAGCATATAATGTGTATAATGTCTATATATATACTTGAGTTAACTTTTAACCTTAGCGGATTTCCATTGCAGCGGCCGCAATTGGAGCCATGTGAAACAATGCGGCCAAGCGACAAGCAAACGGCATAATTACCAGCCTCCACTATTTCAGTTGGACTCCGTTTTCCCCCATTTTTCTTTCGCTTTGTTTTTTTTTTTTTACTTTTGATAATTTGTTGCCGTTTATACTTGCCTGCTGCTGCCTCTTCTTCCTCTGCTGTGTGTTTTTTTTTTGTTTTTGTTATTTTCGGGGAGGAGACCTTGTCGCAGCTCGCTTTTCATTTAAAGACGCCGCGTCGCGCCATTTCCCATGGCAAAGTAAAAGCTGCGCTTAGGTTAACATGAGCCGACTTAATTAAGTTACCAAACAGAAGGAGGGCTAAACCGAAACAAAAACAAAAAGAAAGAAAAAAAAACATTGTTATAAACAGTTATGCCACATTTCGAGTACGTATATATAGTATATATATATATATATATATATATGTGTGTGTGTGTGTGTGTGTATTTAGAGATCAACTAACTAACGACAGCGCATAAATTGAATTGCTGCGAATTAAATCAAATGAAAACAAAAGTGCCACGCTGACGAAGCTGTGAGAAATGTTTTCCCATTTTTCATTTGCCAATTTGCAGCTGAACCGAAACACATCCAAAATAACTGCAAAATGCCAATCATAAAATATATATATATATACATATATATTTATATATATATATACCCATATATATTTAGCTGGACAAATCACTATATGAAAAGCAACAAAAAAGAATCGAAATAGAAAAAATAAAAAGTTTACGGGAAAAAAACGGCGCTCGTTAAAAGCAGAGTTTGTTATTTGTAGGTGTTGCCCTGCACCGCATACAGATCCTAAGAGCCACATTTACAAACACGGCCCACAGATTTAGCCCGATTCAACATCCATATCCACTCAATTTGCATGCCAGCTGCTTTGCTGCTGTTTCTGTTTCTGTTTCAGTTTTTTCTCTTCTGTTTTTTTTTTTTCGCTTTTTTGTTTTCTTCTCATATATAAAAATCTGAAATAAATCGGCGTAATTTAAAATTCAGTCAATGGCGTCGCAAATAAATCAAAAATTTATTGTAACGCATTTAAACGCATGCATATTTTATCTAAAAAAAGAGAAAGAGAGTGAGAAAAGAGCAAGAGGGAGAGTGCGGGCGAGAGCAGGCGCTACTCCAGTTGCGACAAGATTGCGCATTATTAAAGTCGTGGATCCATTTACCTTAGCAGCCGACTTATTTCGCTCACTTTGCCCAATTGATCAAAGCCAATTTCAAATTGAATTTCATGCATGCATTCCATGAACCCTTTCTGCCCGATCCCAGGGTATTCGCAACTTCTTTTTTATTCATTTATATTGGCTTTCTTGTAAGGGCTGGATCATCATTTAAGATTTGTCAATTTTTATAATCAATGCGAGGTGTGCTTAGAAAGTATCAATAGCTATTTATTTAATTATGAATATATTTTATGTATTATAAATTATTACTTTATTATAAATATGTATTATGTGCCCTTCCAAGTGATCCCCATCGGATGGTTTACACTTCTGCCAAAGTTTTTCCAATTCTCGCACTTGAAATTTTATTTTTTGTAACCTTGTTTCTGTTGCTCCTTCGTTGCCGTCTTTAGTTTTTCAATCGTAGCGCAGCTCCGTCCTTTCATGGGTCTCTTCAGTTCTTCGGGTACTGGTCTGACTGGGTCTAAGGCATATGATGGCGTGGGCAGCTTGAGCTGTTACAGATTATTTTTCCATTTTTGGCAATAAGCTCAAAATTTAGACAAGCCTTTGCTTTGCATTCAAAATGGATGATCTCTCCAACTATCTCCTAGAAATTAACCCGTGATGGTAACAGCCCAAAGCTCTTTCTTACCCTTAGCTATGTATGTTGTGTTCGTTATCTTTTATAGCCAAAAAAAAAAATATATTCAAGTCACTTCTGTTTAGTTTAAGCTGCCTTAAAGCGATACACTGACTGTAGCTAGCTCATCAAATAAATTTCTTATGCAAAAATCAGTTAATGAAAACTGCCACAAAATTTTATGAATAAAAAGAAATTGTTAAAAAAAATCAAATTGAACTCAAGACTTACCCCAACTTAAGCAAATCTCACATAATTTCAGTCACAATAAAATGTCTCAGATTAAATTTGGGACAGCTGAAAGAGCTCTTAACTCTGCTAACTAAGTTGTTGCACAGAGCCCTTGCCCAATCGCCTAAGCTTGATTGTTTCTCATATACTCATTACTATAAAAAAAGAAGCAAAACAAACAAACTAGACAATAGTCTGCTGGACAAGGTCTCTCTATGTAACAGCTTTAATGGGGCTTAAGAAAAGCAATTCGCTTTGCTGAACAAGTCGAAAAGTAAAATAATATAGACAAAATAAATGGCAGCTAGTTGCAATGCGAGCGAGACTTTTTGGTTTCTTTTCAAGTTCATTGTCACTTGCGGCAAGATTCATTCACTTATACAGCTACAGCTATAGCTACAGCTACAGCTACAGCTGCCGATGCAGATGCAGATAGTAGCCGCAGTCGAAGTCAAAGTCACTGTGGAGGGACCCCCTTCAAGCTGGGCGCGCAAAGGCGACGCCAACGACCGCTGAAAGAGCTGAAAATGCCATAATCCAATTATGAATTTTCACATAAATTTTTACTCAACCCGAACTCGAACTCGAACCCGAAAAAAAGAGAAACAAGAAACATAAAAGGCAGCAGAGCTGGCGACACATCAAGCCAAAATGAAAATAGCTTGAAGAGTGCGAAGAGAACGGCCCCGCCGCAGCCCGCTCGACTAATAATAACAATAAATTTCCGAGCATGAAGCGATTCAATGAAAATAATGTCTGAATGGAGATACCGCGTTGGAGCTGAGTCGAGTTGGGCTGGGCTGGGTTGGGGCGTTGATGGCGACAGACGAAGCTGAGGCTAAACTTCAACGTGGGCACACATAAAGCGCTCCCCCAAAGCGCAAGCGAATTGAGAAAGAGAGAGAGAGAGAGAGAGAGAGAGAGAGAGAGGGAGGAGGGGGGGGGAGAGTGCTGTACATTATTTTTATCAGTCAGTCATAATGATAATGCTGTCTGCTTCTAATAATTACACTTAGCTCCAATGATAGAGTGCAGCAAAGCGAGTTTTTTTTTTTTTTTGTTTTTTTTTTGGAAGGAGCACTGATTCTTTGGGCTCGATGTGTGCTCAATATGGCAAAAGGCAAGCAGCGTCTGAGTTGAGTCATTCAAAGTCATCAACAGAGGCAGCGACAACGTCAACATTGTCATTGTCAGCTTGCAACAACAGCAGCAGCAGCAGCAGCAGCAGCATCATCATCATCATCGGCATCAGCATCGGCATCAGCATCGGCATCATGAAGATCATCAGGCATAGACAGACGTTGAGGTTGTCATCTTAAGTTGTTTGCCCCTTCGCAGCGAGACGCCACATCAGAAGCCCATCGGGTATGACAATTTCATTTATTAAACATGTTTTTGTGCCGCAGCCAGGATGCGTTTTCGGTTACAACTGTCTACTCTCTGTCTCTCTCTCTCTCTCTCTCTCTCTCTCTCTCTCTGTCTCGTCTCCTGCTGCTCATTTTGAGATTGAGTGGCGCCATTCAGAGTTGATTAAAATGTGCTTGAAGTAAGCAAGTTTTTCCATTTGTATCATTTGCATTGAGCGACGGCTTGCCAACTGACAACTGCCAACTACTTGCAACTTACATTCACAAGTTCATTACATCCAGCCAGCTTCTCAAATATAGTATATGAAAGAAAACAAAGTGAATGTTCGAATCAAAGAAAATGCTAGCTGTAGCCAAAAGGAACTTTCGCAACTGTTAGAAATGTTTTGTTCTAAGTTCGTACAGCCAAGCACTTGGTTAACTTTGAAAGTGAAGCTCGGGCGAGGATGCTGCAGCTACAGTTTGATATATGATATCTACAGGCAATCGCTGACCTAGCCTAAGCAAATGCCTTCACTTACACATAATGTATAACTGGAGCGCTTTAATCGAGCGAATCATTTGCATATAGACTCAGTGTAGCTATCGTCTGTGTTGTGGTGTCTCAGATTGCAGAGTTCGATGCGCGCTGCCTCGCATGCTGTGCTCCACACAATTATAATCTTCACACTCGCTGCCACTTTCGAAATCACTTTCAATCACAGCCCCCGCACAGCTCGAAAGCACAAGTGCTCCATGCGCCTCATGCCCTGCGTCCCTTCTTAAAGATAAGTATATATCGAGTGATCTGTGAGGCAAGTGTCTCGGCTTCGCACTTCGGCATGACGTGGCTCCGGCTGTTGCCAGAGGAGTTGCTGCCGCTGCTGCTGCTGCTGGTGCTGATGCTGGTGCTGCTTTGTGTGATTATCAGCAATTTTCATAAAGAAATGGAAAATCGAAAACGAAACGAAACGAAATGAAATGAAAGCAAAGTGGCAGGCAACGTGGTAAAGTGCCAGGGCCACGGCTCCGTTTGCTGTTCCGGCAATGAGCTACGTGCCTTTTCGGCGTTTTTGCAGCCTCTTCTGCAGCCGTGACTGAAAAAACAAACAGCCAAAAAAATAATATACGTAATGTAGATGGGCACAGAGAGCGAGCATTTCCAGAAACAAACAATGCTCCAATTCAATTGAAAGCGAGACGGGGCGGGGCGGGGCGGGGCGTGGCGGCGCAAGGCGGTGTGGGTACTGAGACCCACTCAGATTCCGACTGAGACTGAGACGGAGTCGGAGACTGGGAACTGTTTCTGATACGGCATGGAGATGGGGGAGGTCTGTGATTGGGGCGTGCGAACCTACGTAATTGTTGACACTAGCTGATGGGCCGAGATGGGGCAACATCAACACCAACACCAACCAGTCAATATATTGGAGCCTAATCAGCAAGTGCAACCCCTGCCCAGATCAAAACTATTGTCTGGCATGCGGGTATCGGGTAACCTGTTTGCTGGCAATTTTAATTACTTACATTTCACTTTTTCAAATGGGCAGCAGCCGCTCAAGTGCAGAGACAACGACCGCCCCACCGCCCGCCCGCTCCTTTTGCCTGTTCGGTTGTCGCAGCTCCCAAACGTGCCATAAACCGGCGCACGCACAAGGAGTAACAGACGCAGCTCCAGTCACGACTTCGTCTCCGACTCCCAGTACGAGTTCGAGCTCGAGTCCGATTTCGTGTCCAAGCAGGGGGTGGCAGCAGGCGGTTGATTTTTAAGTAATTACCGTTCGGTCGCTCGCTCGCTCGCTTGCCATTCACCTTGAGGCGGCCCCAAAGCGCAGCTCAAATAACCCGAAACCGTTTTGCGAAATTATTTAGACAGCGAAAGTAATCGGATGGCTGGACAGCTAGACAGCGGGCGGGACAGGCCGAGAGACAAGCTGAGCGATAGGCTAAGCGACAGACCGTTTGACGAGGGGAAGGCCGCACCAGCCACCAGGGCACCTGCTGCAAGGCGGGCGTAAAATTTAAATAAACTTCAGTGAGTGCAAAATACCAACACGTATGCGAACAGGCCAGGCCACTCACTCAGCTCGCCCAGCCACCCACTCTCTAGCCAGGGAAGCACTAAGAGTGGAGCCGACTTCATTAACAACTGCCGATTGGCATTGGGGCCCGCTATCCATTCGCAGCTGTTGCCAGTCACGAGGCATTGAGCACTTTCCTAAGCCCACTCAGACGGAGAAGGCGGCGCTGCTGCTTGAGGCACCTTTTGTGACCAGCAGGAATAGAGATGAGCGAACGCAAGCTAAGTGAAGGCACAATTCCCATGCAAGAAAGTACTTCAGTTACTGCCAAGCGAGCAGAGATCTCAGCAGTTAAGCTACACGCCATTAGGCGAGCCATTAAAGCAGCTGTCTTAATTAGCTAAAAGGCGTTCTCACTTCTCAAATCTGTATGAGTTTTCCGACAGTTTATGGTTCAACTATGGTTGATGTTAGCTAAAACTCTACCTATCAACTTTTCCTATCTCGTTTCTCCCAATTGGCTAGTCTAGTCCAGCTAGCTGAGGTCAACTGCTCTCACGATCAAAGTTTCGATTGTGACTTCACTTAGTTTGCTTCTAGCTAATC
This sequence comes from Drosophila anceps, assembly GCA_035045945.1. Lineage (NCBI taxonomy): Eukaryota > Metazoa > Arthropoda > Insecta > Diptera > Drosophilidae > Drosophila > Drosophila anceps. The sequence continues at coordinate 10,642,962 of JAWNON010000004.1, forward strand.
CTGTTCAATTGTCACTGTGACTGGCTGTGCCTGATACAGTCACCGTTTGGCTGCGTGTCGACAACGTTGGTGACATTCACGCTACAAATTCCCTTTTTGCCAACGATAATTACATGTCGTCTTAGGCGGGCGTCGCGACGGGTGCTAGCAATGGCCCTGGCAATGGCAAATGGCGAATGGAGAAAGGTTCTACCGCCCCAGGGGTGGCTGCTGCTGCTGCTGCTGTTGCAGTTTGCCAAGTGTTAGTTACATGGCCCGCCATTCTGCTGGCACGTAATTTGCTGATTTTGAATTTTGTCTGCGAGGCGGCAAATGAAATGCTTTTGCATTTTAATGCGCTCAGACTGACAGCTGGCCCCATGACGTCCCGCCAGCAGCAGCACCAGCAGCAGAGGAGCAGCTCTTAAAAGGGGGGGGGGGGGGCAGCAGGGGTTTGTCAGTGGGCTGCCTGGCTGGAGCAATGGTAGGCAGGCAGTCAGTAGTTGATCTTTGTGCGTTGTTGGTTTTCGTTTTTTTTTTTTGGTCTGTTTTTTTTGGGCAAACTATTTGTTGCTGCCGCTGTCAACTCGAGGCTGGCAACAGTGAACGGAGATCCAGCTCCAGCTACACCAGCAACAACAACAATGGCAATGGCAATGGCACACAGCCGGGCCCCGGGCCATTTCTCCCCCGAAACATATTTGCACTGTCTGGCAATTTTTAAGCAATTTCAGCTCGGCTGCATGACTTGACTCGACTTGGTCGCCAATGGGGATGCAGCCAAGGAATGGAGGGGATGCTGCCCTTGTTGCCATTGCCGCTGCTGCTGCTGATGCTGCTGCTGTTGCTGCTGCATCCTGTTTAAATGTTTTGCCGTGTTATTCCGTTCTTTTCTTTTCTCTCTCTCTCTCTCTCCCTTTCTCTCGCTCTCGCTCTCGCTCTCGCTCTCTACAGTCACTCCAGTTGCAGGCAACGCGTCGCTTAAATTAAAAATAAATTTCACAGTAAACACACATAAAAAGCGACGCTGGCAGCGCTCCTCATGCCATTTCACGAGGAGGCTTCCAGCCTCCAGATAATAAAAACTCAGCCATCAACCCCTTCCCAACTATAAGCAAATAAATATCCGACTATCAAATACCCAGCATATCTCTTCTCTTCTCTCTTTTTCTTTTCTCTTTTCTCTTTTCTCTTCCCTCTTTTCTCTTCTCTCTTCTCTTTTCTCTCTTCACTCTTCTTTCTTCTCTCTTCACTCTTCACTCTCCTCTCTCCTCGCTTTTCGATTTTCTCCTTTCTTTTATCTCTTCTCTCTGCTCTCTTCTCTTCTCTAACTGATATACCATACGAAGAACAGAGTATAATGAGGCGAAACAAGATACGGCCGGACGTTCAGAAATAGTGCAAATGCTTCGACTGGCAGCACAGGGAATAGCCCTGCATAGGATTGGATGGAATTGGTTTAGATTGGCGGCGTCTTGGCTTTCGTGCCATAAAATGGGCTGCACGCCCTTGAATTTGGCACAACTCATTTGCAGTCGTTGCTGCTGTTGCTGGGGAAGAAGCGTGCCAAATGGCAACCGCCGCCATCTGAATGAAATACAGCTGTCCGGAATACGGGGGCAGAGCCCAGGCCCAACTCCAGTCCCAGTCGCTATCCCAGTCCCAGACATTGGCAGAGGCCACCCCAAAGCGACATGGCTGATATTTTAAGCAACGTTGCATCCGCTGCTGATGCTGATGCCGCTGCCGCTGGCTGACAACAATCAGTAGGGTAAGAGCTGGAGTAAGAGAAGAAAGAAGAGGATGGGGCATGCAGCCAAGAGCCGAGATGAGATGAGATGGCGACAGCAAAAACGACTGCGGCACGAGTTTTGCAAATAGCTTTGACATTGACTGGCTGTTGCCATGGACCATGGTCTAAGCAATGTCCCAAACCAGCAGCAGCGGCAGCAGCAGCAGCAACGCCATCAACTGCGGGTATCTGTCTAATGAACAGCAAAACTGTCAACTAAATGGGGACTTTGGCATTAAAGTGGGCGGGCCATGCATTGCGTATGCGTCAGGCGTAAAAGGGATTACATTAGATTTCATTTGATTTGATGAAATTGAATTCGGCAAGAGCTCAACCCAGCCCCAGCCCCAGCCCCAGCCACAGCCCCAGCCCCAGTCGCATGCCCGATTCCAACAGTTTCGTAGAGTGGCAGCTAGAAATAGCCGCACTCGAGGTACAAAGTCTGCGCCGATGGCTGGTGTGGGGGCTCTGCGGCCCCAAGAATTTCTAATTGCTGTGGGGTGTCGCGTTTTAAACATAGAACGCACACCGATTCCCACCTCCGACAGCAGCAGCAGCAGCAGCAGCAACTATCAAGCGCCTGTTGTCCGTTGCATCTAAATTAGTCGCATAACGGAAATATTACATAGTTCTGCGAAACTGAGAGATTCCAGCACACAAAAAATATCATATTTTTAAGTTGAAGTTAGATGAGTTTTTTGTCATGGAAACAACTGCTGAGAGACTTAAAAGCAAACGGAGGGAATACCAAAGGAAATCAATCAAACTGAGGATGGGACTTGAGGGTAAAATGGAATCAGCTGGAAAGTTTCCACAGAAAGCAGGAAATAGGCGAAGCAACGAGCGGAAGTAGCTTTAAGATAAGTCAGCTAAATAGATTACAGAAAATATATACCCGGACTAACGCTTAAGTTGAAGCCAGAAAGCTCAAGTCAAGTGAAATTGTTGTCAAAAAACTTCTCAAGCCCAGTCATAGAAAGATCAATTTTTGATCAAGCAACGACTCAATTCTAGCTCTTCAGATTGCACTACAATTCTTGCCTTCCGTGACCTATCCAAATATAGTTTCAGCAACTGCTTCGCGCTTGTCGATGGTGTCATTGTTTATAAACAATTGCGATAGGCAGCCAGCAGCAGCAGAAAAAACAGAAGCGTGTAGGCCCCATCCAAAGTGTAACAGCCTCTCGCTCAGCATCTCTCGACTATTTAGCTGTGTGTGTGTGTATGTGTGTGTAAATATAGACCAGAAAACATTGATATTCCCATGCGTGGACCATAAATTACACGACAATTACCAAAAAAAAATAGAAGCACACACACACACACACACACACACAGAGAGAGAATCATACGAAAGAGAGAATATTGGATGAAGCGCAACGTGGCGCAAACACTTTATCACTGAAGATACACCAATGCAAGGGGACTCAAGAACTAAACACCGAACATCCCCTCTCTCTCCCTCTCTCTCTCTCCTTCTCTCTTTCTCTCTACTCTCTTTGTCTCACACCTCGCACTCACACGCGTAGTTTAAATTGCGCTCGATGCGTCGTGCCATAAATTTTCCACACAAAAAGTTAAAATAAACATTTCCTATCGAGAACATGCACACATATCTCTGCTCATTGTCAGTTCGTCCGACAATCCGTGTGTCCGTTTGTCCGCTTATCCGTCCGTCTGTGTATCGATTCAATTATGCTCCATCTCAGAATCGGCGCATCATGCAGACAACTGATTAACACGTCGCATCTCGGAAAGGGCTCCCACAGTGTCGTCTTCCAGCCCTAGCTCCGCTTAGCCCCCTTTAACTCTTTACCTTTTTATCTTGCTTTCTTGTCTTTTTTGTGTTTTTGTTTTTTTTTTCACTTTTTTTTTTGGCAAAACCTGTGCCAGACACAAGCGCCTATTCACGATCGCACCATATGCCAGCGCCTCAAGCAAGATGTTGCCGGCTCTGATTGCCTGCCTAAGTCGGGCAACAGCAACAGCAACAGCAGCAGCAGTTGTGGGTGCAACAGCTGCGACTTTGATTGCGGCTTGGCGAAAAAGCAAAGCATAAAACCAGGAACAAGCAACTGTTAGTGCTCCAATCAGCAGATTGCTCGACGCGCACATACCCTGTGGCCAACAGAACTTGATCTCTAGAGACCTTTTAAGAAACTTTGAATCTGATGTGTGCTACAAAAAAGTAGTTAGAGCTCATTGATTCCTTCTCTTCAAATCGATATGCATTGATCTGAATCGATATTTATCAAATTGATGTGTGTTTCTACTTAGCTGATGCTACTTACGAAAGAGTAGCCGCGTAGTCAGAGTCGTACAGATCATTTTTCTGTTCGATAGCTATCAATAAGAATAACCGAAGCTCTTCCTGGACATGGCAAACTATAATATCTATATCTTATATACCTATACAATCATAAAAGATATCGCAGCATTCCCATATACATATATGCTCTTCAGCTGATATACTCTCTTATGCCTCTATCTATGGGGTATCAAATAAAAAGCAAAGATTTCGACTGAGTGTCATGACAGCATTGACCTCAGGCGAATTCTTCAATTTTGGGCAACAGTTGCTGCTGCAGTTGCAGTTGCAATTGGCCAAAAACCCACGCTTTGGCTAAGCCCCCCACCCCCAGCCTGGCCCCTTTTACCGCCCCACTCACCCACCCAAGCATAGCCTTGCAAGCACAACGGCGGCCATAAATTCACAATTAAGCTGGAACTGGCTCTGGATAGAGTCAGGGACTACCTCAGTGGCAAACACCAAGCGGCGCGCTGGCCGGGCCAAAGCCAGCTAAATTATAGGAAACAACGCCAAATGATATCCCCAGCAATCATCCTAATGATGAACAGCAGTTCGCCACGAATGGAAGGAAGCCAGCGCTTCGACTGACACCCAGGCCCTGAATCGAACCGGGAGTTATTAGCGTCAAGCGATGACTCCAGCCAGATAGCTGAGCAGGTCATGCGACCAAACTAGGCTAAAACTTGTCAAATAAATTACATATAGCATCGATGGGAACATGGAGATTTATATATATTGAAGAGATTCTCTGTAATACCAAGAGAGAGAGAGAGAGCAAACCGCTCTGAGCGTATAAGAGGAAACTTTAGATTGATTGATTGATAGATTGATTGAACAAATGTTGGGCTATTACCCATATTTCTTATAGATCAAACATACAATCAATTTAGATTGATCTGAACTCATGCAATATAGGTACTCTTCTCGCACTGGAGGTGTATGCAATATATCTAAGATAGTCTCCATAATACTCAGAGAGAGAGAGAGAGAGAGTGAGCAAAGCACGCTTAGACGATAAAAAGAAACTCTCAAATGTTCTGCTCTTAGATATACATCCTAACAGATGATCAGTCTAGATTGATAAAATTCAATAACTTTAACTACTTTTCACTAACTAACAAAGTGAACATTGAGGTACGAAAGATATTCTCCATAAGACTAAGACAGTAGTCGTAGTGTAAGGCTCTCAAATGTTCTGCTCTTAGATATATTTCTTATAGCTAGATCAATCAATCAATCAATCAATCTAGTTTGATCAATCCCGTAAACTTTACCCACTCTTCTCTCACATTCGAAAGAGGTTCTCATTTTGCTGCTCTTCGCTCAAGTCTTAACAGCGCAACAGCACCGCATTAACAGCGGCTCAACAGAGGCGTTCGAACACGCTCGAACATGTTCGTGTTGGAAGCGCTGGGCTCGACGCGCCGCCTTGGCTGAATCTCTGTCTGCACCCTCACCTGCTGCTCGCATTGCGTTTCGTTAGCTCGTGGCGTGCGTTTCGTGTCGGCGGATTCAAGCACGAACCGATTTACTCGACGGCCTCGTCGTAATTCTCGTAAAACCTAACTCACAGACAACGTGCGTTTGTTTATATACAATTATTTTTTTTTTAAGTAAATAAGATTAACAAAACAAGAAAAAATTAATATTGGTAAATGTCAATCAACTGAATGTTTCACATACATACACATATTTTTTTCAAGTGTCTCACAAAAGTTTTTAAGAGTTAAAAAAAAAAGAAAGAAAAGAAGAAAACTGCGGTGTGGATTACCAGTGTGTTATCTGATGCAATTGCCACAATCTCTGTAGAGTTATGAAGTGCATGCATTGGCGCCGCAGCAGCCGCAGCCGCAAGGTGCAACACTAAACAACAACCACAACAACAACAACAGCCGAGGCAGCTGCAACAACAAATAAATGAAATATTATAAAAATTGCAAGTGAAATTTGCGAGCAATTCAGCAGGATTTTTTCACTCTGTTGTTGTTGGCCTGACATTTGAGCTTGCAACAAGCAGCAGCCGCAACGAGCAACAGCAACAACAACAACAACAACAACAACAACAACAATTGGCAACAGCTGAAAATGTGAGTAGAGCTTAAACCATAAACCGCTTTTGGCCCGTCCATGCCACAGCCGCAGCATTTGTCACTTTTACTTTGCTGCGCCCCTTGCAACGTGCCCCGTGCTCCGTGCCCCATGCCCCATGCATGCAGCTCTCCTTTTTTTATTAAGTTTATTTTGTTTTGTTTTGTTTTGTTTTGGTTTTTTTTTTCGGTTGTCCAAATGTTGCTCAACATGTGCGTAAATTTTGCAAGCAGCAACTATGCAGCGGCCTGGCACTGCGTGCAAGTCCATTAAGGAGTTGCACGAGCTTGGACTACGGTCCCTAAATAAACTTTAACCTTTGCCAATGCTTTGTCTGTGTGGGTGTGTGTGTGTGTGTGTCTGGGCTGTGCCCCCCAGTTGCGACTGACATTTCGAGCCTTTGCCACCTGACAGCTTGACTCAGTTATGCAGGCAGCGCACAAAACTTTACTAAAAACTGGAAAAAAAAAAATAAAATTTGATTTTATTTTATTTATTTAAATTTTACTTTTTTGTTCGATTTGAACTGTTCAGAGTTCAGAGCAACAATTAGAAGTAAATTCTTAAGCTTCAAGTGAGTCAGAGTTAGAGTAGTTACCCAGGAGCACAACAGATCTGCTCTGTGCGCTGCCTGCATAACTGACTCGCGTTGTCCAGTTGCAAAGGCCTGGATAGCTAGCCACATTCGTAATAGACTTTTATGACAGCAAGACTTAGATTTAGCTAAAATATATATAAATACAAAATTTGTGTAATATTTTTAGTATATAATGCTGTTATCTTTTCTTTGAGTCTGCCAATGCAGAGAGCCCAAAATGCAATTCAATTAAATTGAAATTTAATTGAAAATTGTATAGCAAATGTCATCTGACAGGACTTAATATTATCATAAACTATCAGATTAGTAAAGAGAACATAGAGAAAATTTAAAATCTTTATAAATCATAGTAGAGCTTGGCTATATCACTGAGCATTATACAATACAGCATAAAAAAGCTATAAGTTCTTTGGGTTAAATTTCTAACTTCATATTTTTTTTTTAAACAAAATATATATACACCCCTTTGATGCAAATTACAGAGTATTTATTGAGAATTTAATGTTTATTTTTATATGTTATTAAATATAAATGAATCATATTTATTACAGACTTCTATTTATAACTAATCATTTCCAATAGTCTGGCAACACTGTAAAGGCAAATCTCTGTAAGCAGGAAAGCAAGTTTTAGCTTGAGTCTTTTGTTATACATTACGCTTCAAATTAGCTTCCATATTGATAGCTAAAGTTTTCAACTATCTGGCAGCACTGTTGATCTAAAACTGAACATATATATCTATTTAAAGCAAAATTAGTTCTTGTTTAAGTATTTATATGAGTCTTATTTATATTTGATATGCTTCCAGTCACATTTCATATTGATAACCTCAAATTTCCAATAGTCTGGCAACACTGTTGGGCCAATGCTGCATATACATATATGAAGCAAATCTAGTTGCCATTTGAGTCTTTTATGTTACACCTAAATAATTTATATATATATTAAATATTTGATATCAAATTTCATATTAATAACCGCAAATACTCAATTATCTGGCAACACTGTTGAGCCTAAGCTGAATATATATGAAGTTGGCTCTCGTAATCTCTCTGAGTATTTTCCTACATTTATTTTCATATGCTTCAAATAACCTTCCACATACATAACCTCAAACTATTAACTGTCTGGCAGCGCTGTTGATCTAAAACTGAATATGTATCCATAGATGAAGCCAAACTCGTTGTAGTCTGGGTATTTTACTATTCATATATATTGCATATGCTTCAAATCAACTTTCATATTGATAACCTCAAATTATCAACTACCTGGCAACGCCGTACAGCCAAAGCCCAGACTCTTGCTTTTCTAGCTTGCAGCTTTGTTTTGGTCTAGCACCTGCCTCAAACCATGCCCCAATTCTTCAGCTTCGGCTGATCGTTGGGCAGCACTCGGGCACAAGTTTCTGTTTCTGTTTCAATTTACTTTGAACTGAACACAATTAGTAACTGCGTCTTGGAAATGTCTCTCAGCGTCGCTCCAATGATTTATGATGACTGAAGCAACACAAGAAATAGAAATAAAAAAAAAAACAAATTAAAAACCAAAAAAAAAAAGAGGAAGAAGAAAAACGATTATCGTAAGAGATTTCGTTTTTTTTTCCTTCTTCTTCTTCTTTTACTTTTGGCTCGAAGAGATGAAGTTAGAGGCAATGCGCTCGCAGTGCTGCGAGCTGATGGATGTGCAGCTCGTGCGTCCTTGTTACACCTGATATGCGAGGCAGGCAACCGGGGCTGGCAAGTTTTCTTGCCAGCTCATAATTTGGCCCAATTTGCTGGCGTTGCAAATTGCTAAAATGTCTGGCAACGACAGCCGGCGGAAGTGCAACATGCTCAAGTTACTGCTGCTGGTTGTTGCTGCCGCACAATCAATACAAGTACAGTTACAACAGCAGCAGCAGCAGCAGCAACAACATCAGTCAGTGGCAGTGGCAGCAATTGTGGCAGCAACTGCGGCAACTGCGGAACCCTTCGATGCCTGTTCGATCGCTGCTTTGACGCGTCCTCGTCAGCATGTCGAAAGTTTTTTGCTTCGTTGTTTTTATGAGCTGTGCTGTCGCTTTGTTAGCTCTTTGCATGCCACAAATTATGCTGCCCCGCCTGTGCTCCTGTCAGTCATTCACAATTTCTGACAACTGATGCGATCAAAGCTGCAGGTTGAACGCGTCGTCTCCATTTCCAATTCTCAGTGATTTTGTAATGCAGCTGCAACAGCAACAGCAGCTGCTGCTTCACGTTGCATGTTGCTGCTGTTGCTGCTGCCGCTGCTGCCGCTGCTGCTGCTGCTGCTGCTGTGTCTTCAATAAGCTCTCATATCTTTAAGTAGGAACGTTGAGGTCCATTGTTAATTTGGTTAATTGGAGGCAATTGAAAGCCGCTTTGCAGTTGATTAAGCTGCGGTCACGGGGCTGAGGCAGCTTGCCACAGCCGACGCAATGCGTCGGCCGCATGTGGCAATATACATACACTATTTTTTATGAGCTTATTGCCTGTTGTCGATGCCGTTGCCGTTGCCGTTGTCGTTGTCGCCAGACTAATTAAAATATTTGCACTCAAATGCTTAAGCAATAAATATTTGTCAAGCTATCATCATTAGACCACGACGACGATGACGACGACGACGACGCTGATGACCCCAAATGGCAGCGCACTTTGCTGTATGCCAAATGGAAATGGACATTAAAGCAACAACAACAACAACAACCACAACAAATATAAATGAAAACGAACTCATGAAAATTAAAAACAGAATGAAAATGAAAATGAGAATGAGAATCTATGTGCGGCACTTCTAAAGTGCTCCACTTGTCCATGTAGCAGAGGCGGTGGGCGGCGGGCAGCGGGGGCGGGTGGCGGGTGGCGGGTGAGTTTTGGCTATCTCGCCCGCAGACAGCTCTTAGCGTACCATAGGAAAACTGGCTTGCATTTCGAATGAGCTTTAATGGCGCCGCCCTAATGCAAGTGGAGCCCCCTCTGCTCCCCTCCGCACTAGTCACATCCACCCCAGCTTGGCTTGGCTTGGCAAACAGAACGCCAATTAATAGTCATTGATGGAACAGTCGAACCAAAGCGCATTCAACTTGAAGTGTAGCCCATTTCTTTCTTGAGGGCTGCCAGCTGCCCGAAAACTACATGTGTGTGCTCTGAGGGTTGGCAGCTAGCCCAAAAGTAGAAAAGAAAAAAGAAAAAAAAATTAGAAAAGAGCGAAAAGTGGGCGAGGGCCTTCAAATTAGCCCACAAATCCGAATGGCAAATAGAAAGCCAAATGTGAATTTCGAATGGCCATCAAATTTGGCCCATTGTTGGCAGACGCTTTGCCAAAAAAAAAAGCAAGTATAAAAACCTGAAGTGAATATGACAAGAAAAAAAAACTAAAGTTTGACATATGGCGACAAGTCTGGGCAAAAAAGAAACCCTAATTAAAATGTCAAATTATTGTTGGCTTAGCTCAGTTCAGTTCTCCCAAAATTGCTCCATGATCACTTTTTTGTAGCAATTGCTTTGTGGAACTTAGGTTGGAATCTATCTATTTTGATATCTATCTTTCTTTGTATCTCTTTAACAGCTTTCTCTAACACTGAAGCGTTAACACTACTAAGTGCTCTCCAAGACTAAAGACCAAAGGTCCGCAGCTGCAACTGAAGTCGCTCGTATCACTAGAAAAGATCTTAAGTGTTTTAGAATCAACTACAACTGAGTTCTAGTAGAAAAGTATTTGACTTTTTCTCATTACTTACAGTTAATATAGCCGAATGTTTCTTTACGAGGCTGGTCATCTCTCTGAGTCTAACATATAAGCCTTTGTCTCTCACCTTCTTTGGTTCGAATCTAACTTTTTTGGTATATTTGGAAACTGTTAAAGGGCTGTAACTAACACGCAACTGCTAAAAATTTGCCACTAGAAAGTTCTACCCATGCTTAGCCAAGACTAAAGACTAAAGATCCGAAGTATTTCATATCACTAAAGTAGCTCCTAAGGCTACTCTAATCACATTCATAGCGGCAGATTTGATTCTCTCTCTCTAACTTGCATCTGAATATTCATTTCAATTTGATTATATGACCAGCTACTTTCCATCGCTCTCACTCTAACATATGCCTCTATCTTACCTCGAATATTTCTCGAAAATTTCAGTTTTCAATTTGTGCTGCGCTCATCCCGCGTCTAGCTTGACTCTTGCTTCCTCAAGCCTGTTACCCTGTGTAATGGCTCATCATGCACAGCTATCTGTTAGCCATGCACCCACAACGCTACCTTCATTTTTTTTTACCTGCTCGCGAGATAGTCTGAGAGAGAGAGAGAGAGAGAGGGAGAGAGGAAGCGAGAATAGTTCAATTATATGGAACGGATGCAGAGCACTTCCTGCATGGCAGCAGTTCAAGTGATCAATGTATTAGACCGGCACACATCCATTTATAAAAAATTGCATCTACTGGCAACGCTTTAGTCACAGTTTAGCGAATAGTTCCCATTACCAACGCCCCCTCCAGCGTGTGTGTGTGTGTGCGTTCCATGCGAATTTCTAAGCAGCGTCTGCGACAGAACTTATGAAAATGTTTTACAATATCCTTTTTATGTTATTACAAGTGTACGTCCTTGTCGCCAGCTTTGTCAAAATGTCTGGCAACGCTTCTTCTACGCTTCTTTTCTTCCTTGTTTTTTCTTTTTTCCTCCGGTTTTCTGTTGTATTTTTCTTGACGTCTCTTCAGTTTGGTTGAGTAGGCGGCGTCGGCGGTGGCGACGGCGGTGGTGGCGGTGGGCAGGTTGACGCCTTCGCCCGTCGACAACTTCGCGCTGCGTTTGAATATGTCATTACTCGTCGCTGTTTGCCATGGCTCCCTGCCACACTCCACACTCTCTAACCAACAATAACAAGAGCAGCAACAGCAGCAGTAGCAGCAGCAGCAGCAGCAGCAGCAGCAACTACAATGTCGACGCCTCGTCCTGCGACTTAGCTCTGCTGCTGCTGCTGCTGCTTCAGCTCGTCAGCAAGAATGTATGCTGATATGTTGTTGTTGTTGTTGTTGGTGTTGGTGTTGTTCGCACTCTTGTTGCTGTTGCTGTTGTCAGCAAATGCGTGTGGTGGGTGGGTGGTCTGGCAAACGGAAGTGACAGTTGAACATTCATTCATTCATTCAGTCAAGCCATGTGCCCAGTAACCAGCAATCCAGCCCGCAGTTGCCAGTTGCCAGTTGCCGGTTTTGCCGGCTGCCGGCTGCCGGCTGCAAAAAAAAAAAAAAAATAAAATAAAACCCTTCCCCCCACATGGCCCCCAGCTCCGCACAGCCGTCTAAGACGTCCGACGAGGCAAAAATCAAGCCAGCGACGAAGGCGAACATAAAGGAAGAGCTTGACGGGCCAAGTAAAGCACAAATTCTATGGCAATTTGGCGGCATGTGTGTGTATGTATGTGTGTGTGTGTGTGTGTGTTTGCGAAATGTCTTCGTGGCGCTCCTTGCCGGAAACACAACGCTATGACTGAGCGGAAGTTTTTTGGAAGCGCATAAAATTATTATGGAGTCGTCTTCCATTTCTTCTCTCTCTCTCTCCCCCTTTCTGCCTCTCTCTCTCTCTTTCTCTGTCTATCTCCTCTTCTTTTTTTTTTTTTTGCTCGTTGTCGTTGACGTTGTCGTAGCGTCAATTGCGTCAGGACCTTTGGCTAGCACTTCATAGTCATGCCAAAAGCTTTTTATAGCGGCTGCATGCCAGCGCCCTGTCCGTGCTCCGTGTTCCGCATTCCGCTCCAGCAGCGATTGGTTCAGCTTCCACTCCGCCTAGCCAGGCTCTTTCAATATTTCAGTGTAGTATATTTCAAGTTGAAGCAGTTGAAGTTGGTCTCCATTTAGCATTTGGCATTTAGCATTTCTTTGTATCTCTTTTGGCATATTATTTTTATGCTCAAATTTAATATTTACATTTGGCCCAAGTGGATTTGAGCCTTGGCCACAGTTTTATCAACTGACTGGACTGCCCGACTGGCTGGGGCGAGCCAGCTCAGTGCTCAGCCCGGCCTGACCGCAAATGGTTGTCTTATATGTGTGCTATCTAAATATCTCTAGATGGCAGCACTTGCTACCAACTTTGTGCCCTCCAACCAAATGGCATTTAGATAAGCTCAACTTTGCGAGCGTCGCCCGGCCACAAGATATGCGACAAGCGCTGGCAAATATTTGCGGCCATTCGCCAAAGGAATATTCCCACACAGAGACAAATAATTGCTGCCCAGATAAATATATATATATTTTTTGTATATACTTATGTACATATAAAAATCAACTGCCAACTGAATGCAATTTAGATAATTCAAGCATTTTTATAGAAAATTTATCAATTATGTGGCCAAACTTCATGTGACATTGGCTATAGCCACATATTTCCAATAGCATTTGAAGCTAGGAGTTGGATTAAGTCTGGCTTAAGTCTCAGCTCAAGCTGCTAGCTGTTGACGCCTACCATAACTAGCTAAAAGGGATCAAATCTGAAAACGAGTTTACTCAAGGTAAATCTTATCAGATCTGATAAATATATATCAACTGGTCTCGGGCTACCTTTTATATAATACACAATACAATTTATGCAGCTTTTTGAGCTTTTCCAGAAGCTTCTTCATTACCTGCACACAGAATGCAGCTTCTGTTTGGCTTTTGAGCCTTCATTGCATTCATACTCAAGTCAACTTCTATGTGCTTTTTGAGCTTTTCAAGCAGCTTTTTAATCACATGCTCAATATACACTCTACACACACTCACAATCTGTGAGCGTCATTCAAGCAACTTTAAGCTATTCTTGTTTTGTGTTTTATGTTAAGATTTTAAAGCTGAAAACTGTGAGTGCTGGGTGAAGCTGCTTGGAAGCTTCTTTGATCAAATACTCCTCAGCATTCCATTCGTATTGAGTAAATATTTCCTAGAATATTTATTATGGCTGTCCCCCAGCCCACATACTGTGAGTCATAGTTACTCCCTTGCGTTCTCAATCCCCCCCCCACTGTACCAGCTGTTCCTTATCTTGGCCGACTTCTTTGTGTTGCTCCAGTTAAACTGTGTAGTTGTTGTAATTGCACAACTCTCCCACCCGACGCCAGCTCAGCTGGCATTGAAGTAGTCAAAAAACGAATAGCGCAACCCCCTGGCAGCATTGTGTCCACCACCAAACCCCCCCCCCTCGCCAACCCCACCCAGAGCTATAGTCTTACCCATTTATGCCACCCCTGCGGCCTGCGACTGGATGAGTCATGCGCTAGCCGCGGCTTTGTCTCATTTGCTATGCCTACTCTATTTTTATTCCCCCTTTTTGATTCCGTCGCGCTTGATACCCCAAAAACCTACCCCCACCCGCTGCGTAAATTAGCGCATTGGCCAGCTGACTGGGACAGCTGACACCCCTCGGCTCGAGGGTTGTCCGGGGCTAGCAACTCCCAAAAAAAAAAAAAAAACAGAAAAAAAGAAATCAACCTCTGAATAGCATAGAGAAAGCAGCGAAGCTTAAAACACATTCGGCTGACAGTTCTCTCAATCGGTTTCAGCTATTTCAGTTCTCATTTATTTGTCTTGTTTTTTCCTCGTTTTTTTTTATGATTTTCATTGTTGTTGTTGAATTTTCTGTTGAGTTTGTAAAACATTTCAGAGTACAACAAGGACAACAGGCAACCACTTAACGGTTGTTGCCACGTTCATCCATTTTGTAGCTGGCTGTCTGACTGTCTCGTGGTCATGTCCTGGAGTGCGTTTTTTCCTACACCCACCCACACACACACACACACACACACACACAGAGTCGCACACACACACGCTCTGCACTGAAAGCAGATATATACTTTTATTCAGATAGACAGAGCTTCGACTGATTCATTCGGCAACGGGAGTTGGGTTCCATTTGGCTTGCTTCGCTTTCGTGCCACACGTTTTGTACCTTGTCGTTGTGTTTCTGCTTTTCATATTTGTTGTAGTTGTTTTTCTTTTTTTTTTTTGGTTGTTGTTGTTTTTTTTTTTATTGCATCGCATGTTTTCTTATGAATACGTCGCATATATTTCACTTTTATGCCAACTCCCTCTGCGCCCCTCTGCGAGCGCTGCGAGCATTTCCGCATGCATTTTCGTTAGGCTCTGGCGCATGCAAAAGGATAATAGAGCCTGGCCCATGAATCATGGCATGCTGTTTATCAAATACAATCGTATGGGCTTGCCACCACCAACTCGAGCTGGGTGGCTGGGGGTGTAGTTCAGCAGGTGACTTGGCTAAGAAACAACCCTATCTGTGGTTACTTATAGGCACTCGCCCATCCGCCCATCCGCCCATACGCCCACTCGCCCATCCGTCCCCACAAATATGTCAATTTTTCAATTTGTTACGTGCATGCATTGGTAAACAAGTAACGAATGCAGTCCAGCAGCTATGCCTGACTAAGAAATGCCCTTACCCAGCCAAAGGCAACGAGCTCTGACTCAGATTTCATTGCTAGCAGGTTCTTCCAGCTCTTGCCTTGGGTATCTCAGGCATTTAAACATATTCTATGCTTGGCCAAGGAATAACAATTATATTTGCTCTACCTCAATTATTTCAACTATTTGCAAGCAAATTCTTATCAAGTCTAATATACCCCATCGACTGGGCGACTTAGCAACTTGCAACAATATGCCGTAAAATACGTTGCAGAAATTATTGCAACTATTTGCAAGAGCTAACTCCATCTGCACCTCTCTCTCTCTCTCTCTCTCTCTCTTGTCTGTAGGATCTATCAGCATTTGTCTCCAGCTTGCGTAATTCAATTAAAAACTTGCATTAGCAGCATAAAACAAGAATGCTGTGAGCTGGAAGAACTATTTGATATATGTATATCTATAGTATATATATAACTATACATATATAGTATATATATATATATATATATATATATATATATATATATATATATATATATATATATATATATATATATATATATATATATATATATATATATATATATATATATATATATATAGTCTGTATATAGATGCATGGCAATTGCTGTTGCTGCATCGAAATATTTATTTTGCAACTCTGTCGTCGGTCATTTGGCCAATGTTCTCTGCCAGCTGTGCGCTGTGGCAATCCGTAAACCGTAAACCAGTTGCCAGTTTTGAGTTGTGGTCGAGCTTAGTGGACGGCAGCAATGCCAATAGAATATGGCATCAAATTTAGCTAGAAATGAAATGCGATTTATGTGCAGCCCAGTCGACTTCGACTTCAGACCTTTCGAGTGCTCTAGCTGGCACTCTAATCAATTTTCAATATGCCGAACCATAAAAACTGCAGCAATTATGGTGCTCCCCCCCCTCCCCTCTCTTCCTCTCCCTATCTCTCTCTCCGCTGCTGATTATGAGAACTGCATAAACATGTCGATTTTATGCGAAAAATGCGTGCCCCGACTGGAGCAAGGAAAAGCAATAGTTTCTAGATGCTCGCCTTCGCCACAGGCTCGTAAGCGGCCAAATACGGAAGCCGGCGCGACCTAACACGACTCGTGCGTGTTTATGGCCAAACAGAGGCAACAGCAATAGAAACAATAACAACAATTAATATGTACACAAGAAAAGCCTCAAATTAATAAGCTGACTACTACTCTTTCTTTCTCTCTCTCTCTCTCTCTCTCTATATATATATATATATATATAATATTTATATATTTTTGTATTATTTGCTTGCAGCTTTGACACAGTCAGAGACAGCGGCGGAGCGACAAGGACAGCCTTGAGTGGTCTATGGTAAGACTGTTTGACAATTACACCCCATAAACATGGCAGCCATAAACAAATAATAGTCCCAACTACTTGATCAACTTGTTTGCCATCAAAGTAGACCATAAAAACATTTATATGTTTTCTAGAGATTACTACAAATATGAAAATGAAAAATTCATTTGGATTTTGCCGTTTGATTGTGAACTTCTTTGGCAATAGCTGGGTGATCAAAGTAATACCTGAGTCTAAATAGATTCAGAATGCTTGGAGTAGGCAGAATACTCTGAGCTTACAGCTCAGATTTTGGCTCAGCTTACGCAGGCATAGAATTCCCAACTGGTTATAGCTTAGCCAGAGTTGTCGGGCTTATTTGCTTATTTTTCGTTGCAAAAATCTTAACTTTTGAGTGAAAATATTTTCAAAATGTATATGCCAAGAGAATTCTTCAAACTTTCAAATAAATCTATGCACAGGGTGCTACATATACAGGGTGCTGCACAGTTAAATGTCAAATGGGAGAAATGTGATTTTGGTTTTTTTTGTAGCTGAATAAATTTTAATATTTTATTAATATTAATTTAAGCAGAAAACTAAACAGACAAAAATAAAAAAAAAATATATTATATATTATATATTTTATATATTTCTGTATACTATTTGGATGCACTTGCTGATAAGTCAAACAGACGTTTGATTCGCTCCAAATTGGATGAGATTTACAGCAGCAGCAGCAGCAGCAGCAGCAATGACAACTTTGTGGGTCTGTGACTGCCCACACCAAGCCCTTGGCGGGCCCGAAAAGCTTGGGCAATCGCCAGGGCCAGCGGCAGCTCTGTCGCGCCTAGAGTGCCTAGAGTTTGGCGTTCATAATAATTAGTTATAATCGGATTTAGTTGGACGGCGATGGCGTTGTCGAAGGTGTCGTATGGCTGCGCTATTGCAAACACGCCCACACATGAATGCCAACTGGACCGGCCGATCGACCGCAAGTCAAATGAAAAACCATAAAGAAAAACTCAAACTCAAGCTCGAAACTCAAGTTTGACTGCAGCCGTGAGTGGGTCGCGCAGTTAGTTGACTTTGTCGTTGTCGTTGCTGTTGCTGTTGCTGTTGCCGTTGCTGTTGCCGTTGCCGTTTGTCTATGCTAGTTCATTATTATGCTCTTTTCTAACACGTTTCGATTCGATTCGTTAGCCCAAACTAAGCCAGCATTTTTCAGTGAGGCCCCCCCTGAAAGTGAGGCACCTCATTCGACAGCCGCAGCTCCAATCCCAAATCCAACAAACAAAAAAAAAAAAAAGAAAAAAAAGAGAAATAAAATAAATAAATAAAAAAATAAAACCTGTATAGAAAAAGTCTTTTATGTGCCTGCCTCAGTGTGTGTGTGTGTTTGTGTATCAATTTATTGAATCGATTTGTGTTTGTATTTCTCTTCGATTTTAAATAGTTTTTTTTTTTCTTCTTTCCATTCGAACATTCACCTGTAGCCCCCCCCGTCCGTCCGTCCGCCACCGCCGCCGTTGGCTGCACTTTCCGCGCCCAACTGCCGCGTCATGCGGCTATTGAACATGGGGGCTCCAGCGGCGTTGGCTTTGCCACCGACTTTCGGTATATATAACTCAATTAGCTGCCCACGGCTGCTGGCTGACAATGTCTGCATCCAAAAACCAAGGCCTAGAACAATGTCATGTGTGTCAAGCGAGGGCGCGCTGATTGCATTCTCGATACAATTGAGTTGTAGAACCGCCATAGTATAAGACTATTATTGAGCTGAACAGAATTAGAAGTGTTGCTTGCACTGTAGAATATTGCGTATCGAGAGCTGAACAGGAGTATAAGACAATTAGAGTTTAGATCGGAAATGCATATTTCATTGGCATTCTATGTTGAGTAGAAGAAGAAGTAGTAGTAATAGTAGTAAATGTAGTAGCAGTAGTAGAAGTAGTAAACGAAGTAAAATTAGTAGTAGAAGTAGTAGTAGGAGTAGAAATAGTAGTAGAAGTAGTAGTAGTAGAAGTAGAAGTAGTAGTAGTAGGAGTAGAAGTAGTAGAAGTAGTAGTAGAAGTAGTAGTAGTAGAAGTAGAAGTAGTAATAGGAGTAGAAGTAGTAAAAGTAGTAGTAGAAGTAGTAGTAGTAATAGTAGTAGAATAGTATAAGACTTATAGAACTTACAAGAAGTACAACTACATTCAAATAGCAGATTATGATTATAAGACAATTCAAGTTCAGATTTCTTTTCTTATAAAACGAGTAGAAGTTAAAATAGAGCAATATAAGACTTTTATAGAGCATATTATAAGTTTATTTACATTCTTAATGACTATAAGACATTAAGAGCTAAGATAGAAATTTATAAGACTTTTATAGAAGATATATACAAAGTATAAGAAGCTACTTACATAGAAAAAGTGCAAGATTATAAGACATTTATGTAAGATAAATAGAGTATTCATGTCTAAATACATTCTACATGTGTATAAGACGATCAAAAAATGTATATCTTGAGTGCATTCTAGATTAAGTAAGTCAGTGAGTAAGTAAATAAGTATAAGACTAATAAAGAACGTATATGAGCTAGAAATACGAGCAGCATTTCCTATAAGGTTTTATAAGTATAGTTTTTTATAAGAGCAGTTAGTAGACTATGCCACAACACACACTGTAGTATAAGACATGAAGAATGATCAGTTCGAGTATTAGTGCTACAAAATTTATAATAAATGACAATTCGTATACAATTCCATGTATAAGACATACTTTATGTGAAATCCAGTCAACATATATGTGTGCTTTGGGGTAGATATTTCTCCTGTTGCATAGTAAGCCCAACCCTTTTCGAAGCTAACTCGTAGTTCAGGCCCCGTTTCGGTTGCTCGACGAGCAACTGGTTTCCACTTCAAGTTTAGTTTAGAGTAAGTTATTAATTGAAACAGGTTTGGTTCGGTCACGAAATATTAAAGTTTATTCTAATAGCCATTAAGCGCAAAGTACACGAGTATAAGCCATCCACTAAAAAGTTATAAGTCCACAGAAGGGTATAAGACAAGGTTTATGAGCTATGCGAGCTGAAAGGCAAATGAGCTTTAAGTTAAAATTCAGTTTATTTTTTTCCTCGGACATTTCATAACCAATTTCAACATAGGCTTCACTTGTTGCTGTTGTTGCTGTTGCTGTTGCTGTTGGTAGCGTGCGGGACTAACAAAATGAATTGGTATGGATCGATCTTGGCCAGCCCACACGGCCTTTTCACGTCACCGTCTTGCGGCAAAAAGTGTGGCCAGAAAATCGTTGTTCGTTTTGTGTTGTGTGTGGGCGATCGAGCTGGGCTGGCATGGAGCAAACAAAACGATCGACGGGGCATAAAATATGTTAATAAGGCTTAAAGTTATACAAATCTAAACAGATACAAAGAGAGAGAGGGAGGGACAGAGTGAGAGAGACTTGCCCATCTGTTGTAATACAAAACCATAAACATGAATTTCTTCACAGATTTTGACAGCACTTTGCAAACGAAGCTGGAGTTGGCAACGGCAACGGCAACGGAGTTCCAATTGGAGCTGAAGCTGGAGCTGGAGCTGGGAGATGGCTTGACAGCTGGCAAGATGATTTCCAAGTTGTCTTGCGTGTCATTTCGGCTGGGGCTCTAACGGAAAGTCGATGCGAGGGATCGTTAGCTACCTCTCTCTCACACACCTTACTGACTCTCCCTCTCTCTTTCGCTCTGCGGCTTTGTCTGCCTGTCTTAATTTCCTGCTGCGCCCCTTTGCTCGACTTTAGTTGTTCCTTCAGCTGCTACCGTTGCTGTTGCTGTTGCTGTTGCTGGTTCTGTTCTTCATTTTGGCGCTCTCGTTGCGTCGGCAACATCTTCTTTTCTCCATTTGGGCCTCGCACGCTGCTTCTCCCCAGCACGAAATCAGTTAAGTTCAGGTGTTCAATTTACTGATTGAAATTCTCGGCTTCGATGTGGCCGGGCAACTTTCGTTCAGCAGCGTCCAGTTTCTTCACATTGTTGTTGTCAACTTCTTCTTTATTTTTTTTTCTTTTAATTTTTTATCTTCATTTATTTTTTTTTTTTTTTTTTGGTTTTTTCTGATTTGTTGCTTGTTAAGAGCTTGGCTTTTTCCCTCTTGCCACACATATGATTTTGTTTAATAATTTTATGCTTGAACGTTGTAGCTTGTCAGGGAATTATGTTAGAATTATGCTAATGATGAGCCCGCGTATCCGCCGGGGCACAGTTTAGTCAGCCAGCCGAATGAGGCATTGCGAGCCAGCTAATCGAAGGGCAACAGCAACAGCAACAGCAACAACAGCAGCAAAAAGGGCTGCCAAAGTGAACTGATTAAATGTCAAAACGATAAGCTGGCAAATGTTCGAGTCACCCTTTGCCAGATCGATCCCCTGACCCATCCAACTGTCCACTTACAAATGCGAACATATATATAGAGAGAGAGAGACAGACAGAGGGCGAGAGTGAGAGGGACAGCCTTTTTATCTCGCATTTCCTGCGTGCAGGACTAAAACTCAACTTTTGCTGACTTTGTAGATATGGGACTATCTTGAATGGACCACCCACAAGGACCCATCATCTCTCTCTCTCTCTCTCTCTCTCTCCCTCTGTGTGTGTATCTGTGTCTGTGTGAACTAGGGACTGCGTGCCATTAATAGGCGATTTAAGTTTATTTTTTGCCCGTTGGCCCCAGCCTTTTATTGACACTGGCCCGAGTTGCCCTTGAAGCACTTTGCATGGCGCCTTCCAAGTGCTCCACACATTTGTATTGAATACACTTCGCCCTCACCCTCACCCGCAGCCTCGTCCACTCTATGGACTCTGCCTCAACTGTGGATCTGTTGGTTTTTCTTTTACTGTTGCCTCCTCTTTGCGCATAGGCGCGCTGCCTTTTAGTTGATTCGTTCAGGCAAACAAACTGGCAACAAAGTGCAATACACACTCACACACACACACACACACACTCACCAGGGATTGGACACACAAATTGATTTTAATTGTTAAGCATTCCCTTTTTTAATTGTCCTAATCTCTGCCAAACTCTGGCCTGGCCAATATCTGTTACCTTTATATGTTAGCCCACCCATTGCCCATCGCCCCAGCCCACTTCACTTTTCTCTCGTTTGATTTTTTTTTGCTGTGCCTGACTCTTTGCCGTTGCCATTTTGCCATTTTCTCAGCAAATGTCCTTTAAGAATGCCTTTTTTTGCGCTGTGAAGGGTTAACCGGTCCCAAAAGGCCATAGCCACATGTGTGTGTGTGTGTAACTGTGTGTGTATAAGTCTGAGTTGAAGCAGTTTGGTTTAGCTTACGGTACAGTTGACACTTTAACTGCTGGTTAATGTGCCAGTTAGGATTGAGCTTTATTTGTCTGCTCTTTCTCTCTCTCTCTCTTTCTCTCTCTCTCGTTCTCTTCTACTATGGCTCTCTCTATCTATACATATACAGGCCTCTCTTTCAGTGCTATAGTTGAAATTGAGTTTGATTTCTGTTCTCTCACCTTCTACCCTTCTTTCTCTCTTTCACTCTTCCAGTCTCTTTCTCTTCTGATCTATCTTTTTCTTAGTCTTCTACTCTCCCTCTCTTTCTGTCTCTAACTCTTCCACTCTCTATCTTTCACTCATTCTTCTGCTCTTTCTCTCACCCATCTACTCTCTCTCTCTCTCTCTTCTACTCTCTCTCACTCTTCAACTCTCTCTCACTCTTCTACTCTCTCTCTCTCTCTCTCTTCTATTCTCTCTCACTCTTCTACTCTCTCTCACTCTTCTACTCTCTCTCACTCTTCTACTCTCTCTCACTCTTCTACTCTCTCTCACTCTTCTACTCTCTCTCTCACTCTCTCTCTCTCTCTCTCTCTCTCTCTCACTCTTCTACTCTCTCTCACTCTTCTACTCTCTTTTACTCTTCTACTCTCTCTCACTCTTCTACTCTCCCTCACTCTTCTACTCTCTCTAACTTTCTCTCTCTCTCTCTCCCTGTCACTCTTCTACTATCTAATATCTCGCCTTTATATCAAGCTGTTCTTGGCACAAAAGCTCTTCGGCACGCATAATATAAGAAGAAAACAATTAGTCAGCTGCCGACAATAGCTAATTGTTTAGTTGGTCAAAAAAAAAAGAAAGAAAACTAAGGCGTTGCTCTTGGGGGCACATCAAAAGGTTCAGATGTGCCCTGCCCCCCTGGCCCGAGGCGTAATAGTGGGTGGGCTTGGCCTGGTCTATGTGCAGCTGCAATTGTGGCCTTAAGTCTTGGCCAAGAAATTGGCGTAGAAAGTGGCTCAAGTCAAACGAACTGGCCTAGCTGCAAAAGTTTTGCCGTGGCGGGCGTTCAATATAAAATTTCTCAAACTTATTTGCACCAGGTGGGCCTTTTATTGATTTATGTGAGAGGGGCAGGTCGTTCGATTGGCCGTTGTAGTTGTCGTTGTCGTTGTCGCTGGCTGGCAATGAGGCCAAAACTGTAAATGACAAAAGTCTGAAAGCGAAGGAAGCTGAACATCCGCTGCAGCTTGCATCTAATAACTAAAAGATGATAATAATGCGAGCGAGCTGCGCGAGCGGAGCGTGTGGACCGACTCCACAAACTGGTTCGACCGGAGCGTCGAGCATAAAATAATTAGCATGGGGCCGTCGGTCGTTGCTCGTTGGTCGTTGGGCGATGGGCGCTGAGTCGAGAGCGCTTACATTCATCACAAAAATAACTTCATTGAAGTGGACTTGAAGCTGGGTAGCTGTACTGGGACCCTGTACGGGGAGTCGGGCTCAGGCTCAGGCTCAGGCTCGGGCGCGGGCTCGGGCGTTGCCGCAGCACCTGTTCCCCAATTGCAGGCAGCTATAAATATCGCAAAGATGTTTGGCATGCTGCGTAAAGGATGCTGTACGCATGCTGCAGCTGCAAACAACTTGTGGCCAGTGGCAGCCACTGGCCAGTCCGGTGTCCAGTGTCCAGCAACAGCAACAGCAACAGCAGCTGCTACTAAAGGAAGCCCATTGGCAGGGAAGTGACGCTGACAAAACAAGCTGCCTGCCTGCCCGCCCTCCTCTCTCCTGCCTCCCTTCCTCCTGACGACTGACTGCCTGCCTGCCTGCCTGACTGTGGTTTTTTAGCCCCTGTTCATCGATGCTGTTGCCGCATCGATTGGTTGGCCATAGCCAGCTAGAGATTTATGTGTGATAAGCGTCGCCTGAAAAATAATTACTGTATCTGAAGCTAGTAGTTGGGGCAGCTCTTGGCCATTGCAGCGAGCCATTGGCAACGGGCGAGTGCCAGCAAAAATTGAAAACTGGAGCGGAAAGCGTTTGGAGCGGAAATGTTTTTGTTTGTCGAATGATTGGCATTTCGGTTACGAGCGGAGACCCCATGCCTGCCAAATCCGTCAAAGCCGTCAGCAAGGGATACCAACGGCAGTTGGCTTCAAATCAACTGAATCAAATACGTTTGATCTCATAATAAATATTTAATTAGCCAACGCCGAACGCACAGCGGATATATGAAATAGACAATTGGATAAAAGCTATAATATATATGAATATATATCTAAATATATATATATATATATATATATATATATATATATATATATATATATATATATATATATATATATATATATATATATATATATATATATATATATATATATATATATATATATATATATATATATATATATATATATATATATATATATATATATATATATATATATATATATATATATATATATATATATATATATATATATATATATATATATATATATATATGTATTGGAATAACAAATATGCTCTGTTCATAAAAATAGTAGTGCAACTGAAATTAGCATAATATTTTGAAAACAATTTAAAGCGAGTATTAAGATTAAAGATTTATATATATATATATGTATATATATATGTATATATATATATATGTATATAGCATTCATCACAACAGTCGCGCTACTATTTTTATGAACACAGCTATATAGATATAGTTATATAGCTAAGCAGATTGCATGGCAATTCGCCTTTCCAGTGACAATAAACTGGGACTGAAAGTGAAATCTCTGGCTGTCCGACATTGTCCAGCATTAAGATAAAAAAGTACAACAGCGACGAAGAAGAAGAAGAGGAAGAAGAAGAAGAGGAGGAGGAGGAGGAGGAGGAAGAGAGCAACGACAAAAAATTGGATGTAGCAAACGGTGTGGGACTGGCGATAAACGAGCGTGTCTATAATCACTTTTAATTAGCGACCATCGTGTCGGTGTTTCGGACAGCAGCAGCAGCAGCAGCAGCAGCTGCCTGCAAATGGTTCCCAGTCATACAAACACACACACACACACACACACATATATTTATATGTATGGCCCGAAAAGTCAGTGCATGGCTCTAATTTTAAGTCATTTCCAGGTCTTGGGGGGAGGGAACCTGGGGGCTATCGCTTGCTCGCTCTTAAGTCAAACGGAAGCAAACGCGGTAATCTTTTGCTTTGTGCGTTTTGAGCTGCTCTTTGGTTTTTATGGATTTCTTCTCCAGCTGCTGCTGTTGCTGCTGCTTCTTCCTCTTTTGCAGTGTCTCTTTTTTATGCGCTGCTATAATTTGATGTCTGTGTGTGTGTCTGTGTGTGTGTGGAGCGCCAATTTCCGTATAAATGCAATAAAAACAAATAACAGCCGCGAACTACAAGAAAACAAAATTAGTTGAAAAGCAATAGACGCCAAGTGGCGGAAGTGAACTACTTACTACCAAAAAGAATATACATACACACGCACTCACACACGCACACACATACACACACACACACACACACACACACACATACATATGTATGTACATATACAAGAAATGTAAACAGCAATGCGTGAGAAAATCCCAGCACAGCTCGCAGCTGACTGCGTACAGGTGAAAGGGGGCAGGCAGTTGTACGCAATTGGAGTTAGATATCGGTTAACATGATTGGCATCCGAGTTTGAAGTAAGCGTTGAGCTAAACTTCTAGATAGTTGTGTTAGTTGTTAGTCGCTAATCACCTGTCGCTAAAGTGCACGATTGCGAGTGCAGCACACGCAGCACAGCTGAGTGTTTATATGAATATATATGTCTGTATATACCTTAGATAAATATGCATACATATATGCTATGTAGCTATGTTAGTGTATTCATTTAGTCAGCTTCGTTTTCTGTCGGCAGCTCAAGTTCTAGGAAAGGACAGAAGGGTATACGGAAGGGTAGACGAAAACTTTATTGGAGCCAAAAAAGTTGCAACTCTTAAGCTCACCAATATATTGATATGGTAAAGTAAAGATAGCTAGTAAGTAAGTTAGTAAAACTATTAAATTTATATTTATTTTAATTTTATTAAACTTCATTTATATTTAATTTTTTATTTTACTTTATTTTATTTAGTTTCTAATTATTTTAATTTTATCTTATTTTTATTTCATTTATCTTTAGTTATTTTATTTAATGATTTTTTACTTTGTTTCATTTTATTAACATTTATTTTTGGTATTTATTTTTATTTTTTTATTTATATTAATTTGTTTTATTTGTTTCTTTTTTTTTTATTTTTTTTTTTTTTATAAATATTAATTGTTTTGTATTTATTCTTATTTAATTTAATTTGTATTTATTCTTTTATTTTATTTTTTATTTATATTTTTAATTATTTTTTTATTCTTTAAGTTTTTTATTTAATTTATTTCTTTTTTAATTATTTATTTTTAATGATTTTTTTGTTCTTGAAGTTTTTTATTTTATTTAATTTATTTTGTTTTCACTCGATTCTTTGCTTCGAATGAAAAAAAAAGTTGCTGCTGTGCGCAGACATTTCTGGCGCACTGTATATTTTGTATTCACTCACCAGCATGGAAAGGCACTTTTTCAATATTGTTCCAGTGTTGTAAGAAGCCCTAAAATATGTTGTGCACTTCGAATTCTATTATAGCGCTCAATATTCATTAAAATATATGATTTATTTGGCGCATGCATAAGAGAAAGAGACCGAAGAGAGCGCGAGGGAGAGAGCTCTAGCTGGCTGCTCTTTTTTTTGCCTTTACCCGTTTGCCCGTCTAGAAAACCCTTTTTTTTTATTGTAGGCCGCATTTCATATTTCGCTACTTCTTTTCTGTCTTCTTGTTTTTTTTTTTTTTGTTTTGTATATTTATGACGCGAGCACATTTTTAACATTTTACGAATTGCTGGGCTACATTTTTGCACATTCCCCGTTTATATGTTTCGGCGGTCGTAAACGTGGGGCGCCTAGCTCAGCCCAGCCCAGCCCAGCCCAGCCCAACTCAGCCCAGCTCAGCTCAGCTCAACTCAACTCAGTTCAACTCAACCCAGCCCAGTCAGCGTAAGCTCTGGCGCACTTGAGACTCCATAGACTCTAGCTAATTTGAATGTTATTCGCCGCTTTCTTGTTGTTTTCTTCTTTTATTTTATGTCTTCTTGCTGTTGCTGTTGCTGTTGCTGCTGCTGCTGTTCTTTTTCTTGGTCGCACACGTACTGGGCTGTCGGCGAGTAAACATAAATAAAATGAAATAAAAAAAAAAAATGAAATAAAATGAAATAAAATAACACGCCCAGAAACATCAACAATAAACAATAAACAATAAACGCTAA
Source organism: Drosophila anceps (assembly GCA_035045945.1). Lineage (NCBI taxonomy): Eukaryota > Metazoa > Arthropoda > Insecta > Diptera > Drosophilidae > Drosophila > Drosophila anceps. Next base: position 10,670,065 of record JAWNON010000004.1, read on the forward strand.
AATAATACACGACAAGAGCGCCGCGAGCTCACGATAAATTCGCTTTGCCAGCGAAAAATGCCAAAATCGTTTCATTTCATTTCAATTTTCGAACAAGTTTCGCATGTTCGGCTTCAGTTGTCATTGCCATACTCATTCTCAACTAGCTGTAGCTATAAGGATGCATTGCTCTTAGCTAGACAATGAAATCAATTCATTGCGTGTGTTCTTCACTCTCTTTGTAGCCGTGCATAATGACAATGGTTGGGCAGCTGGTGCTGCCGCTGCTGCTGGCGACGTGGAGCGTGCAGGCGACGCCATCGCTGTACACTGGGTATCAGAACCAGCGTTTCGCCATGGAGCCGCAGGACCAGACAGCTGTGGTCGGCGCACGTGTAACGCTGCCCTGTCGCGTCATCAACAAACAGGGCACGCTGCAATGGACAAAGGATGACTTCGGTCTGGGCACGTCCCGTGATCTGAGTGGCTTCGAGCGCTATGCCATGGTCGGCAGCGATGAGGAGGGCGACTATTCGCTGGACATATATCCGGTGATGCTGGACGACGATGCCAAATATCAATGCCAAGTGAGCCCCGGCCCCGAGGGCCAGCCGGCCATACGTTCCACATTTGCCGGCCTCACCGTGCTCGTGCCGCCGGAGGCGCCAAAAATTACGCAGGGCGATGTCATCTATGCCACCGAGGATCGCAGAGTCGAAATTGAGTGTGTGTCAATAGGCGGCAAGCCGGCAGCCGAGGTAAGCAACAGCACTTATACATTCCCATATATCTATATCAGCATAGCGACATAGCGACACAGCGACCTGTCCTGGCAGCAGCCAAACCGCAGCATGTTGAAAGCGCACTTTCACACGGGCCCAGTCGAAACTAATCAAACAAACAATGGACAGCAGTCAGACCACGCCGTGTCGAGGTTGGCTCTGTTACTGTTACTGTAGCCAGATGATTCGCTAACTGACTGACTGACTGACTGACTGATTGACTAGCTGACTGACTGGCTAGCTGGCCCCCCCGAAATTGAAGCTAACACTAACCCACACAATGTTCTCTCTCCCTCTCGCTCTCTCGCTGCAGATTACATGGATTGATGGCCTGGGTAACGTACTAACGGATAACATAGAGTATACGGTTATACCGTTGCCCGATCTGCGTCGCTATACGGCAAAATCGCTGCTGCGCCTCACACCCAAAAAGGAGCACCACAACACGAATTTTACGTGCCAGGCACAGAACACGGCCGACCGCACCTATCGCTCAGCCAAAATACGTGTCGAGGTAAGCGTCGTCGTCCATCCCCTCCATCCTCTGTACTCCCCCCTTAAAATTCCATTCAATTTCGAATGCCCCTCATCCAATACCAACCGAAATACCCTGGCCCGGCTGTGTAGCGGAGCGACTGCAATTTCAGCATCGGTCTGGTGCGGTGAATGGGCCTCGGTCTTATCTATGGGCCTAGCACAATGCGCTGACGCGTCACAGTCAACGCTTGAGCCAACTATCAATATTACGTGATGGCTGTGCTGGGCTTCGACCATGCTCCGGAAGTCCAGTCCATTCTGATTCAGTTTTTTTTTTGTGTTGTTGTTGTTGTTGTTGTTGTTGCTGTTTTTGGTTTTTGTTTTTGTGAATGGGCTTCTGTGCTGGACACGGCCGGTGACAGTGATGGGCTAATTCATGGTGAAACATAAGGCATTTGGCCCCGGGCAGGCAATGCTGAAATCCTTAGTTAAGTGAAGGTATGCATTGGCTTACATAGCCCTCTGTCAGCTGTCAAACTCTCCGCCCGCTGCCACACACAGCCCTGTCAATGGGCCGCATTGAGATTCTGAGATTCTTGCCATCAAATTGGGGCTCTGTCAGCTGACAAATTCATAAAGCGCTCTTGAAACTAATTATGAATGGTGCTTAATGAAATGTCCCAATGGCACGAGCCCAGCTGGAGCTCGCACAAATGTGTATTCGATCTAATTAGAAGGCAGGAACTCCAGAAGAAGAAAGATCAAAGCAGCTGTCATAGCAAAGCATACCTAGCTGAGATGGCCTCATGCAGTTGCTCCTGACTCGACCCTCTCGCCTTAGTCCCAAGTCTTTAAAATATTATCGGATGCTAAATGTTTTCTCTTTTGTTTTTGTTTCTTTGGTTTCTTAATCCACCATTGAACAGGTTAAGTATGCGCCCAAAGTCAAGGTGAATGTGATTGGATCGGGAAGTGGTAGCGCCATCGGCTCTGTCGCTGGTTCCAGCATTGGCGCCGTTCAGCGTATTGTGGAGCATGCACAGGTGCGACTCGAGTGCCGTGCCGATGCCAATCCAAGCGATGTCCGTTATCGCTGGTACATCAACGACGAGCCAATTATAGGCGGTCAAAAAACTGAGATGGTAAGTGCTCCAGCAACTGTCCGCCATTCCCCTTTACCAATTGCCCCTGCCCCTGCCCCTGTCCCTGCCTCTGCCGCCGCTGTTGCTGTTGCGCAATAGAAAAACGTGGCTGTTCGCCCGGCCACGTCCACATTCCAGCATCGGGCCGCATAATTAGAGCAACTTTGCTGCCGCTGCGATAAAAATGTTGTATAATGCTGGTGGGCCGGGCCGGGCCGGGCCGGGCCGGGCCGGGCCGAGCCGAGCCGAGCCGGGCCAAGCCGAGCTATTTTGTCATGGCAATTACAACTGGGGAGCTGACCAAGAACCAGTTGCGGCGGCAGCCGGAAAGACATAACGTTCCCACAATTTGCCGTCATTCTTGGCAATCCTCAAACAGAATCTCAATCTCAAACTCAAACGCAATCACAATCTCCACCGGCAGGTCATACGCAACGTGACTCGCAAATTCCATGATGCCATTGTCAAGTGCGAGGTACAAAATTCAGTTGGCAAGAGCGAGGACAGCGAGACACTGGACATAAGCTGTAAGTGTATACTCACTCCCCCACAGCCCATTCAATAGCAGCCGGTGCTAACGACCCTTGTTGTCCCCTGTGTTGCCCTTAAACAGATGCGCCCAGTTTCAAGCAGCGTCCCCAGTCCATGGAAGCGGACGTTGGCAGCATTGTGTCGCTCAGCTGTGAGGTGGACAGTAATCCGCAGCCGGAAATTGTCTGGATACAGCATCCCAGTGATCGTGTCGTGGGCACCAGTTCCAATCTAACCTTCAGTGTGAGCAACGAGACAGCCGGACGCTACTACTGCAAGGCGAATGTGCCCGGCTATGCCGAGATCTCGGCCGATGCCTATGTCTATCTGAAGGGTTCACCGAGCATCAGCTCACAGCGTTCACAGTACGGCTTGATCGGTGATACGGCACGCATCGAGTGCTTTGCCAGCAGTGTGCCACGCGCTCGTCACGTCTCCTGGACCTTCAATGGCCAGGAGATTAGCTCCGAGTCCGGTCACGACTATTCCATACTGGTGGACGCCATGCCCGGCGGCGTGAAGAGCACGCTGATCATACGCGACAGTCAGACCCATCACTATGGCAAATACAACTGCACCGTGGTCAACGACTATGGCAACGATGTGGCCGAGATTCAGCTGCAGCCCAAGAGTAAGTATCACCTTAACACAAGCCCAACTTATTCAAAGATCGATCTGTAGAGTAGGTCGAAAGTGAACCACTTGGCAGATGCAGTTCTTATCGATTTCCGATAGAAACTACTTTAGGCCCCCATCTCGTGCCATGACTAACGCTTGCCCATTTGCTTTGTTTGTCCCGCCGCAGAGAGCGTTTCCCTGCTGACGAGTATTGTGGTTGGCATTTCGGCTGTGGCCGCCCTCATGCTGCTCACCTTCATCATGATCATCTACTTCAAGTGCAAGAAGCGCACTAAGCTGCCACCAGCTGATGTGATCAGCGAGCATCAGATCACGAAGAATGGCGGCGTCAGCTGCAAGATGGAGCCTGGCGATCGCACCTCCAATTACAGCGACCTCAAGGTGGACATATCCGGAGGCTATGTGCCCTATGGCGACTACAGCACGCACTACAGCCCACCGCCACAGTATTTGACCTCCTGCTCGACCAAATCCAATGGCAGCTCCACCATACTTCAGAACAACCATCAGAATCAGCTGCAGCTGCAGCAGCAGCAGCAACATCATCATCAGCAGCAGCAGCATCACCAACAGCAACAGCAACAGCAGCAGCAGCAACAACAGTCGGTGGTGCAGAGCCTGCCCATGACCTTCCTGACCAACAGCAGCGGCGGCAGTCTGACGGGCAGCATCATTGGAGCACGCGAGATACGCCAGGAGAACGGTCTGCCCAGTCTGCAGTCGACAACGGCTTCGGTGGTTAGCTCGTCGCCAAATGGCAGCTGCAGCAATCAGAGCACAGCGACCACCACACACGTGGTGGTGCCCAGTTCCATGGCACTGAGCGTCGATCCGCGCTACAGCGCCATCTATGGCAATCCCTATTTGCGTACATCAAACTCCTCGCTGCTGCCACCGCCCACGGCGGTCTAAGCCGGCGCTCAGACAAAGGCCCACGCTGCGGCAGCTGCCCAAGCAACCATTCGCAAGACTGATCTCAAGGGCAGCGGGCGGGCGCTGGGGCAGTCCACGAAGGGTAAGTGTGGAGGATCCTTCAAACGTTTTTAGCAACCAAAAATTCGAATTGTAGAAACTTAAGGAACTTAAGAAACTTAAGAAAAGAGCTCACATGCCGCGTCTGATTAGGCAGCACATAACTAGGCTAAACTTTCGGCAGATGCCAGCTAGTGGACTATACTAGACCATACATATATGTACGTATATATATATATGCATAACTAACTACAGACATACTTAGTATTCTACTTTAATTTTAAATATAAATGAAAAATCATTCAATTCTTGTTCTTCTTCAGCTTTTGTTCAATGCCTAACTTAGTCGAATGAATGTCAGATGTTTAGCGTGACAAATACAATTTCTATTGCTAGTTGTAAGTTGGCTGCGCGACTAGAGGCGCCAGTTCTATATAGGATATATAGTGTATACGGCTGTGTTCATAAAAATAGTAGTGCGATGTTAAACCGAATACTCGTTTCAAATTGTATTCAAAATATTATGTTTATCACAAAGTCTTGCTCTTCAACGTGTCAGTCGCACTACTATTTTTATGAACACGGCTATACATAGACTTTACAGTTGATTGCGCATTTACAAGTCCTTAGATACTTGCTGCATGTTAAGAAAAACGCCTTACAAAGATTATTTATTACACACAAATTCAAAAATATCCACAAAAAAAGGGAAAATAAAAAAAAAAACGTTTTATATATACAAGATATCAGTAAAGAAATATAAAAATACTTGCGTGCCTTTTGTTGTGCAAAAAAAAAAGAAATAAATGAATATAAAGTATATAAAGTATATAAAGTATATAAAGTAAATTTGCTTTGCTTAAGAAAGAAAAACGTAAAATAAAATTTGAACTCTCTTCCAATTCATATCTCTCAAAACTATATTCCACATATCCCCCCTTTCCAGCCACAAATATCTCTGCAGCTCAAAAGTAGACAACAAAAAGTTGGAGGCGCGCAAAAACAAAAAAAAGCAAAAACTAGAAAAAAAAAACTATTTAAGCTAGCGTATGGAATGCTAGCGTTGATTGAATGTGCTTGCATTGCTTAAGAAAATTATGCCAAAGTACCTGATAGTATTTAAGATCTGCATTTTTTTGTCGCTCTAGTATTTTAGTGGTATTTTCTTAAGACATTTCTTTTTTTTTTTTTTTGTTAGAGTTTAAGGAAATAAAAAAAAATTAGAATAAAAATGAAAACTTAGCAGCTAAATACTCAATCTATAAGCAGACGCCTTAACTTATGACACGCCCACATTTCAAAAATAAACAAAAGAAAAAACAACAAAAAGAAAGTTAAGCAAAATAGAAGAAATAAATAAAAAAATTATAAAAAAAAATAGAATTGAGAACGAAAATGAGTTTAAACAAGTTCGTAAGTTCAATTGTGCTAAGTGTACTTCTAAGTGTATAACGGTAATTATTCTACAAACATACTTACATATATATATATATATATATATATATATATATATATATATATATATATATATATATATATATATATATATATATATATATATATATATATATATATATATATATATATATATATATATATATATATATATATATATATATATATATATATATATATATATATATATATATATATATATATATATATATATATATATATATATATATATATATATATATATATATATATATATATATATATCCTAGCTGCAGTATGCCATTAACAGTTACATATAATTAGTTTATAACTATATATATCTATATATATATATATATATATATATATACATATAAATACCTAACTTTTTTTTCTCTATAATAATGCATAGACTTAGGGCAGCCTTTAGCTTTGTGTCGAGTTTTACATTACTTTACTAAATAAATATATATATATACATATATATACATGAATAAAATGGAAAAAGTACGTTTTTTTTCTTTTAATAAATTTTTGGGTAAATTAATTAAGCGAATTGAACGAAAATGTTTTATGTATACAAAAAGGCAGTTGACAAAGCGTAAAAAACAGCGAAAACAAAACAAATAAAAATATATAAATATATACACACACACATATATATATATATATATACAAATTATATGAAAGAAAATAAAATAAAAATTTATTGCAAAAAAAAAAAAGAAAAAAGAAAATTGTGAAAGAGTTGTTGGAAAATTGTTGTTCTTTGGATCTTAAACATGGCAAGTTCAAAGCGAAACTGGGCAACGTTTGCGCTGCCAGCTGCCAGCTGCCAAAAAGTCAAATAAACAACAAATTTTAATTTGACCCACACGATGGCGGTGCTCCTGGTGGTTGCTGCTGCTGGGTGTCGGCGTTGGGCTTGCGCTTCGTATTGCCAACTGTCGCGTCACAAAACTGTCAGCTGTAAAAGCTAAAAATCAAACAAACAGCAGCGAAATTAAAAAGCAACGCACCACCAAGCCAGCTCAGGCATATGTGTGTGTGTGGGCGGGTGTGGGGCATATAACAAAGGGATCATGCTGCAGCGTGGATGGGGCAGCAGCTATGCAGGGGTCGTCTGTGGGCCAAGTCAGTTTGCGGAGCAAACAAACGGCTCGCTAAGCTCGACTAAAAATGCTTAATGAGTGCGTAAGTAAGGGTCGCACACACACACTCACACACACACACACACACACACATACACACACACACACACTCACACTCACAGAGGGACGTGCTCCTGGTCTCTGGTCTACGATCCGCATGAAATTTTGCGGCACGACGCGCGTTAAACCAAATTAGTTGCTTTTGTCACAAACGACCTAACAGCCGCAATCTCTCCACATGCCCAGTCCCATTAAACTCCCCCCCCCCCTTTTAGTGGGCGTGGCAAGTGGCCCGGCTGAGCTATAACTATGCGAGCACTACGTGCACTTAGTCGTCGGAAGTTGCAATTGCGGTTTACTGTGTTAATTGGCTTGACATTGTTGTGGAAACTATCGTGAGTTGCACTCGCACGCATCGTCACTCTCTCTCTCTGTGTGTGTGTGTGTGTGTGTGTTAGTCTGTGTGTGCGTGTGTGTGTGAGTGTGTGTAAATCAGACCTGTGATATACGCCAGCAAAGCCTATATATGCTTACAACTGCTTGAACCGCGGAATTTTATGTGCTCCACCCAAACAACACTGCCGCACGCTGTATACCCTGTAAAAGGTGCGTATAAGTGGGCATATTAGGCTGATACAATTAGACTATAGACGTGCCAGACAAAACATATCTAACTTAAATAACTAAAAGTCGATTGTGGTCTAAATCGTTTTAAGGGAACTTGAGACAAAGTTGATCTGAACAGGGACCTAAAGGACTCGGCTACTACTGATCATGATCAGGCATATATATATGCGTACAGCGGTGTTCATAAAAATAGTAGTCAGTCGCACTGTAATATTCTCATCAATGCAAATTCATAGAAATAGTAGTGCGACTCACTACTATTTTTATGAACGCAGCAGCAGTGCGACTCACTACTATTTTTATGAACACAGCCGTATATACTTCATATGATCGGCCACGCCTCCTTTGCCTCGTACTGCGCTCGAAGGCTGCCATTCATGCCATCCAGCTCAATAGCTGCTTTAACAGCAGCGTATTTGTCAGTCAGCCAAGTTAATGCTACAAGCCAAGTTAATATTTGTTTTACTTTGAGTTTCTCTGCGTTTTTTTTTGCTGCTTTTGGTGGCTTTGCGCACGTTTCGCTCTCAAAGTTCTGAGTTAATCACCCGCCCAGTGTGGTGGTGGCGTGGCGCCATTTTGTAAACAATTGGTGGCTGCAGCGCGTGCATCTGGAGCTGGTCTGCCCAAAGCCTGACGCGCGTCAGCGTCAGCGCCAGCAGACAGCAGCAGAGTCGAGAGAAGAAAGGAAAGAAAGTAAAAAAAAAAAACGGACACAAGTTGCACGAAGAGTTACGATTTCATTAACATGAGATATGGCGAGTGGTTTGCTCGCCCTGTCTCGCTCTCGCTCTCTTTCTCTCTGTGTGCGTGTGTGTGGGTGGGTGGTTGGAGTGTGGGTTGATTGGGGTCAGCTGCGAGTCGCATTGGGCTGTTTTATGGCTCAAGTGGCTGGGTAGTCGTTGTCGCAGTGCGTTGTGTTGTTAATTGTTAACGCAATAGTGAAGCGGGCCAAAGGGGCATCCAAGGGATGGCCCCCACCAACCCCTAACCCTCCGTTTGTCTGCTGGCGGGTTGCGACTTTGTCCATATGATTAGGAAATGTTTTGTTTTTCACTAAGCACTAAAAATGAAATGGGCGAAACGTTACGCACACAAGAACACACAAACACACACACACATACACACTTGCTGTGTCGACCGCATTGGAATGAATGGGTAGCGCACTGGGACGTTTGCACAGCCGAAACTTTTGCTCTTGCTCTGATGTTGCTTAATGTTCTAGCGACCCGTACTGTGTAATTGCTCGTATGTGCCTGAGTGTGTGTGCGTGAGTGAGTGTGCGGCTCATATTTGAGGCAGGCGAGTTGAATTTCTTGAATTAATAAAATGTCTTCATTATTTAAATTGCACGCACGACCACAGGCGTAACCCACCCGAATGTGGTGCTCAAACAAACCCACCAACATATGTACATACATGCTCAACCACACACACACACACGCACACGCACACACAACTGTGTGTGTGTGTCTGGTCGTTTGCCGTTGTTGGTGTGGCCAAGTTAATTAGCAGCTGGGGAATTGTGAAATATATTAATATTGTACACTTTGGTAGTTGTGTGTCCTTTGGCGCCCTCGCCCCACCGCCCGCAATCGACCCCGGCCAACCAAAAAACGCGCGACTGTCGCCCTTTTCGACCGCACTGGGACACTGGCAACCGCAACTCCATATGAGCTCAGGCCCCATCTATCGTTCCTGCTGCAATTACAATCGATAGTCGGCCAAATGGATATGGCTTCATGCCAGCCATATGAAAGATTCAGCCAAAGGATTCAATTCTCATTAATGAATCTTAATTATAGAAATATATAGTGAATGAGTTTGAAGCGCCAATAACAATGCATTAACAAACTAAAAAATCTCATAATTAAATAACAACCATCATAAACCCAGATAAATACACATAAAATGTACTTTTCACTCATATAAAGAATTCAGTGCATTGAAATTTCAAAAGCAAGCGCCTAACAGTAGTACACAAGCTGCGCACCAGATGGCGCAACGCTCTGATCAATTAGCAAAACTTAACGAAAGAAAACAACGAAATGTTCTTTAATAATAGAATTACAACAAATAAATGCAAATGGCAAACGTTATCGGCGCGATTATCGTTCCGATATAGTTTTTGTTCGTGTTTTTTTTCTTCTGTTAATTGATTCACTTGAGACCTCCGGTTACCTCGATGGCAGCGCCATTCACATAGGCAGACTTGTGGGAGGCAAGGAAGGCAATTACCTCGGCGATTTCATCGGGCTGGCCGAGACGGCCGAGCGGACAGCGCTGCACCACCTGCTGCTTGATCTTCTCCGGCACCACCGCCACCATGGGAGTGTCTATGTAGCCGGGCAGAATGCAATTGACGCGTATGCCGAACTTGCCAAACTCCTTGGAGGCCACCTCCGTGAAGGAGATGACGCCCGCCTTGGTGGCCGCATAGTTTGCCTGGCCCACGTTGTTCAGGCGCGCAACAATGCTGGACAGATTGACGATGCTGCAGTCGCTCAGCCGCTGCTCGATCATCGCCTTGGCGAACTGTTGCGTCACCAGAAACGTGCCCTTCAGATTCACGCTGTAGACGTCGTCGTAGTCGTGCTCTGGCATCTTCAGCATGTAGCCGTCGCGCGTTATGCCCGCCGAGTTGACCACAATGCTGGGCGCCTGCTTGAACTGGGCCACTGCAGCGGATACGGCGCTCTGCACGCTCTGTGCGGATGAGACGTCCACTTCGAGGGCGGCGGCCCGGTCGGCGCCCAGCTGCTGGGCTGTCTCTTGCGCCGCCTGCAAATTGCGATCCGCGGCAATGACCTTGGCGCCGTCACGTGCCAGTATGCGACAGGTGGCACGGCCAATGCCAGAGCCGGCACCTGAAATGCGCAACAGCGGGTTCAAAGTTCACGCAATTGGCTAACGAAAGCTGCTTTATGCCATACGCACCTGTCACGAATGCCACCTTGCCAGCCAGTAATCCGCTTGCCATAATGCCTTACAATTTACCTGTGCGTGTGCGTGCGTGTGTCCGAGAGAGTGTGGGGATTTGGGCAAACTAAATCTAATCAAAGCGACAGACTTAGCGACACTCGAACGAGAGTAAACAACACGCCACTTGCACAGCGCAGCTTTCGAGTTCAGTGTGACCAGAGCTGTGGAAGCTAATTAAGCCATATCTATGCATACTGATCAGCTGTTGAATATACTGCAGGCCAGCTGTTGATACTTTAAGAATATCGAATAGTTTTACAAGTTTTAAAATGCAATATAAGTTAATTATGACTATGAATATCTTGCAAATTCAATCAAAATGCATACGTTTTTATTTATATCAGTTCGATTGCAGCTTTTATCATTTGCCGATCGAATTGTCGCTTTTCTGCGCAGCTGCAAAGTATGCAATGGCTTGAGGAGTGCTTTTCGCTCGCTCCACACTTAACGAAACTCATAGCAAACTAAACGAATGCAAATTGAAAAAGATTTATGGGTATTTGGTATTTTATTCGTAAAATGTCTAATAATGTACATATATCAAGAAAATACGTATATTAAATAAAAATGGATAAAAATTAAAATAATATAAATTTGTTCTGTTTATCAATGTGCGATCTTATTTTAAAGCATACTTTGAGGCGTGAACAAAAATTTGGAAAATATCGGAAAAGTTAGTTAATTGCCATTATCAATAAATTGTTCATAACTACAAAATCTTTATTCATAATTTCGTTTATTCCAATGGTATTAGGTAATAGAGCTGTGGCTCTGCTTCAAGCTCAGGCGCCAAAAGTGTTCCGCTGCGGAAGCTGCCGTCGCGCGCTATTCCGAACTGCCTGAGCAGCTTCTTCAGGTAGCGCTTGGGTAGGCGCACCAGCTGGCGCTTGATGATGCGCTGCACATGCTTCCAGGGGCGACTGATGCCGCGCTGGTCGTCGTCGTCGTAGTCGGACGCTAGGTTAAGCTGCTGCATGAGCTGCTGCAGCTGCGACTCGCTCAGCTGACTGAGATCCAGCTGCTGTTCAAGCTCATCATCGTCGGCCGGTGAGCTGCTGCGCACTCGTAGCTTCTGTGAGGCGCAGGCGCAGCGGGCGGCGCTGGATCTGACTGTCAGCGCGATCAGCAAGACGAGAAGCAACCACAGCGTGGCACAGCGCATGTTAAACACTTTTGACTGATGGCAGCCGCAGCATGAGGCTTAAATAGCTCAGCGCCCGAGGCTGGCTGGCGGCTGAAGAGGCTTCGATCTATTGAAATTGTATTGGCAATGTGGGTCAAGTACTATACGAAAGATTTCATTTATTCTGTTTGGCCAAAAGAAGAAGTGAGGCTTCAATTTAACATAAGCTACAATAAATTAGAAAAAAAAAATGTTGTTGTTGTTTGTCGTGTGTTTTGCTCGCTGGGCAGCGTTGGCGATGCTCGACTCAGGATTGACTGCTCTTCCGCTCGCCCGCTCTCTCTCTCTCTCTCTCTCTCTCTCTCTCTCTCTCTCTCTCTCTCTCTGTATTGCTTAGGCCAGTGGGAGACGTGGGCGCTTGTTCTTGTTCTTGCCCTTATTGTTCTTGTTCTTGCCACCGCGACGACGGTTGTTGAAGCGCTTGTTCTTGTTTTGGACACGTTTCCTGACCACGCGACGCTTGCTGGGCCGGTTCTTGGCGTTGAGCATGACCTTCTGGCCGTTCTTGAAGTAGCGACGATAGCGCGGTGGAATGCGCACACTGATCATCTGTCCCTGGCCGCGACGACCACCCTTGCGCCGTAAATTGATGCGATTGTTCTGGCTGGCCTTGCTCTCGGTAGCGCCGGTATCGGCGGACTGATCGGTATCGGTGAACACCTCGTATTCCTGGGCGCCCGCAGCGATGGCCGCCTGCAGGGCCTGTTCGTCGATCAACTCAGCATTGGCGGCCATGGCAATGCCGCCGGCAGCTGGCTTCAGTTCCTCGTCGCCAGCATCGGCCTCTGCCTGGTCGTCATCCTGTTGGTCATAATATTGTCGGCCTGTGGGCGTTGTGGGTGTTGTGGGTGTTGTGGGCGAGGCGGTTACAGTGCCCGTAGCCGTGGGTAATGTGCCACTTGATGTCACTGTCATAGTGGGACTAGTGGGCGAGGTGCCAGTGCCGGCTCCAGTTATAATTATGGGTATCACCGGCTGATTGTTGCTGCTGAACATGTTCTTGAACATGAGGAACTTCTTGAGGAAGAGACGTCCACTGGACGGATCTTTGCTGTTGGCTGCCGAGCTGCTGGCTGCACCAGCGACGCCAGCGACACCAGCGCCAGCTGCCACACCGCTCAACCTGTCCTTGTCGGCATTCTGGTCGAGAGCCAAAGCGACGCTGGCGGCATCGCTAGACCGGGCCAGAGCTGGCTCATTGAAATAGGATCCGCGGCGAGCCTTCACCACATGCGACGGCTTCTCGGCCTGAGCCGTTAGGCACAGCAGGCTGGCCAATAGCAGCAAGGATGCGACGGATGGATGTTTCATTGCTGTTGAAAACTGTCGAAACTACTCAGCGTTTGAGAACTTTTCGAACAGGAGCCCTGATTACTGGTTGCGTGAGTGAGTGCCGAAATCCGAGTCGTGTGCTCGCACTGATTGGTAATCAATGTTTGATACATTATCGCTCAAATTGAATGCCTTTTATACCCGCAGTGCCATCAATACCTATGCAAATGCCCATTGCCAAAAAAACTCGGCATCTAACTGTAAATGTGGCCAGGGAACGTATGTGTACTTGTGCCTATCCAGAAATGTTCACAATTCACAATTGAATTTAAAACGCTTGCAGCTATTTGAGCATGCCACGGCCAATGGCCAATGGCCGGCCAAATATGTTTGTTCTTCACCGTCATCACCGTCGCTGTGCGCGGCGCGTTCTGCTTATCATCTCTCGGCCTGTCGAGCGTTCAAGCATTCAGCCGTTGTTTTGCCTGCTTTCTACACAAGCGCGTTTCGCCCTCCCCATTACAATTGCGTCGCCCTTTGTCCGTCCCGCCCATTGCCCCGGCAGCTCTATTGTCGGCTGTCATCGCGCTCGCACTCGCACGGCTTAAAAAAGTGAAAACCAATTCAATTGTACGAGCAGCGAAACTGAGTTTCTAATTAGAGGCAAACGGGTTGAGGGTGCATGCCACTAGCCACTAGACTGCCGCAGGCCAACTACTGTTCCATATGCCTATGCCGCTTCGATTGCCAACGAGCATGCCGGGTGCTCTATTCACCATCGAAGCCAGCGAATAAGCGCAAAATTCAACAGAGACTGCAGAGGCTTCCCTAATAAATGTCCTGCAATGCAGCTGCACAAACCTTCTAGACTTTCAAATCGAACTGGGAGCCTCTTTGCAAGAGGAAGAGTTCGACAATCGGTCTAGCATAGATTCTCAGTAGAGAGTTGCGCATGGGGTCTATCGGCACAGACAGAGCGAGATACCAATTCCCATCCAAGCTCAAATTTACTTACAGTTTAACTACCTGCTAAGTACTTGTCATATGTCAATTTAGACATATGATTGGATCTCCCTCTCTCTCTCTCTCTTTCTCTTTCACTCTCTCCCTTTCACTCACTCTCTATCGCTTTGTTTAGCTAATGATAGCTCACAGCTGTATGAGCATTGCTTGAAGAAAGAATCATTTAACTTGAAGTCAACTAACATGAGCTCTGAATTTCTCTTCCTCTCTCTCTCTCTCTGTCTTTCTCTTTATCTAACTCTCTCTGCTACTTCTCTTGATTCATACTCCCTCTCTCACACTCTCTTTCCCTGTATCTCTATCACTCTTTTTGTGATCGATCGTCTCTTCTCTCTCTCTCTCTCTCTCTCTCTCTCTCTCCCTCTCTCTCTCTCTCTCTGTGACGGCTCAGCTCTACTCTGTTTCTCTTATCTATAACATAGAGATGATGTTTTCTTCTTTACTCTCTGTATCGCTCAACCCGCCTCTCTCTCTCTCTCTCTCTCTCTCTGTCAGAATAAATTCTCAATCATAATTTACATATCATTGTCGATTTATTTCAGGAATTCGTTCGGCAGGATTATTGGTTGAGGGATCTAATTGCGACGACGGTTCCTCCTCAGGCGACGTCTGGCGTTGCGGTTGCGCCTGTTGCTGCGACGGCGAGCATTACGGTTTCTGAGATTGGAGCGACGACGCTGGTTCAGATTGCGGCGACGCAGCTGCTTGCGGGCTCTCTGGGCACGACGACGATTTTGGCTAATCTGGCGCTGAAGGGTTTCGATGCGTTTGCGCAGCTCCTTGTTCTCCTCGGACTGGCGGCGCATTTCGTACTCCTGGAGGGTGAGGGCCTGACCGGGACGGTTGTTGCCGCGGCGGAACAGGCTAACGCCCTCGAAGTTGGCCACATCGTCGTCGTCATCGTCGTCATCGTTCGCGTTGGCGTTCAGATGCAGCTGGAAGCCATCATCGTCATCGTTGTTGGCGGCCTCATCATCATCATCGTCGTTGTCATTGAAGCTACGGGAGGAGGATGAAGATGGCGCCGATGGTATAGTTACGGTGGTCAGACTTCCTGTAATTGTTGAGGGCGACGGCGATATAACTGTTGTCGATGCCAAAGCTGGAGCACAGTTGCCCTTCATCGAGAAGAGCTGCGAGAGCGTACGACCCTCAGCACTGCTCTCGCGGTTACGCTTGAACAACCGATATCGCTGACCCGACAGATCCTCATCATCCTCCTGGCGTCCAACTGCAAAGCGAAAAAGGCGTCTCATTAAAGATTGGCTAACCTCTATTCAATTTTGGTGACTCACCTGCTGCGTTGGCTAAAACTGCTGCCGACAGTAACAGCAGTGCAAGTCCCAGAAATCTCATAATGATGATTAGCTCTAACTGCCTTCAATGAATATGTGTGAGTGTGTGTGTGTGTGTCACCGTTTGTGTTTATCCTGGCGAACTGTGGCTTCCGCTTGCTGCTTGCCTAAGGCAATAGTGCTGCTTGACTGTGCCATTGTCAACGGCCTGACAGGGTTATATACCCGAGGCCAAGCTCCAGTTGCCAACAACAAGAACAACAGCAACTGGACTAGCGCTTCTGCTAACAGTTCTCATTATCATTTTAGCATATTTGCAAAATTTCGCATAAATTTTTTGTTTGCCAAAATAGCACCCGCTCGCTCTGTTCACCTCCCTAATCGCCCTAATCGCGACATTCTATTCGCGAATGAACCAGATTGACCCAGCGACAAAGTTCGCGATCAATATTAGTGAAGCGAGCGACAAAGTCTCGGCACAGCTTGGACAATGCTTAGTTAACAAATCCATCATCACTTTTCCCCTAATATATGCACAAGCTAATGAATTTTGGAGTTGTCAAGCGTTGATCGTATTGTGACAGCTTCTCCAATATGAAGTCATTTGATGAGTTTGAGCAGACTGCTGCAATATGTCGATGTGCCTACTGTAATTGGAATAATTGGAGTAGGTTAGGTAGGTGTGATATGGTTGGTTCATCTGTCGGCATGTCTATCTATCGATCGACCATAGATGGAAGCTCTCCCAGCTCTAGCTGCCTAATTCGTCCTTAGTCTTTATGATTGCTTCATTATATATGAATAAAGCTGCCTTAGGACAACTGATCACAGCAATATAAACAATTTCTATCGACTTCCTCATCTGTTTCACTAGGCCTGTCCGCCTATCGATCTGTTGCTATGGAAACTCTGCTAACTCTAGTTCAGCTTCTGTTGCACCACACAAGATCACCCAAATGAAACTCTTTAAATATATTTTGTTTGCTATGTAATTTCGAAAATGGTTTTCACAAAGATCGTTTCCATGTTAGGCTGTAAATTGGGTTCCCGGTTTCTATGTGCGGATGCGCACGATACGCCTGTTCCGGTTGTTGTTCCTGTTCCTGTTGGCCTGACGGAAGCGCTTGATCAGACGCATGTTGCGGCGATTGTTGCGCTTGCGGCGCTGCTGCTGCTGACGCCTGCGCAGGCGCTGCTGCTGCTGGCGGCGCTTCTGGCGACGGCGTTGATTCGCCTGCCGCTGGCGGCGACGCTGCATTTCCTGCTGGCGCTGGAACTGTCTGCGCTGGCGCTTCAGAGCATCGTCCTGGCTGCGGTGTCCGCTGTACGCAGCATGACCCTCAAAGGCGGCCACATCATCCACATCATCGTCATCATCGTCCTCGGCATCGAACGAATTGCCTGCCAGTTGATAGTTCTGCTCCTCCTCGTCAGCATCGTCATCATCATCGAAATTTCTGACCGTTGGAGAAGTGGTTGGCGTACTTAATGTGGTTAATGTTCCCGTTAATGTGGATGGGCTTTCTGATATGACGGTGGTTGTGGTTGGAGACGTAGCCCCTCCGTTTACATTTCCATTTCCATTTCCATTACCAAGCACTGCACTCAGCACAGATGCTAGCTTTGTGGGACTGACGCGACCCTCTGCGGGCAGATCGTTATCACTGCGCTGGCGTTTGAACAGCTGATATTGATCGCCACGCCTCTCCTGCTGTGGCTTGGCTGCAATAGAGTTGCAAGTGGATTGTTAATTGTGTGTGGTTGGCTTTGACAGCTGCTTGACTTACCGCTAGCCTGCAGCGCAATGGCTGCCAGGCAGGCTACGATCAGTAAACCCCTCATCATATACATGTCCTTTGGCTATATATTTGTAATTATTTACAGATTTGTCTGTGAATCTCTCTTGGATGCGTATCGCTGCCTGACTGACTTACAACGGCTATCTCTGGCATATTTATATGCCTACTCTTACAACTGGGCCCTGTAAACTTCGCCTAGGCCTAAAAGTTACATTGCCAAAAAAAAAAAAAAAAAAAATCCGATCAGATCGGATGAGAGCAGGGCAAAAGAAATTAGGGCTACATCAGGGCCAAGCGAACTGTCGCCAAACCCGGCTCGACCGCTAGTTGTAAAACATTTTGCATAATCCCATAAATAACGCTAATGTTGACCCGGCACAACAACCTGCTAACCCCAGACTCAGCCTCGCGCCACGATCCCCAACATTTGCATAGCTGTAGCTGTCTGTAGCTGTATCTGCGAATCAAGATAGACGACGCGCATTAGCATATTCATATGGCCGATGCTTTTGTTCTCGACCCAACAGATATTATGGCCTCTGTTTCAGGTCTATCAACGCCTAAGGGCGAAAGTGTAAGCAGAGTCAATGAACTGTACCAATTGGCACTGCGATCGGCAGTTGCCTAAACTGCAAATTGCAGTCTATAAATTCGATTTCAAATCACAAATGATTCGAGCTGCAGCTTGGCTCACAGAGGATCAACGATGATGAGTAGATAAACAGAGTGTGAAAGTAGAGTGAAGGAATGTCTTCCATGTCCATGATCAGCTACGATCATCAGCTTAAAGATAAAGGTACAGTTAGAAGGAAACTTATATGGAATAAAAGATTGTGTGAGGGAATGTAAAATAGACTGTTTGATTGTCTTCCATGCCCATGCTCAGCTACGATCATTGTAGTAAAACTTGAAAGCAATGAATAGTGGATCGATAGTTGCTTTGGTTTCGTATGGAAAATAGAATAAGGGAATGCTTTACTTCCTCATGATCAGCTACGATCATTGGCCTAAAGATTAAGTCAAAGTTAGAGGGACACTTAAAGAGAATTGCATATCGATAGGTTTGTGTTGAGGACTGTTGTCCATATCAGCATAATCAGCAACGATGATCAGCGACGATCATTAGCTGGCATTAAATTCTAATATAGATCAGATCGAATCACCAATCGATGTCAAGTGCTGAGCTTAGCTTCATTAATAACTTGAAAATTTGTCGAGGAAAAAAAATGAATTTATTTTGGGCGCACTTTGGCGGCCATTGCGTTTGCTCGTTACAGGGATTCGTTCAGGCGTGTGAGGCATATGGTTCGACTTAGGCAGCGATGCGTCTCAGGCTGCGACCGCGTCCGCGGCGACGGCGTAGCAGCTGCTGCAGGCGACGACGGTTGAAACGCTGGCGACGGCGTTGACGCTGCGCCTGGAGACGGCGACGTTGCTGCAGACTGTTGCGACGGCGACGCTGGCGCTGGCTCTTGTTCTTGTTCCTGTTGCGGCGATTGCGCATGGCGGCACGACGACGATTCTGCTGTTGGATGCGCTGCAGACGCTGGCTGTTGCGGCGCTGCGACACACGCTGCCGACGCACCAGTTCTCGAATGCGCTGATTGTGCTCACGCTGCAGGCGATTCATGCGCCGGCGATTGCGCTGCTCCAGCTGGTATTGGCGCCACTGCTGCTCCGTGGGGCGACGCACGAAGCCATCAGCGACGGCTACAGCAGCGCCAGCTGATGGGTTTTCAACGGCACCGGCACCGGCTCCGGCAGCCAGCATGTAATAGTCACCATCATCGTCATCGTCATCATTGTCGCCAGTATCTTCATCATTGGCGCTGCTGTCGTCCTCCTCATCATCGTCCAGATCGTCACTGTAGGCGCGCGCATTGCCATCGTCCTCATCATCGGCCAACTCGGCAGATTCGTCGCCAAAGGCACGAGACACCACTTCTGTTGATGTCGGTGTCGAGGACGTTGATGATGATGGCGACGTTGGTACAAGTGAGAGCGTGGGGCTGGAAGACGTGGGTGATGTTGTGTAAATGGACGAGTACAACTCTGTGGTTGTTGTTGAGCTGCCCTTCAGTGAGGTCAGCTTGTTCAGCATGGACGAGGTGAAGCGCCCCTCGGCCACAGCCTGATCGCCACGACCCACAGAACGCAGACCCAAACGATAGTTGGCGCTATGACGTTCACCTGCAATAGCGACAAGAGTTTATCAAGAGTGTCCATTACATGGCCGATAGCCTGATTGGATGGCTGAAACTTACCGAACACCTCTGACGGCGATAGCACAGCGCATAGCGCCAGCGCCAGTAACAACTGTGACAGACAGTTCATTGTTGGAGCAAATCAAGAATATGGCTAGACAAGTGTTCCTTGCAGGATTAGTGAACACGAACTGGGGACTGGGTAACTAGGCACTTGTTGGCTCTGAGCTGGCACTCGCCACTGACTGACACCAACTGGGCGCTCCACGATTATATACCCATCAGCTAAAGATTCTGGTCAGGAGTGTTGATGAATTACTATAATGCCCCACGTCCCCCAGCCCCCTGGGGCTACCCTCCTCCCGTCCAAGCGGCATTTTCGGTATTGCCCTGCTACACGGTGCGATTAATCTCGCCAACGCCTCGGGCAGGTCAAAGTGAAGAGGCCAATGTATCCACTGTGTAGTGGATAGCCCTGTTGCCGTTTTCGGCATTAACTATTATGCTAATGCGAATTTACAGCACACACAGAACATCGGCCCAAAGAGTGTAAGCCATTGCGAGAGCTGCGAACTCCCTCTGTGGCAGCGACTAGCGTCTAATATGATTGATTATCGGTTTTGGTATTTGAACTTTTAACTGTGCCAAGCGACGAACCGACAAACAGTGCACGGCATGAAATGTTTTGCGGCCCCAGCTGAGAGCCAAAATAGTTTTCGAATTTGTTCTTATTTTCTTTTTTTTCGTTTTTTTTTTTTGGCTATTGTTCCAGCTCTTCAGCTGGCAATCGTTGCAGTTTCCGCTGCTTTTTCAATCACTTTTGCCAATTTCGCTTTGCAATTATCATTCTGTTCTCATTATCAGGTGCTTTTGCCAGCCATCCAAATGCGAAGTTTATAGACAGATTTTGAATACTGTTTTTAATGAATATAAATTGGCATTGAAAGAGGATCGATTAGAAGACAAGCATGAAACAGAGAATATTATAAAGAAGAATGCGTGAAACCTAATCAATAATGAAAGCCAAACAAAGCTAGCTCTTGTAGATTCCAAAAAAGCTAACTACGATCAGAGCAGAGCAGAGTCTGCTAGCTAGAATAGGCTTCTGTGCCCAAGTTATTAAATAAACAACTAACCTTATTTACAACAACTTACTTATTTATAAGCTATTACAGCTAAGCATATAGTTTCCCTTAATAAGCCACCCTAAACGAATGTAATTGCTGGCATTGTTTACTCTAAGCTTTATCCAAAGGTAGTTGCCTTATACTTACTATAATGAGCATAAATTATATGTGTGAGTAATTTGCTTTCAGTTCAACCTGAAGGCAAAGTCTAGAGCGCCCTAATATACGGCCTGAAAGGCAAGGTCTAGCGGGTGGAATCCTTTTAGTCGACTGTCCGAGGGTGTAAACGCTTTGGTCCACTATCCAAAAGGTTGATAGATAGATGTTGACTGAGGCTTTTTTCGAGGAGTGTGTTTACCAGTTCTCTTAGCTGTTTCTGCTTTCTGGGCACTATGGGCAAAATGAGGTATGCCAACTAAGCCTAATGATAGACAAGTGTTTCAGATCGCAAGCTGATCGACTGATGTATGAACATAGTACACGTAGACTCATAATAAGACGAGTGAGAATCCATCTGCTTCGATTTTAGCATAGTCTAAAAGCTGGAATCATTAAGATCTATAAGAAAATACAGTTGTTTGCAAATAACTACGAACAGTTTAAAGCTACAGCTAACATATTGCGTACATAAATGATCTAAGGGTATACACATAGCGCTCTTCTAACTGGGCATGATACGAAGTTGTCTACTCAGTCGGCGTCTTCCCACTAAAGCAATCAGCTGACTGTGCCTAAGCTAAATATATTAAGTACCAAAAAATATATAAATAAAGTTATAAGTTATAAGTACATATAAACAATTGAATATAGACAACCAAATGCCAAGCTGTAAAGAAATTCAACAATATGATTTAATAGAGGCTTAGCTCGCGCTAGTCTAGGGTTCAGGGTTCTCGAGTATTGCGCATACGCAACGTGGCCGCTCGCTGCGCAAAGATTTGGGTCAAATCAACCTGAAGAACAGCAAAAGATAAATAAAAATAAAGAAATGGCCGCAGGCAATAAAAAAGACTTTGGCTGACGACTTGAAGGCATTAATTAAAATGAGCTTAAAAAAAAAAACAAAACAAGAATCAGAGAAAGAACTTAAGCTAATGAAAGAGGCATAGAAATATATGACTTAAGAATATATTTCTAAATAAAATTAAAATTGTATTTTGATATTTCAATTGAATAAGGCTGTATGAATTGGGCTGGGGAAGGACCAGAAGCAAGTCAGGCAATACTCAGTTGTCATTTGTTTTCATATCACATTTTTATTATTTTCGAATCGTTTTCAAATTGGTCGCAAGGGCTGAGGGTCCTGTTTGGCTCTTAACTATAATACTAGAAAGTTGTTGTTGCTGTTTGCTGGCCGATCGAGCTGGCTTAGCCCTGGAGGCCGTTACGGCGACGCTGGCCGCCTCGTCGCCGATTGCCGCCGGCCTGAATGACACGGACATTGCGACGGTTGGGCGAGCCGCCACGACGACGGCCACCGGCGCGACGACGCACCGGACGGCCGCCGCGACGACGACGCTGGACATTACGACGTCCGCCGTTCTTGCGGCGGCGCACAATGACACGATTGGCGCGCTCCTCGCCGACGCTGGAGTCGCTGGCCGAGCGCTCCATCAGGGCGACAACGGCGCCATCGGGAATGGCATCGAGAGCTGCGCGCGGCACTAGCAGGGCCGCCTTGCCCGTTTTCTCGTCGACAACGCTTTGGCCCTCGATCTCGATGATGCCGTCGGGCACCATAATGGCGCCGGCCTGATCTCTGGCCACCATCATCTGTGTGGGCTTGGCGTTCTTCAGCAGCTGCTGGCCGCTAACGCCGGGCGATTTGCGGCTGGCCGGACCGGGCTTGGCCAGCATCACCGGCAGATGCGTGTCCTCGTCGTCATCGTCGTCCTGCTCATCATCTTCATCGTTGAGCAGCACAATGTGACCGTTGCGTGCGAAGCCGCGCTGTGCCGGCAGCTCATCATCCTCGTC
This sequence comes from Drosophila anceps, assembly GCA_035045945.1. Lineage (NCBI taxonomy): Eukaryota > Metazoa > Arthropoda > Insecta > Diptera > Drosophilidae > Drosophila > Drosophila anceps. Next base: position 10,692,658 of record JAWNON010000004.1, read on the forward strand.
GTCATCATCATCGGCCAGCTGATCATCATCATCGTCATCGTCGAAATTATGCTGCAGGCGTCGCAGTGGCATTCTGTTCTTATTATTATCATCATCATCAGCATCGTCATCATCATTGTCCACTTCGTCGAGATCCTCAATAACCTCAAAGCCCTGCACCACAGCGCCAGCATTGGCGCGTCCGCGCGGCACGCTAAAGAACAGATATGGATGCTGCAGCTTCTGTTGCTGCTGGCGCAATTGTCGCTGCTGTAGGCGTGCCTCTGCAATGGGATAACGAGAGTCAATTGATGAAGTGCTGCAATTGAGGCGCATCACTTACCCGGCAGGGCCATGGCCAGGGCCAGCAGGCAGCTGAGCACGAATAGGGCGCTTAGCTTCGACATGGTTCGGCTCGTGATTCCTGCTAACTGAATCTGTGCGCTGCGCTGCGTGTAGTGTCCTACCTAATTGTAAGCAAAGTTCCAGAGAACTGTACAGCATCTCTGGACGTCGTCAGGTTTTTATGCAAAAAGTTCCCGCAAACTCTGTCGGCTCGAGCAGCGAGCCACTGGAAAACAAACAAACAGAAATTAGAAGAAAAAAAAAACGAGAAAAAAAACAGAAACCCAAAAAAACTAAAACCAAAACAGATGAAACGAAACCAAGAAACTCTGCCAACCAAGTAAAGAACCATTCTCGACATCCGCTCACAGCGAGCCAAGCGAAGCCAAGCCAAGCAAAAAAAAAAAGTCTATAAAAATAGAGAATCGAAGAGAATCAGACATTGACATAATTACGCCCATCGAATGGCACCAGCTGAACCTACAGCAACGGCATCCATTTCGAATTCACCGGCATAAATTCAAGTGCCGAAATTGGTGAAAAGATGGCCAAATGCTGATCGAAGTTCAGTGACCGCAGCAGGAACAAAAGCCGCCTCGTTCAAGAACCCGCAGCCAACTCAATTGACCGCAACAGCAGCCCAATCAAAATGAAGAACACAAAAAGAAAGACAGCCGAAAGCCCCAAATAGATGAGAGAAATGCGAAACCGACGCGACGCCGAACTGCCGAAGTTGAGCCTCGTTACGCTAATGAGAATACAATCGCTGATACATGCGTGAACCCAGGCCTTAGCCCTAGCCCCAGCCCCAGCCCCAGCCCCAGCCCCAGCCCCAGCCCCAGCCCCAGCCCCAGCCCCAGTCCCAGCCCCAGTCCCAGCCCAAGCACCTACCAGCAGTGCCCTGTGCCCACTGTAACAGTGGTCGGTGGTCGGTTGACCAGTGGCGAACCAGCCAGCGACGCATGCCAACTGCTCGGAGCGTGGCCTGACCGCTCGGTCATATACTCAAGTGCGACCCAAGACCTGGCCCCAACTGCCGCAGCTGCCTATTCAATGTAGGCTGAGCCAGATTGGCTAGCGACCCGTGTGAGCGGGCATGCGTGGCTAGTTGATACCCTGTCACATGTAGTTGTGCATATGAAGCTTATTACTGTACATATTGTTATTACGAGTTTTTTTTCTTTTGCCTGAATATACGTTTTTTCCTATTTGGAACGACTAGTAGATACCCTGCAATCATGCATAAATCAGAAAACACAAATGAAACCTTGAAATAAATCACACGCTCCGGTGGGATATGCAAATCTTTTGCTTGAAATGTACTTTAGTCTTGTCGGACACGACTATTAGATACCCTGTAGTTGACAATCAATGAGAATACAGCCAATTCTATGGCTTGTAGTAATTGTCACACTCGGAATGTGTATACCTCTTGCCAGTAATCTACTTTTGTCTTGACTGAAACGACTAGTAGATACCCTGTAGTTGACAATCAAAGAGAATACAATGACAATGACTTATAGTAATTGTCGCACCCGGGATGTGTATACCTCTTGCCAGTAATGTACTTTTGTCTTGACTGACACGACTAGTAGATACCCTGTAGTTGGCAATCAAAGAGAATACAGCCGAATCTATGCCTAACACACTCTGGTGGTATGTACATAACGTTTGGCTGAAACATAGTTCTGTCGTGTCAGCACCGTCTAGTAGATACCCTGCAAACAAACTAAGTAAAAGTAAAGGGCATGGCTTCTTAGTGTGCCATCGTGACTATGAACACACTGAGCACATCAAACTCAGCTCGTTGCGTAGGCATGCCATGTGAATCAACCGAAAAACAAAAGCTCGTTAGATCTACGCATCATAATAGAAGAGGAGGCACAAAGCGAATGGAATTGTTTTATAAGCTAATTCATTTAATGACAACTGCAGCATAGAAATAGCTACAAATGCTACGTTCATTGGCAGCACGCGATTTGGCGACAGCTGCTTAGATCGACACGACGCTAAAAGATCTTTAGACTTGAACCTTCGATTGGGCTTCACAGGCAGATGCCACTGCCATTTGGGTTTGAGCTCAGCTAGAATTTCTTAACATATTTGAATGTACCCGGTGGCAACAAGGTCATTAATGTGCTTATAATCGCTATTAGCTGGGTGTAGCTGGCCAATAGAGTGGCGACCAGTGTCCAGCACTTGAAGCACGTGATGGACCGCTGCTCCCAGTTGCAGTGCATGAAGCCCGTATTGAAGCTGAATATGAGCGATGTCATCAGCAAAACAAAGGAGAGCACGCCACAGATGCGATGGGCGAACACCACCTTGATTTCCAGCATTCGGTAGGCGTGTTGACACAAGGGATACATGCCCGTGACGAAGGTGCCCAGCAGCAGGCTGCAGGCCGCCAGTCCGAAGATACTGTGATTGCTGTGGAAGTGTTTTTGCCTGCTGTGAGAATTGCCCCTCCTGTATAAGATCTCAGTGCCGACGCCCAAAAATCCAATTCCAATGCCGACCAGGCCGAAGGCCGTGTGCAGCATGGGCTGGCGACACATGAGCGCCTGGCTGGCACACAGAACCATTCCCACAACGCAGTAGAAGGCGTGCGCCGCCGTTCGCAACAGCCGCAGCTTCAGGCACTTGCGCCCAATGATCACTGTGACAAGGATTAGTATTATGTTGGCGACAATATCGAAAAGAATCGGCACGAAAGTCATCGGAAAGTCAGGCCAGGCAAAAGCCTTCACAATCTCGCCTGTGGCGTTGACCACGGTTTCGTTCGCCTCCAGAAACTCGACCGGCCTTGTCGAGCGCGTCAAGTGCGGGGAAAATGCCATTCGCAACTCAAATCAACTCAACTTAACTCAACTCAACTCAGTGTGCATCTATATACATACATATGTGTATACATACATATATATGTATGTATATATGTGTATAGGCACATATAGACACATACACATACATAGATGCATATACATATGTTTATATACAAATCTTCAAATATGTATATATATTTAATTATATAAATATAGACGTTTGTATATATATATACATATACATATATTTATATATTTATATATATATTTTAATTGTTAAGTGTGTTAAATATTCAATGTAAGTGTAAGCAAAACGTATGTGATTCATTAGTCGAAAGATGTTTGTAAGGTTTTTTTTTATGGAAACTCTTTCACGTGGTGTAAATAGCAAATCGGCCTTATGCATTGCTTCTCTGTATAAAGAAAATCTAAATAAATAAATACAAATGTTTAAATAATTTACACTGCGTGCCATCTGCATAGCGCAGATAATGTTGAATATAATCTATATCTTTCGAGCTTAAGTTCTACGACTCCTATGGCACTCTGATTTGTTCATATTCATATTCCTATGCCCATTGGTCATGTTTAACAGCTTGAATAGCCAAATGTGACAAAGAAGTTTTGTTTTTTGATTGAGGTAGGTAAAAATGCTTAAAGCACCTTCAGTCAGCTCGTCGCTCTAAACGATATATCGGACTGCATTACTGCTTACTGACTAAAAAACCTCCTCATTCTTAGGCTGTCTTCTACCTTAGAACCAGGAGTGTGCTCTAGCTGAGCACTGCAATGATGATGATGATGATGATGATGATGTTTAGTTTTAGATAAATAACAAAGCATAACGTATATGGATATCCACCTCAAGAGACCAGGTCAATCTTTATCTAACAAAAGATTAGAGTTGCTCAGGTTGATCGCTGCTTGGCGCCCCCATGGATAAATCTAAAGAGCGTGCATTAACGCGTGGTGAATACCAAAAATATTCTTATTTGGATAGATGTAGCTGTTGATGTGGGAAGGAGAATAAGGTTTATGCAGCTTGAGCCCAAAAATCTTACTCTTTTTGCCCTAAAGAAATTCGAAATGTCAGCAAATGCTGATGAATTCTTTAGTAACAGATAGATGGCATAGATATAATAGATATAATATTGTAATGATGAGCAGCGAAGCAAATGTTGTACTATACACCACATGTCTGAGCTCTCTTTGATATTCTTTCCATATCGATCAGTAGACAAAAGTCTTTGCAAACTTGTTATACTTCATTCATACACAAAACAGTCTTGCCTTAATCGCCAACTCAACTGAGAGTTCATTCTGTTCATATGCCAAATAAACTTATAGTTGAAGCTAACTTTAAGGAAATTATAGATGTTAGATGTAGATACAGATTTCTAAAGACTTGGCTCGTTGTGCATATTAAAGGTTAGGAATAATCAGTGAAAATATCTGAGTTTCTCGCATGCTTCTATTATTATTTATAAAAATTACAATGATGATCGCTATGAACCTATCACGAGAAATGTCTACATTCCAAACGATTAACTATGCTTCACTTTCCTTGAGCCCTGCCCCTTCCTTCTCTCCACTCGATCAGTCAAAACTTAAACTTCAGCCCGTGACACTTTCATTCAGCTCAATTTATGGACAGATTTCTAACTCAATTGATAATCTATCTCATTTATCGCCTTTCTTTTGCCTCAGAGAAGCAAGCGAAAGATCTATCAGCTTGTCTTGGTATAACTCTTCATATTACAAGTTAGTTGTGCCCCAATCGCATTGCATACACCTGCCCAGCATACAATACACCTGTCTTAAAGACACATCGACTGATGGCAATCATGATTGTGGGCCTCGCTGTGTCGAGTTGGCGAGCTGTAATAAAAGTCTTCGAACTGTCTATCGAACTATATCGTAAAATTCAATCAGGAGTTGCAAATGTGAATTGAATAAATGAATGCCTGAAATTTCAGATAAATAAATAATAAAATTAAAAAGAACAACAGAAATATGTTAATTTTGTGCACATTTATTATGTCGAAGAAACCATTTAGAAATTTTGAGCCTCTGCATTGTCCGACCAAATTGGGGGGCCACATATCATCTAAGTGGCAGGTGACAGCAACGGAATCCGCATAACAACAGATTTGGAAGAAAACTGCGAACTGAAATTTCTTTAAGGAAATTAGCATAAAAATGTGCGAGAGAAAGAGAGAGAGAGAGAGAGAGAGAGAGAGAGAGAGAGAGAGAGAGAGAGAGAGCAAGAGCAAGAGAGAGGTGGATGGACAAAAGTTCAACGGTGTCAAATGTCAAAGCTGCAAAACACATGCCGTGAATGGTAATCGAAATGGATTGAAATGGACATTGGAAGAGACGAGCCTAAGCTGCCCAGCTGGCAACGTGGCAATGCCTCATAAATTGATTCAAGTTTGAGGGAGAAATCGGAATTGGACTTGTGTGCTTAGATTTGGGCTGCTGCTGCTGGCGCTGCTGCTGATGACTTGGCCAAGTTGAAAGTTCAACGCACGAGACAAACAAACAAAGCCAACCAAAATGGCCAGCAACAACATCTTTTCTTCTCTCTCTCTCTCTCTCTCTCTCTCCCTCTCTCTCTGTCTTCCTTTCTCTCTCTCTCTCTTTTTAGCTGTTTCTTGTTACGTGTGGCTTGCACATAGAATGGAAATTAGATGTGAAATCAGGCAGCTAATTTGGCTTAGGCAGCAGCTAGCGGCCAACAGGGCCAAGAGTTGAACTTTAAGCATATGCAAATTTGAAGAAATTCAAATGAAATTATGAATTTCTTTTGCGATATTTACTGTTAGGGCTACAGAGCTCTGAGCCTCTTTATTCTGTTCTGTTTGCGTAGATTTTTTTGGGAATTTCTAATGGCGCATGGCGCATATTTTAGCCAGCATCGATCGCCACTTGCTGCCACTTAACTGATCATTCACCCCGCAACCGCGAGGCATCATTAATTGAGAGGCCTTAGAGAGAAGCCTCCCCTCCCCCGTGGCCGTTTAGTTGTCATCATCAGCAGCGTTGTCGTCGATTGTCTTGGGGCCCGGCTATCATCCGACATTCAATTTGAGTCTTGCAACTGGCCGTGACGAATGATGCTGTCAACTACGTCTTTGTCGCGCCACCGCCACCGCCACCGCCAACGCCGCTGCTGCCACTGCCTCTGCCACCGCCTTTCAGTTGAAGTGCTCGCATGTTGCCCTAATAATGTCCCATTGATTGCTCCAACAATTTGCCGCACTTAGCATGATTATGCAAATTTTCAGCTGTACCTCAGCCAAATAGCTCGAACGGGCCTGGGGCTATGTCCAACTCGAGTGCCAGGCGGCAGCTTCTCGTTCCATTTTACATTATCATACGCCAAGTGGGAGCCAGTGATTGAATGCTTCTCAGCTAGTTGCCCCTAGGTGCTAAAGCTGAAATATATTGTTGTTATTGTTGTTCTATTTGCGTAGCTATGTGCGTGTGTGTGTGTGTGTGTGTGTGTGTATCTCTTTCTCTTTCGCTCTGTGTGCTAAGTGCCGACATCAACACCGCAACCGAGACCTTTGTCGATGGCTGAAGTCGCTGCCGTAGCCGTTGCTTTAAGTGGAAAGTGATTATCCCGTAATGGAAAGCCCCGAGAACTGTGCAATAAACATTTGCCGAATACAAATTGCTTAAGACTCATTTCCCAGTCAGATCAAAGCTTTCAGCTGAGATCTTAATTGCGGCCTGCCCCAGGTGCAATCTATCGTAATTATTTCTATCAATCGCTAACATTAACTCGATGCCTACGACTGCGGCATGGCTGAGTGCTTATGGTGTAGTTTCTTTTTGGCATCTAGCCAACACTAGATAAACTAAAATATGTTGTAGATAAAATATTTACCAAAATTACTATAGATAGTTCTAATCTTCAAATGGAACTCGAACTTTTCCCTTAGCTATCTACCTTATCTATTGCAGCCATATACAAAATTTACATAAAATGTCTTTGAAAACTGAACTAATACCTATTCGAGATGCATTGCAAGCTGCCTGCTACAGCACTCAGCAGCAGCACATCTCAGCTGGCTGCTATGCAACTGGCAAGAGCCTAGCTCAATTCTTGAGAGCCAACAACAAGCGGGTTGAGGTATCCTTACGTTGCACAGCTGCCTGCTATGAAACTAGCACCTGCCACAGCACACAGCTATTTGTCTTGCTCTCCAGCTCTCAATCTCTTCCATAAAATATGAAGTATACGCACTATGGAGCTGTGGCAGCTGTCTGATCTTTATGCAAATGTCTTGAATTGTTAATAGAAAATACCGTTAAGTGCCAATTCATCTGCCACATTAACATACATATGACATGTGTATCTATGTGCGTTAGTTGTTGTCTAGATGACCTGACTTTCTTTTGGCTCAGCGGCCCATTAAAATCGGTCAAAGCGCTCGCCTAATCAATATGCAAAACTTCGACCCGGGTCAACGCACGCCGATTAACGGCATTAATTATGAATAACAATCAAGAATTTGGACACACACACACACATAAAAAAAATAGAAAAAAAAAAACGAGAATATATTTAAAATATTTGATTTTCTAGTCAGTTGCCGTTGCCGGAGTTCACGTCGAGTTCACAGCGATTAGCATTAACTTTTGTAAGTTTCTCTAACTGAGGCAGCATCGAACTCTCCGTTACACACACACAAATACACACAAGCACGCACACACACACACACAGCCATGCACACACACACACACACAAGAACAAGAAAAAAAATGTAAAAAAAATTTATTTTTTTTTCACTCGATTTGATTGAAAATCATTTTTTTGGGTTATTTTTTTGTAAGATTTCGTTTCATTTCATATTTTCATATTTTCTTTGTGCATTTCGCAGTGCTCAATTATCAGTTTGTGCTCTCGTTTTAAGGAAAATCGGTGGGCGTGTCCACGGCCTCCGGCGCAAGGGCGCGGCCCGCCTTGCGCAGCGCAAAACGGCGATTCTGATGCAGCAGATCGAAGTAGGGCTGGAAGTCGCCGTAGGAAACATAACGTGCGTCGCCAAACACGGGCTGCACATGGCGCGAGACGCCGGGCTCGTTGTCCTCGCCCACAATGATGAACTCCTGCTCGGGCGCGGCTGGTGCGTTATCCATTGCCATTTCGGCGGCAGCGGGCGCTGTCTCGGCCAGCGGCTTGTCGGACTGCTCCTTCTGGGTGTCCATTGCTGGGGCCTGGGTCTTCTCGGCGTTGTCCATGGCGGGCGCCTTCTCCACAATTGTGCCCGGACGTATGCGTGTGGGCAGCAGACCGGCTCCGACGGCAGCCTGAACCGGTTTGGCAGCGATCAAGACAGGCTTCGGCTTCGGCTTCGGCTTGACGCTCGAGGCGGAGCCGGTACGCGAGGGGGGAATCTGCGGTGGCTGGAAGATGTCCATGAGCGAGGCGTCGGCCAGCAAGGGTACAGCGGCAGCTGTCAATGTCGGACGCTTGCGCTTCTTCTGCTGCCCACTTGCCGTCGTGGAGCCGCGCACGGGCACGCTGCTAATGGCGCTCTCGGGTATGTTCAGGATCAGCGGCTGCGCCTGGATGCCTTCGGCTAGCGACACAATCGACTGGCGATCGGGGGCGGCAAGACCCAGCTGACTCCAGGGTATCGTTATGTATTGCGTGGGGCGACCCTTGCGGCGCAGTGGCACTGTGAGTGGCGGCTGTGGATAGGGGCTGGTGGGCAGACGCTGATGCTGCTTCTGCACTTTGGTGGGTGGGGACACGTAGCCATAGCTAGGATAGTTGGGGCTCAGATTGAGCAGCTCAGGTGCCACATAGACCGTCTGACCGTTGCGATTGACGAACAGCGTGGTCGGCTGTGGGCGACGGCCACCTGCTCTGGAGGGGCTGTTTTGGCTGGTCTGCGATTGACGTATCTTGCCGCCGATCTCGCTGGGTGTTTGGCCGAAAGTGAATCTACGTATCTGATTGATCAGATTCTGTTGGCCGTTCTGAATGAAGCCGGGCTGACTTTGCGATTTGCGCGATTGACTATAGATGACCCGCTCCAAGGTCTCCTCATTGTCATCGTTGTCATCGTCATCCTCCAGCTCCACTTCGGCATCATCGTCTTCCTCCTCGTCGTCGGCTGGCTCCAGCACCGCGAGCGGCTGCTGGACGGGATGGCCACGTCTCACCTGTTGCGTCTGCTGCCGTTGCTGCTTGCGTCGCACCAGCTGCGTCTGGGCGGGCCGGCGGCGTTGCTTGGGCTTTTGCTTTTGCGTTTGCTCCTCAGCGGATTGCTGCTCTAGCTGCTCCTCATCGTCGTCCTCGTCGACTGGCTCCAGCGACTGGTCCTCATCATCATTGTGCACCTGATCGTTCACTTCCTGGTCGTCATCATCATAGAACTCGTCGTAGCGATTACCATTGAAGTAATCCACATCATCGTACTCCTCTAGCGATTCCAGCGAATCCAGATGATTGTCGAAGCGATTGGGACGCTGGATACGATTGCCATTGAGACCGTTGCGATTGCCATTACGATTGCCGTTACCATTGCGATTGCCGTTGCGGTTGCCATTACGGTTGACATTGTTGTTGCCGAGTCCGTTCAGGTTGCCATTGCCATTGCCGCGTCTTCTGTTCGGGCGCTGCTGCAGCCGGACGACAATGTCGGGCCGCTGCGTGGTGGTGCTTGTGGTGCTGCTGGAGGCGGCGCTGTCACGGACAGGCGTATCGACCAGGCCGGGCAGACCGGGCAAGGCGGGCAGCTGCTGGCCGGCAGCGGCCAGACGATCATTGAACCAGCCGGACACAGAGCCGGCCAGCGTCGAGAAGGAGGAGCCCAGGCCCTGGCCCGGATTCATGCCAAACAGCCAGGTGCCGGGCGAGGTGGATGTGGTCGATCCGCCACCGCCACCAGACGCCTGTTTGCCCTGTGCCTGCATCTCCTCCACAGTGGCCTGACGCGGCTTGAATGCGATCAACGGGTGAATGATGAAGTCAGCCACGGTGTGCGGCTGCACAGACTTCTCATCCAATGGCTCCGACTTGGCAGCTGGCATGTCACTAGCAGCAGCAGCTGCGGGCGATGCTTCGGCCTGGGTCACTGGAGGCTTCTCGGTGGGCAGCTTGGGCACCACGGGCGCATCCTCTGTAGCCGCAGCCGCAAACACAAACACGCGCGCACACACAGCGAGAGAGGCACAGAAAAAAAACACATTGGGGAACACATGAAAAAAATAAGTAAAACACATGACATTAGTTTGTCTCAGGCAGCGGCTCGATCAGTTTGGGTAAGAGTTTGGGATGTTTGTGTGTTGCCTACCAATCAGCGCCATGTCCGCAATGGGCGACTCCGTGGATTGCTCGACGATCAGCGGCGACATTTCCTTGTCGGCGGCCTTCACCTCGGCCCCGGCCACAGCGGCGGCCAGGACCAGAACCAGGCCGAGGCGCAAGCACAGCGCCAGAAATTTGGTCATGTCTAAGGACTGACAACTGGAAGCCAGCAGGCGTCAATCGAAAACACTCACGCTCACACACACACTCAAACAGTCACACTCTCTAACAGGCTCACACACACACGCTCACACACACACACACACACGCACAGTAATCGTTAATCGTTAATCGCTTATCGCTTATCAGCTTCAGCTATCGTTTATCGTTGTTGCTGTTGTTGTTCTTGTTGTTATTAATTTTGGATTGCTCGCCTCCGTACGTTCCGCTTTGGTCCAGAGACAGACGTTTCTTTTGGCCAACTGTTTGAGCGTGCGCGCCGTCTCGAGCTTTTTATGTACCAGCTACAATTTGCCCAAGAGCGCAGCAGCCGGCTAGAGAGCGCACACAGAGCGACAAAGCGACACGGAGAGAGAGAGAGAGAGAGCGCGTTCGCTCATCAGCTCAACTTGCCGCTGCTGCTGGGGCTGGGGTTGTGCTGATGATCGCCGTTGCTTGCCGCTGGGCGGTAAATTAATTTGGCGTATGTTGAACAGCGGGTCGCAGGCCGTCGAACGCGTTGACCCAGCGGCCAACCTGAGCAGCAGCCAGCCCGCCCATTGAACACGAAACTAGTTCAACGAGTTGCTAGCGAGCTAATCGATGATTGCTTGGAATAGTAACAATGCTTAGAATCTGCTTAGAGCAAGAGCTTGGTTCATCTGTATCTCTAGCTCTATCTCTAGGCAACTGCCTCAACTGTTCAGCTATAAATTTTATATATTTTTTTAAACTATTATCTATTTAATCTCAACTAAAATTGCAGGGTATTTTCTAGTCAGTTTTGTCTTCTTTCTTTTTACAAATTTATATTCTCTAAGCTCATCAGCATAAGTTAAATTTGCTATGCTCAGCCGCTCATACGAACTAGTTCGTCATCAGTTCCAGCTGTATAAGCTTTTTGACGACACCAAGAAAAAAGCTCGCAGCAGTTGGGATCAAAGCTTGATTAATTAAATAACAGTTCGATTCGATTCGATTCGATTCTAAAAGTAATAAAGCAATTTGCATAGTTCAGAGGGAACTAATTCTTTTTTATGATTGGGCTTAATGCTGACACCGATCTTTGTTCCAGTTCACGAGAATTCGGAGTCAAAAACATGTGTAAGAAAAAATATGAGAACTTTCCAATAACTTTCTAGCAGCTCTGACCCCGTCATGACCTCACGCCGGGTCGCAGCTTTCTTCTAGGGCCACAGGCAAGAGCAAACACACACGCACACACACACACACACACACACACATGCACACACACACACACACACACACATGTGGCTAATGAGTATTTATGCGTTTTTTATGTATTTCCATTAGCATAAGGCTGGCACTTTTTTGTACTGATTTGAGGTCCAGGTGCACAGCCCAGGCCCTGCCACTGACTGTCCGGCCAGAACTAATGAGCAGCTAGCGTCTTGGCGTGCCTTTGTTTTAATCTATGGGCCGAGCTCGGTTCGCGGCTCTCTTTTGCATAATTTAGTTATTAACAATTGGTTTATGTCCCTCATAATAGGCCAAAAAAAAAAATAAAAAATAGTAAGAAAATACATATTTTCACCTTAGGCGTTGGGAGATAAGCAAGAAAACTGGCCGGGCCGACGAAGCAAGTGAATTATTGACGTGGCTTTTGGACGACAACAGAAACGGCACGAAAAAGATGAAATAGATTTGCACATAAACATAAATAAAACGCTGAGACTTCTAGGGCGTGCTAGGGGCGTGGCAGCGAAAGCAGAAGAGAGAAAGAACAGCAATAGGCGGACAAACGACTGGGAACGGGCACAACGCAGCACGCAATGCGTAGATCAGAGACTCAGATCAGTCGAGAATTAATGGCTCCAACTAAATTGATCTATGCAAACACAATGTGAGCCCCAACCCTCATATCATTCACAATCAATTGGGCCTGGCGAAAACAAAGACTTCAAGATGCCAGCCTATCTTAGAGCATCAATCGATCTTAGCCAAATGCTGTTGCTCGCTGCTCCATTGTCTCATTTGAAAATTGATGATGCTCCATAAATCTGCGTCTATATAATATATGTATATATATATATATATATATAAAAGATATGCAGACAATGTATACTATATATAGCAGACACATTTCATTTCGCATGCAGCGATTCTTTGCCCTTTGTCAGCCGTTGCCATATTCGAATCTGCAAACTCTAGCCAATCGCTGGAAGAACATTATTTATTCATTTTGCTTAAAAATAAATTGAAATAAATTGAGTCTGGCCATACATCACTCAAATTATGAGAACTGTCAAAATATTTATGAAAATCACGTGGGAAGTGAGAAGTGCCTGACTAGGAGCTACCCTTAACCCCAACTCAACTGCGCTTTGTATCTATGCCGTTACACTTATACCAAACACACATATCTGTGCGTATTCATATGTGATTCGAACTCACATCTTTACACTCAAATGGCATGTCTGTCACTGAAAGAAACAGTTGCCAACGCCAGGAAGCGAACCTACGAGTCCCCGTCGCCACTCTCCTGCTTGTCAGTTCAGTGGCATTTTCGCACCTAAAGTGGCAGCTGACAATTCAAACGCAATTCAAACACAATTGCGATTCTTAGAACAGCCAACAATGCACACATTTGAATGTCTGTGTGCACATGTATAGAAATAATATATGTGTACGCTTGCCGCTGCTTGCAACGTGCCAAACGTAACTTCTGATCTACATATTCTATTGAGTATTTATATTAATTTAATAAATATGAAAAACTTAAATCAAGAAACTTAACTTAAATCCAAAATAAAACAAAAATCAAAATTGTATAAAATATGCCACACAAAACAAAAAAAAAACTAAAGGATTTAAATTTCAAGTCTCTAGCTGGACGACTGGCTAGATCGACTCAGCTCGTCTTCCTGATTAAGAATATATATACTTAATGAGGTCTGCCACGCCTCCTTCTGCCTGTTACATACATTTCCACAAATCTATTAAGCCCTGAAATCCTATTTTCAATAGGTTCAGGGTATACAAAATGTTTTACTCATTTGAGTTCTGAGCATTTTCGATCAATGCCAATATGTGTTAGTTTAAGCTCAAGCCAGGCAATGGCAGCGAAGCAGCTGTTCAAGCACTTTATAGAAATAAGAATACATGTTGATACATATTGACATATTATCATATAAATATATGTATATAAAACTTATCATATAAATATAAATAATATAAGTAGATATCTACTTATCATATAAAGGATAGCCCTGCAGCCGAAGTAAACCTAAAATGAGTCTTAGGCAAACAGGAGCCCAAGCGCTATGAAGTGTGTGTAAGAGGGAGTTACAAGGGCTAACAAGTGTACATGTATATGACAAGTATGAGGTTTATAAGACTAAGATTTCATTGAGATGTTTCTTTGAGAAGTCTCCCAACTCATCAATCAAAACAGTCAAATATTGTTTAGGCTCTGCTGATCTGGCTTGGGTCCAATCGAGCGATTGAGCAAATGTAAACGCCATAACTTTCTAAAAAAAACGAACAATAGTTTTTATTTATAAAATCTGTGATGTTTGAATTTTATTTCTTTTTTTTTTTGCATATCTTAAAGCTTTACAACAAAACTCTAGCTGAGTTTTCAACAGCTTTAATTTTCAGTTGAACTTGATTTCACATAACGATACAAATCTATAATTTGTTGACTTTTTTATTATTGATTAGGAATTTGTAATAGGTTTTGACTCCCATGCAAATTCGCAATTCGAAATAAAGTTTGTAATCCAATGAGTTTTCAGATTGCAAAAAGTCATTAAACATTTGGTCATCTGCTGAGTCTCTCTCTCTCTCTCTCTCGCTCTCTCTCCCTCTCTTTGTCTGCCTCTCTACCTATACGTGTATATATACATAGACATTTATAAGCCCCACAATAGCTTAGCTCTGTCTGATAGTCGAATTAATAATAAACTGGACTTTAAACAAATCAAGACATTTTTTCGCAACGGGGAACTCCGGCGGCTAGAAACTCAAATTCAACTGTTCTTATAACAAAACTGTGCCATATATGCATATCTCTCTCTCTATATATATGTACATTTTATGTCTGTGCAAACAAGAGAGAGAGAGAGAGAGAGAGAAAGAGAGAGAGAAAGAGAGAGAAGATATAAGCTGGGAGTGAACTGTGACACGAGTCCATTTGGGGTCGAGCTTGGCCTGGTCGTACATTGATAAATGCGTGGTCGAGACTTCTGGCCAAGAACTTGGTTTGACTTCTGCAAGATCTCACTTTTGACCCAAAAAACAAAGGAAAAGAACATGGCTATGGGCTGGATTGGCTAGCTGGCTGTCTGGCTAGCTAGCTGCTGGCTGGCTGGCTGGGTTGGGTGGGTTGGTAACTTTCCGATGGCGACGACCTCAAATGCAAATTTCCGCCTCTGATTTGGCGAATGCGACTCGAGCTCGAGTTGCTTCTGATTGGCGAGGGAGCGAACGGGGCTGGCCGGCCAATGCAGCTGGCGGTCAATGACACACGCGTTGAGGCCTGGAGCTGGATTGCATACTGACTGGAGTCCAGAGAGTCCATAGTCCAGTCGGAGTATCAGTGCCGTCCCATCCAGTGCCGTCCAGAAAAAGCAGTCAAGTCAACGCTGAGGCTGACATGCATAAATTAACATGAGGCATTTGCATAGTTTATTAAAATTTGGCATTCGCCATTTGGCCAAATGGCCAACAACAGCCATTCATTCTTCTTTCTGGCCATTTTCATTAATTTTTCGCCTAATTTCTTTTGTGTGTGTGTGATTTTATGATGTCGGAGTGAAAGAACTGTAGCCCCAAGCGGCTACCCCGATATAAAATGTCTTTGCTTAGGCAACAGCCAAACCATTTAATAGACGCTCTCGTCCAGAGACAGATCAGATCAGAATTGGAATCGACTGCTACCATTTGACATGGCAATCAAACTGTTTACCCTCTTGGCTATTGGCCTGGCACTGGCCGCCGTCATCGATGGTGAGTCGCTGACCCCCTCTGACCCCCTCGCTGGCCCATGTTGAAGGTTGTTTTTGTTTTTAGCTCGTCACGTGTCCGGACATCGCCATCATCAGCAGCAGCAGCAGCGCGGTCTGGTTGCCAAGCCGCATGGTGCACAGACTCGCGTCTTCCCAGGCGCCGTGACCATCAAGAAACTGGTGCTGCTTAAGTTCAAGAAGATCGTGCCCATTTCGCTGATCCTGCTAAAGTCGAACAATGACAACGAGGCCGAGCTGGTGCCCGTCTACCCCACGGATCAGATTCCCGAGAATGTTCAGTTCATTCCCACGCCCAACGGCATCTCCGGCCATAGAGATGTCCAAGCCATTGCCATACCCAGCGAACTGCACGATCAGCTCCAGAACAACGGTCTTTCCAACGTGGAGAACATCGAGGCTCTGCTCCAGGGCAGCTCCATCATTGGCGACAGCATCCAAACCGAGGACGGTGCTAGCCCAGTGGGCAATACCATTGCCGTCGCTCAGCCGGAGGATGAGCCACTGCAGCAGAACGACAATGACGATACTCAGCTGCTAGAGGGCGCCACTGTGCAAGCTGCGGCCGATGCAGGCACCAGCACACGCCGTCTCTCCAGCAACGAGCTGCTGCGCTCCGGCGTACGCAACTCAGCCCAGCTGCAGAAGACCAGCGTCGAGGAGATTCCCCTGCTGCTCTACTCTGCCACAGATGGCAGTACACCCGGCCAGGAGGTGTTCGGCGAACGTCGCTATGTGGCCGCCACACCGGCACGTCGCCGCCATCATCACTTCTACAACTAAGACTTTCGGCTCGATGGCCCCTCGATGCCACCTATTTATTACCGCAGCTACTCAGACCCTAGACTAGCCTAGCCTAGCCTAACCTATTCACTATCTGTAACTTTTCTTCTACCCGGCTGTCACTGCACGGCATGCGGCTTTTTTTTTTGCTTGTGCTATTTGCTTAGACTGAACTGAATATAAATTAACATTATGAGAAATGACAAAGGCGCGCGATGTGTTGGGCTCTCTGCTTCCGGAGTTCTGTGTATATGGTGCGGAGATGGGGGAGGAGCCAGGCTTGTTTTTCCTGCGCTTATCACAATCTGAAGGCGACGACGACGAGGACGACGGTGGCGCAGTGCCTGCAGTTATCAGCTTTGTTGTGCCGTTGACGTGACGTGTCCTGTGCCTGTGCCTGAGCCCATGTCCTGTCGTGTGTGGCTGGCAGCGCCAGACAGGCAGGCAGGCAGGCAGGCAGGCAGCGACCTGTGCCTGTGACCAGAGCCCGTTATAAATTTCTCGTGTCCTCACGTGAAGCACAAAGCCGACAAACAAAAACACAAACAAAAGCCAAAGTCAACGGCACAAAAAGGCACAACAAAGGACCGAATACATATCGCAAAAATGGACAACAACAAAAGACAGCCAGAAGATAGCGCAGCTATAAAGCAAACAAACCGAACACCAAATGCTCTTAACGTACTTTACTTATATAGAAATAAAAGCTAAAGCTCTTTTGCTTCTTGGCTGCTTTTTCGGCTAAAGTCTGCATGAGTTTTATGTTGGAGAAAAAACATTTTTGTTTTTTAATTTTTAAACCAAAGTTTCCTGTCTACTTGGTGTTTCCTATCGACATCTTGAGCAGCTCACCCTGACTTCCTTAGCTTGCTCATAATGGGGCAAATGTTCCCCACTCCACTTGGTATTAGCACGCCTCGGAAAAATGTAATTATTTTCAGATTTTCTTTTCCATTCAAGCCACAAAATGTTTTTACTTTATTTACATAGACCTTAAAAATAAGAAAAAAAAATATTATGACATGTGTAAGCGAGTCGAGTAAGAAACAAAATCGAAATCAAATTTAGAAATTCCGTGTCTCGAGCCGAGCTGAAGCTGCTCGAATTTTGTCGGATAGTGTATAGGCAAACGAATGTCTAAGGGAGCAAAGGCTCATCAACTGAGTTTCGGGGCAAAAGTAACTTTGTGTTTTGCACGTAGCAGTTGCAGTTGCAGTTCCAGCTCCAGTTCCAGTTTCGGCTGCAGCAGCAGGAACATACCCATATGTCTGCCCTGCCGACTGACAGCCTAAAAACCAAAAGCTGACACAAAGCACTTTTCAAGATTGTAAAGCAAACCAAACGGAACAAAGGCAGACGCATACAAAGCGACAGATTGAGGGAGGGAAGCAGAGAGAGAGAGAGAGAGAGAGAGAGAGAGAGAGAAAAAGAGGGACTGTTTGAGTCAGAGTTTGAAACAATAAGATGCTGAACTATAATCTATGGGGCTCATTAGACTAGGCTCTTAAGGGCTACAGTTCTAACCGAGTCAACGGCCATAGTAGGGGGGCGGCACGTATATGGTCACGCGCCGGTTGTCATTGTTGTTGAAGCGGCCGCAGGGCGGCGGTCCGTAATAGGTAAACGTGCAGATGGTGCAACAGTTGATGGGCGTGGCAATGACCATAATTGGCGTATTCCTGCCGGGCAGCGGATAGGGCAGTGGATAGCGAGGCGGCCCGGGCAAAGGCATGGGCGGCGGCAGCGGACGAGGCACTGGCACTGGAATCGGCGGCGGTAACGGACGAGGCAGCGGTTGCGGCGGTATTGGAGCGACCGGTGGCAGCTGTTGCGGTGGTTTAGGCACTACGCAGCACGGACCAGGCGGCGGCGGTGGCGGCGGCGGCGGTGGTGCAATTACATATGTCTCGCAGCAGCGATTCTGCTGGAAGGCTTCAATGGTGCAGGGCGAGACGCAGCTGCCGAATAAACTATTGAACCAGTCCGTGATGACGCTGAGCGTCCGACCCTGTCGCTCGCTGGCATCGTAGGCACCAAAGGCATCGATCGAGGTATTTACCACCGGCTGCAAGTCCTCCAAGCGCGACGATCCATTGATGTACAAATACTCGATGTTGTCCTCGACTGCGGAGCTGCTGTTCCTTGGTCTGGGACGCCAGCGTTGCAGCTGCACTTTCTGCTGCGCGCGATAGCGCACTGCTGGTGAAATGGAATTTAGAAGCGATCAAGATGGCTTTAATGCTACCGCCTTAAAGTAGGCAACGATCTGAAAGCTAACAGTTATGTGCCCAGATCCAAAGACAAACATTGAGTGCGAAACAGAAGCTTTGTATACATACAGACGGCTAGGGTCAGTAGTAGTCACTGACATTCGATACTGAATAAGAGAACTAGTTCAATTAATAGAACTGAGTTTGCAGTGAGTGTCTGAAGTGATCATGAATCGATGTTGAGATCTCTAAGTATCAGCGAACAACGAACATAATAAGTAAAAGTATTTCCGTCGGGAGTGTCCCACTAAAAGCTACCGTGACAATTCTTTCAATCATTCAATTTTTATACTCTGCTTACCTTATAGTTTTTCTATTGACTGTCCTCTAAGAAATAAGTCATTTCATAGCTTCGTTTCTAGTTGTCCAAGTCTCTACGTTTACGAGCATGGGAAAAGTATCCAAAATCGAGTATATTCATAATCTGTGAACAGTTCACTGAAGAAACTTATGTATATAAGAAGTATGAGAGAGAGAGAGAGAGAGAGAGAGAGAGAGAGATAGCAGACGGAGGAATGAGCGGACGGATGGAAGGACGGATGGACGAACAGACGGACGTTCATTCGGGGATAACTGGAACGACAGCGAGTCTGCCTTAACAAAATAATATATATTGTGTTATATATATAAATAATATATATAATACAATATAAAATATGTTTCTTCTTCTTACACCCGTGTAAAGTGAACTAGAACTATTAACTGAAGCATATACTTCAATTTCATTGTGCTTTGTGTGATGAAATTGCAAATCTTCTTCCCGCTTCTACCTTGAGGTGCATATTTGGTGCATTGACACACTTATAATTAACAAATGCATTTTATTCGAGTGCTTAAAGTGATTCGTTGGCAAAAAAAAAAATCGAATTCTAAGAGTGACCATGCTATAAAGAAGGTGGTGTTGGTGGTGGTGCTGTTCATAGTGACTGAAGTGGTACTAACGACCAAATCCAAAGCCGTGACTTAAGCCACCAACGACATTGCTGTTGGCATTGGCATTGCCACCGCCGCCGCCACGTCTATTGCCAGCTCCGCCATTGAAATTGGCATTGGCATTGGCATTGGCTCCAGCTCCAGCTCTATTGGCATTGCCGCCGGCGCTGGCAT
Organism: Drosophila anceps; assembly: GCA_035045945.1. NCBI lineage: Eukaryota > Metazoa > Arthropoda > Insecta > Diptera > Drosophilidae > Drosophila > Drosophila anceps. The sequence continues at coordinate 10,712,438 of JAWNON010000004.1, forward strand.
TGGCGCTCGCGCTGGCCGACTGTCCGTTCTGGCTGCTGGCGCTGGCGCTGCTAGATGCTGAGTTCGTCACGGAGCCATCGGGATTGCGCTGCGAGCTGATGTTCGAATTGGTGTTAGCGGCGGCGTTGCCCTGGTTGTTGTTGCCCTGGAAGATGGACTGGCTGTTGGCGCCGGATGTGATTGTCTGCTGGTTACCATTGCGTACGATCTGTGTGTCCGTGTTGGCCGTGTTACTGGAGCTGCCGTGCTGATTGTTGTTGGTGGCCGTGGAGCCGCTGTTGGAGCCGATGGTCTCACTATTGCCATTCTTCGTGTGCTGGGTATTCGCATTCGAGCTGGATGCCTGCTGCTCGCCGGGCTTGAAGTTCAGCGCCTGGCTCTGTGCGCCGTTCGAGCTCTGGCCGTTGCCCGACTGCTGGTTGGTGTTCGCTGAGCTCACTTGGCCGCTGCTGCCATCTTCAGCTAAATTGGATCCAATGCTGCTGCTGCCACCACTCTGTGAACCGTCCGCATTCTGATTGGCGAAGTTGTTGCTGCCCGCCTGCTGATTGAAGCCTGGACGGCCTTTGGCGCCAGCACTGCCCGACGACTGTATCTGGCCGCGATTTTTGCCGCCCTGATTGTAGTAGTCTGGCTGTCCGAAGCCACCGCCAAAGCTGGGCTGTCCGAAGCCACCGCCAAAGCTGGGCTGTCCGAAGCCACCGCCAAAGTTGGCCGGACGTCCGAACTGGCGACGTGAACGTTCCGTGTTCCCATAGCTGCCAAAGCTGCCATAGCCGCCAAGGCCAAAGTTGTTGTAGCCTTGCTGGGGATAGCCGAAAGGCACGTACTGGGCCTGACGCTTGGGTCGCAACAGACGGCGACCTCCCGCTTGCTGTGGACGGTATGTGCTTTGCGGTGCGCGGCGACGCCGCAAACCGTTGCCATAATTGATGCCGCGTGAGGCTGCATTCTCACCAAAGCCAGCCGCATTGGCCGAGGTCTGGCCGAAACGCGACCGTCCGTAGGCATTCGAGTTGCTGAACGTCTCCTTAACATTGACGCCGCCATACTGCTGATTATTGGTGCGGGTGTTGCTGTTGGAGCCGACACGAGCGCCGCGACCCTGAGCGTTCACTTGCGCCTGGCCGAGCGTATTGCTGTTCTGCACATTTCTGTCCAGATCGAGACTGAGCAGGCCCAGGCCCAGGCGTACATCGCCATCGGCGCCGCGCTGCAGTCCGAAGCCCTGTCGGAGGTTGTCCGGCGACAGAGAGGCGCCCAGACCCAAATTGCCAATGCGGAACTGATTGGCCAAGCCGCCGCTGACAGCGCCGTTCGCATTGGTGCGTGTGCGCGTGAAGGTGTTGCCCAACTGCAGTCCACCCAGATCCACATCACGCGAGAGCGCCTGGCTATTGGCGACTACGCGCTGTCCGTTCTGGCGCGTCACTGCACGCGAGTTGGATATGCCCTGTGTGTATTCGATATCGTTGCCAAAGTCCAACTGGCGTTCGTAGGCATTGGTATTGGCTCTGGATACGGAGCCCTGACGTGCGCGTCCGCCTCCATAGAAGCCTGGCTGTCCGCCATACGCGGCCTGCCCGAACGGTGCAAACTGCGCCTCAACTAACACAAACAAAAGAGAGAGAGAGAGAAAGAGAAGGAAATTTGAGTTTAAGATGCGACCAGAAGGTAAATGCAAAAGTTTTGGCCCATCTGGCGAAACTTTGTTATTTGCTGTGCCATATTTAAGATAAACATATCACAAGATTCATGCATTTATAATCCCCTCCAACACACACACACACACACACACACACACATGCATATAGACAAAGAGAGGGAGAGAGGGAGAGCAACAACAATAGCAAAAGCAACTGGCTTAAAGAACTCCTCAAACTTGTTCCACACGCCTCACTCTCGTCTTCGTCTTTTTTTTCCCATATTATTTGTTTTTTGTCTTGACTGTTTCTAATTTGAATATCATTTAATGTGCGCGGTATTTTTCCCATTATTAGTATTATTTTCAAATTCTGCTCGCTTGTTCTTCTTCTTCTTTTTTTTGTTTTTTTTTTTTTTTTTTTTTTGAGCTGCTGCCAACTTTTTGGCAAAGTGCTTTATGCTAACTATTTGACTTGAGAGTCAAAGAAATATATTTAAAACTGCATATATTCTCATGGAAAATATAATCCTGTTTGCGTTTCTAATGAAACGTGCAAACATCATACATTTCTTATATACTCTATATATATATATATATTAAAATACTTTTAAGGCTTATTTTGAAAGATATGAAGAAAAACTGTTCTATGGAAAAAATATTTAAGAATTTATAGTAGTATTTACAAATTATTATAGGGGTTTTTTAATATGAATCTATAGAGATGATCCATTAAAGATATACATTTATACTATTTTTATATTTTATATCAATTCAATTCTTAATAAAAACAAGTTAAAACAAGTTTAAATTATTAATTAAATAAATTCTTTGATAAGAATTGAAAATGTTTCTTAATATTTTGTAATATATGAGTTTATATAGATCAATAAAAAATGTCTATAATTAAAATAAAAGCAAATTCTTAATAATTTTGGGAATTGTTTTTTATATGAATTCAAAAAGATCAATAAAAAATATTCTAATAATTTTTGAAATTTTTCTCGTTAAATAAATTTATATAGAAAATCAATAAACAAATGCTTTTATAATTTTTGCAAACAGTTTCTTTTCATGATTTTATATGGAATATGATCAGAAGAAGAGTTAACATTTCAAATAGGTATTTGCAAGGAAAGCGGCAAGAAATTGTTGAAGCTCTACTATTTCCATAGGACGAAAAACTTGAATTGCAACAGATTTTGCTCAGATTAAAATTGATATATATATACAAAAATATATATAAAATATGAATATATATGTAATGCATAACTATATCAAATATACAAATATATTTAAATATTTTTCGCAATGACAATTTTCTTAGTTTTTTGTTTGTGTTTCGCAACTCAAGGTTTACTCCTCACTGTTTTCCAATCATTAGATAACATTTGCCAGATTTCAGCACAAATTTAACAAATTTTGTATCACAAACAAAAAAAATAACAAAAAATAAAATACTTTTGGATCACTTTTTCAATTGAAACACTTTAACTTGTTCGCACTTGTTGCACTTTTTGCTGGGCAAAAAAAAAAAAATAAAATATTAAAAAAAAAAAATGGAAAAAAGTTGATTATATAAAGCGTTATATAATGTTATTGGATATTTTAACTGCCCGTTGTTGTTGACACATAATTTGGAAACGCGTTTAATCGGCAAGCGTAAGTAAATGTTTGCAACTTCACTTGCAAAGAGAAAGAGAGAAGGAGACATAGAGAGAGAGAGAGAGAGAGCGAGTCAGTTGTAGTTGGCGCTATTGTGTGGGCGCTCATTATCCCTTTTTTCTGACTGCGCATTTGTTGTTGTTGCTGTTGTTGTCCTTTTGCCGCCTGTCAATATGCCGTACACGTTGCCGCAAAATCCGGCGATAATTTCGCAATTATTGCTGTAATATCAAAGCCTAAAAGTACGCAGCGCTCGTGTGTGTGTGTGTGTGTGTGTGTGTGTGTGCAAGTGTATTGGTGTCATTATCCTGTCTGCCCACTGTTCGTTTCGCTATTGTTGTTATTGTTATGGCTGTTGCTGCTGCTGCTGCTGCTGCTGCTGCTGCTGCTGTTGCCGTTGCTGTTGCTATTGTTGTTAGTGCTGCGCCGAGGCACAAAAATATTTACCTTGCGGTTGACAAACTGCCAGCCAACACACAATTAATCCAGCAAATGCGTGCCGCATCCTCATCCTGGCTGCGCGTATCTATGGCTCTCTGTGTATCTGCGTATCTGATATCCGCTGCCAGACTCTCAGCAGCTGTGCTACCTAATTTACCGTTGCGAAAACAGCGCACGCAATGAGCGCGTTTTTGGCCGCTGGCGACTTTTATCGTGCGCGGTTATTGTCGTCTTTTTGACGTTTTTTTCGCTGTGGCTCGTTGTTGTTGTTGCTGCTGCTGCTGCTGCTGCCGCTGCCGCTGCTGCTGTTTTTTTCCCTATCTATTTTTTTTTGCTGGTGGTGCTGCTGCTGCGCGTGTGTTTTGCGTTAAGCGTTCACTGGCGTTCTAAGCCTCTCGCTGGTGTTGTAATCAGGCTTTAAACCAAACAATAATTAACGCGTTTTATTGATTAGCTGCCGACTGAGGCGTCGCGACGTCGACGTCGCCAGCAAGTTTATGTTGATTATCATACTACATACATATCTATATATATATATATGTATATAATTTTTTTTGTTATCTTGAAAAGAAATTGAATTTCGTACAGGTTTTGTTACGTTTTTTATTTTGGGGGGGCTAGAGTAACCCGGCTTGTGATTCTACCAACCTCGCAATTCTCGTTTAACTTGTTTCCTAATGCTTCAACAACAGAAATAACAACAACAACAACAACAACAACAACACGCCTCCAACGTTTGCTTTTGTGATGAGTTCATAAAAAAATTACACAAAAAATAAAGCGAAATTATCCATTTTTATCGCTTCCAGATGTCCGACTGAGGTTGATTTTGGTTGGGGATTTTTTGGTTTTTTTGTTGTATTAAAGAATTGATACGATTGAGTTTATATAATATATAGCGAAAGCCTTCTTTGCTTGAGCCAAGACAGTAAATGACATTTGAAATCAATTTGAAGAGTTCATAAAGAGAGAGGGGCAAAAAAAATGGGTCGAAAAATCATGAAGTCAAATCTCCTGAAGAGAGAGAGAGAGAGAGAGAACGGATCTCAAAGTAACGCTCTACAAATGTTTGCTATATATGCAAAAACATATTCTTATAGAAGGAGAGAGAGAGATAGAGAGAGAGAGAGAAAACGTACAGTGAAGCTCTCCTATAACAAATGTTTGCTGTCTATACAAAATCTGTCAATCTTTTCAAGGCAGAAAACGTACAGTTAAGCTAAAGAGTAGACTTACAGTAAAGCTCCACTGTAGCAAATATTTTCAATCCAGACAAAACATATTCTTAAAATGAAGAAGACTTACAGTAAAGCCCCAGTTTAAATATATGCATGCCATCTATTTAAATCATAAGGAGAAAAGGAGCTCTCCTACAGTGTTATAATGCTCGCGATCTGTAGACAATATATATATCTCTTCGTCGTTTGCGCCTATCTATCACTTTTTAAAACTTTCCGGCACCTTCCATAATAGATGCCAATAAATGAATTGATGAAATTTCTCTATAGCCAGCTATCACTGTATTCTGTATAAGATTGATGAGTGTGACCATTTGGTCACTTCTAGACATTAAGTAAACTTGAATCAGCTCGTAGAGGTAATTGAATACTCTCGGAACGCACTCAAAGTAGTTGAAGTGTGAATATTGTGAGTAGAACAAGTTCTATTCATTGTCTCTAGACCATGAATACTTTGATCAGCAATTCGTAGGCTTAAGACTTGGCAAGAGAAGATGAGCACAGGTTTAGCTGGAATTCAAGTTCAAATCAGCTTGGCTCAGCTCAGCATCGCTGAAGCACTTCATAGCTACGCATCTGTTTGTTGACCTGCTGCGTCGCCATTAAACTTATAAGACTCAACGAGGTAGTGGGAAGTTGTCATATGGTTTTTGGCCACTTCAGGGCCAAGTGGACTAGCGAGTTTCCCATTAGCGTCAACGTACGCGCTGTAGGTCAGCCGAAGCGTTAGCTGCTGTGGCTGAGCACATGATATTTATTATTATTATTCGCATATTCATTATCCGAATTAGTCATTAAATTGTCTTTAACTCGTCTGTTGACAAATCTCTTTAGCGTTCGCGCAACTCGGCCCAGAACAGTCTCCAGCTCTGTGTGTCTGCGACTAGCGGCAGCAGCAGCAGCAGCAGCAGCAGCAGCAGCAGCAGCTCTGTTCAGCAAAACAAATATTTAGTATTTCTTTTGCTTTCGGGGTTTATTTGATTACCTAGAATTGGGCGGAAAGAGAAACTGCTTAGTTTCAATGACAAATAAGCTTCTTTAGTATATGCCATTCTAAATCGATTCATGATGCTAAGACAAAACTTTTTTTTGTATTCGATAACTTTAGATATAAACATATATGTATATAGATCACAGTGTGTACGGCCAAATTAACGGTGCTGTATGGTATGCTAAGAGCCACTCACTAGCTAAAGCTTAGAGCTGCAAAAAATTTAAGTGAATACAAAAAATTTGAAAATTTTTGAAAACACATCAAAATCTTTAGAAGAAGCGAGTTTGAATATATAAAATTAAACAATATTTTTAAAATAATTTCTATATACTTTTTCCATGAATTGAATGCAATTTGAACTTAAACCAACTCACAGGCTTCATCAAACTATCGAACTGAACTTAAAAATTCTTCAAAATTAATTTGCTTTCATTTACTTAACTCTCAGCTTCATGAACAAAGCTTGGATAAATTTTATAAAATTTTGTTTCTTCTTTCTAAATTTCGAAAATAAGAAAATAAGAGAAACCAAAAAAATTGTTCTGGAATTAGAAATCTTGATATATTTATAGTCAGACCCGCTCAATTAGATAGATTTAAAGAATCGCTCTTATACTTCTCTTTGCTCGCTGTTTTTATTGTACATTTTTTGAAGCCTTTGCTCATTTTGGAACTTTATTTGTTTACTAAAATATAACGGGATACATAAACAAAATAATAAATGATATATACAAATTTCGCATTCGCATGAAATTCGCAAAATTTTTAAAATATTTTTGGCTCATTAAACATACAAAACGATCGAGCATAGAGACATACAAAAAACCACTGTTGCAATTACACAAAGTGGGATATCATAGCAATATATAGAAAAAAGTTATTTTTACCAAAAGAAATGTTGATTTATAAAAAGAATGTTTCTATAAGATATGAATTTTGTATAGAAGGCAACTGTCTTCGAAACGATGATCAGTTTAGCAGAAATAGTTGCAGCTCTAACACTGAATGGCTGTAATGAGCTCAACTTTTTGGCAAACTAAAGTTTCGGGCAACTAAAGATATTTTTGAGCAATTTAGAAAAGAGCTAAGTAAAATGATTTATGGATGGACTAAAATATGTTTTCATATTACATATTATTAAAATATTGCGTCCTCAATTGTTAAAGTTTAACTTTTTAACTTTTTGTTAGATTTTTAAAATAGTTTTTGTAGGCAAAACCTTTTCTTATGTTAAAAAAAAAAAGGTTTACAAATCATGTAAAATTTAAATTTACGCAACAAAATATTTTTTTTTTTGCATAACTGATTAGTTTTTTCATCTAACAAAATTTATTTTATTCAAATAAAAGTTTTCGTTGAAGTGATATTTATTTTCAAGCTGCCGAAAGAAGTCAAAACTATTCAGTTGAGCGGCGCTGTACATGTGTTTATAGATAAATATATTTAAAAAAATATATATATTTATGAACTTATGTGTAAACGAGTTTATCTCAGAAGAAACATCATCTTCAGAACATCAAAACATCAAAAAATATATGAAATAAATTACAATAAAAAAGAGAAGCTAATTAGTTGACGTCATAGGTTCGGCTCATCGGCGAACGGGTATTTTTTTTTTATTTTTTGTCAGTTTGTTGTTGGTATCTAAAATAGTGTTTTATCAATTTGATTGAATTTGTTTTGTAAATTTGGGGGCTTTTGGGCTGGCACAGCTAGAGAAATACACTGTGCGAAATGTAAGTTACAACAACAAGAATAATTGGGTCAAAGCTGGCGAAACTTTCGCCAGAGAAGTGGGGGAGAGACAGACAGGCAGACAGACAGACAGAGAAAGAGAGAAAGAGAGACAGAGAGAGAGAGAGATAGAGTCAGTGGGCTAGTGTCTGAGAGAGTGTGAGTGAGGCAGAGCGCTGCTGTTTTGAGCCATGGCTTAGCGCTGTTCCGATACGCGTATAAAAAATTGTTTTTTATTGTTATTTGATTTCTAGCGTTTATCGGTCTGGTGGCATCTTTACGCTGACGAGCGCTTCGAGAACACCCCAGACCCCAGACCCCAAACACACACACACACAGCGCCCCTCTGCAACAACTTCGATGTTAAGCCCTGCCACGCCTGAATCGCTGCTGCTGCGGCTGCTGCTGCTGCTGCTGTTGCTGCTGCTGCTGCCTTGAACGCGTGAAATGGAGTAGAAAAATTGTTTTTCTATCAAAGGCGAAAAATCGCAGCGGCGTGCAAGCCCCTCCTCCTCCCCCCCGCCCGACTCTGCGCAACCCCCACTCCTAGCCATTAGCTGGCAGCAACAATTTTGTTGTTTATGTTGCCATCGCGTTCGGTTCTCTATCAATTTAATGCCCGCAACGTCGCTGGACACGCGGCTTTAACTTTTTTCTAACTTTGTTTTAGATTTTTTATTGTTTTTATTGTTTTTTTTTTTTTGGGAGGGGGGGGGGTTGCTGGGGCTGAGGGGGACTTTATTTTGGCGGCCACTTGAACGCTGCTTCGGTTTTTGGTTTTCTGGTTCTGTTTCGGTTTCAGTTTCGGCTTTTTGTTGTCCGCTCTTGTCTGGCGGCATTAGCGCGGCTCAGACTTTGATTTGCGCTGCTAATTGAAGTTTTATTCGCCCCAATGGGGACAGAGTGCGGCGAATGCGACAGCAGGTGCTTCCCACTTGAATGGGGCTGCCAGAGGCTGAGCTTCATCGATTGCTACTCGACTCTAAATATGTTAAACGGGTCTGGATGCATATGACGAAGTTTGCGTCTAATATATGCAGCTAATCGAGGTTACAGAAACTTGCTTGGCAGACTATCAGCTTAGGAATTGTCGGAAATTGACTTCCTTTAGTATTATATATGTGCTCATATTTGGGACTATTTGAGGAGGGGCAGATGAGGCTTGGTCTTTTCTTTTCTGGAATCTTATATATCATTTGCACGTAGCTGCTTCAGCTTTCTTTTTAGATATTTCTTTTACAAAATTAAAACTTTATTTATAATTTGTTTTTTTTTTTGAAATGCTTTTGCTGTTGTTGTCGTAGCAACTTGTACTAGAACCTTGGCTGATCAGATGTAAAATGAGACTTGTTTGTTCGTCTAGACGAGGCATTTAGCCAAGGTGAGGGATTAGTTGAGCATTGAGATGAAAACGAATGTGAAGCGATGCGGTAAGTGTGACGCGTGTATCCTAAGGTACGTGTATCTCTTGAGTCACTTGGGTACTCTGCCGAGGCTGAGTCTTCTGGCAAGTATTTTAGGTTTAATTGTTCATTATGTCTCCGGCCAAGAGTACTTTGAAATATGTTTACCAGTTCAGTAGTGTCATACCTGAGGCAGCTGACCTGTGTGTTACGTATATATAGTCTGATCTCTACAGATATCCATTCAGTTAGGCGACAGCTCGCTCAAACTGCACCTACCTAGAGCTGTGGCTAAGCCTCGCCTTGAAGACCTTGCCTCAAGGCGCGGCTTCAAAACTTCCTCAAAGCTCATTTAATACAAAAATCTAGAAAAATTCCTTTGCATTGCAGACAAAATCCTCCAACTGACTTGAACCACTTCGTGTGGAAGATGCCACTTGAGCCACATAGAGCAGAGATTTGAAGTTGAATTGAGCCACATCGAGCTTCGAGCTGAAGCTTCTCCATGTGGCTCAAGTCAGCTTTCGGGGGGTTTTTTCCGCGCCGCTTCTAATGCCCTTAGTTAGCTAACTATTGTGCCGCACAACAGTTATTAAAGACTTTATTTTTGTTTTTAATTTCTTGCTCTATCATGCCAAAAACAACTTTTGTCATTCCCAGTTGATTTTGTTGTTGTTGCGCAACTTTTTTTTTTCCTTTTTTGTTCTATCTGTCTATCTATCTATCTATCTATCTATCGGCTTTATTGCCTTTTATTGGTTTTGAAGAACAAAAGGTGTCGCAACAACAATGTGAATAGATATATATGTATATATAAATATGTATGTATGTATGTATGTATGTATGTATGTATGTATGTATGTATGTATGTATGTATGTATGTATGTATGTATGTATGTATGTATGTATGTATGTATGTATGTATGTATGTATGTATGTATGTATG
>JAWNON010000004.1:10725000-10730000 GCA_035045945.1 Drosophila anceps
CAGCGCGAGCGCGACCGCAACTTGCGGTGAATATTCGACAAGTTTGTCTATTTTTGGCCGCTAGGTGGCGGTGCAAGTTAACTGAATGCAAGGTACACACACAACACACAACACACAGCACAGGGCACAAAACACAACACACAACACACAACCCACAAGACACATGACAATTAAAAGGTCGTTAAGCACGCGGTCGTTTGACTGCACAGGCGAATGAGTTGTGGACGGCGCGCTAGCAAGGACGAAGACTTGGAATGGGATCAGGAAGGCGAGCTGGAACAGAAACTGAAAGAAGTATGGAATGAGTGATGAAAAGAAGAAAGAGTTCTGGGAAGTGTATTGCCTGAAGAGCTGGAAACTTTGCTGGCAGCAGATCAGGAAGAGTTCTAGATGAAAAGCTGGAGTGTAAGCTGACTGCTGGCAGCAGAGCTTAAAAGAAAAAGAGAACTGGAACGAAAAGTGGAATGAGAACTGAAAAGAGAACTGGAAAAAGAACAGAAATGATAACTGGAAGAGGACTGGAAAGAGAACTGGAAAGAGAGCTGGAAAGAGAACTGGAAAAAGAACTGGAAAGAGAACTGAAAAGAGAACTGGAAAGAGAACTGAAAAGAGAACTGGAAAGAGAACTCGAATGAGAACTGGAAAGAGAACTGGAGGAAAAGCTGAAATGATTGTGGAACGAGTGCAAAAAAGGACGATAAGTAGGCCTCGAAAGAGACCTACAAATATTTGAAGTGTGTGATGGCAGATGAACTGAAAAAATTTTTGAAATAGTAGCTACTGACTGCTAAAATGAGGCAGCTCTTGAAATAGTACTGAAGTAGAAGAAAAATTGCTGGAAGGAGAGCTGTCATACTATCTGGAAGAAGCCTTGGCTGGAACTGGACAGATTTCTGTTAGAAGTGTTGTAAAAGAGCTACCGCCAGTGCTGGAAAAAGAGCCGGAACGCGTGCCAGATTGAGTGCCAAGTAAATGTATCGAATGAGCGAGTCAATAGCTCTTACGATTGCAATTCATTTCGCTTCTTCGACTTAAGCATCTTCCAGTGATAAGCTCAGAGAGTGTTTTCCCAAACGATATTGAATATTTAAACTCAATTGTCTAATTTGCATAGCAAAATACTATATAGAGTGATATTAATGAATACTAAGCACAAGTCAATTGTGAATGCTTTGAGTGCGTCTTAGCCAAAGTCGACATTCAAAATCACATTATGCGAATCGCATTGCACTTGTGCAAGCATTAAGGAATCATATATTTTTTGCCAGCTTGCAACGATTTTTGGGGCGTGAATGCGTTTTTTGCTGTTCAAACAAGACAGCATGTGACAGCCACAATCACAGCCAGCAGTCGGGACAGACTCGCACTCGCAACATTTATCCAAACCACACAATTATGACATCTCGCCCCCTGACTGGCTGGCCCTGTCTATGTAGTTCGTGCGTAACATTAGAAAATTTGCTGTGTCGTTGGGTTGCCGGGTTGTTTTGTCGTTGGGTTGTTGGGTTGTTGGGTCGCTGTTTTCGAGCACGACCCCAACAAGCGACCGAGCTGTAAAACAAAAATGCTGAAACATAACAACAAAATGTAAATCCTTTCAATTGAAATGTAACAGCTACAGCACTAGTGCAAGCCAACGGATCACAGCACCTAAGCCAACCAGAAGTTTAAGGTCTGAGCACTGTGGCTGAAAGGGGCGGCAGAGTCCTGAAGTCGTCAGCAAATTCAGCTTGTTTGCGTTTCTAAGTTATGGTTACTGGTGCCAACTGGCTTAGCGAGTCAACATCGTCGGCGAGATGGAGATGAAGATGGAGACTGAACTGGAGATGGAGATGGAGATGGGAATGGGGATGTGAGGCAACTGTAGCAGTGCATATTGTCAAGCCACTCATATTTGAAAGTTGTCACGAGTTTGGGGCGCACACAGTGCGTATGCTTCATATTTTTGTATTATGCGACAAAATTGTCCAACTGTCATCAGCGGCAGTGCGGCAGTGGCAGTAGCTTAAAGTGGTGTGGATTGCGGATTTGACAGTTAGCGATGCGGGCGAAAGCGAAATGATGCGAGCTCAAGTGGAGCAGAGTGCAGAGTGTAGAGCACACAAATGCGAAGGCAGACGGCATTAGCATAAAAAAATACGCACATAAAATCGTCCAGCGCTCATTTACAGCTCATCAACAGGTGCGGGAGCAGCGAATCACAAGACAGCGGCAGCGGGACCTGAGCACCAAATCCAGGATGAGAGCCGAGCTGTTGACCAGCGCCAAAGACGTTGCTGTCGCATAAAGCGAAATTGTTACGCAAATAAAAGCCAAAGACGATGACAACAAACGACGGCATCAACGCCAGCAATGGCGGCGATAAACCGAATTGACAGAGACAACAAAATGAAAGTGAAAGAGCCACAGAGACTAAGGCAAGTCGAATAGGGAAGACTCTGCTTGAGATGGGATTCGCATTGAGGTAGAGAACGTAGAAATAGAAGATAGAATGAGATTGAGACTGAGACTGAGACTGAGAATGAGACTGAGAGACTGATACGGAGGCTGTCTGAGACTGAAAGGCTAAGACTGAGACTGAACCTAAGCCTGAGAGACGAAGACTGAGAGACTGAGTCAGATAGAGTGAGACTGAGACAGAGACTGAGACTGAGTCTGAGAGACTGAGTCTGAGACTGAGACTGAGACTGAGTCTGACAGACTGAGAATGAGTCTGATACTGAGACAGAGACTGAGAGGCTGAGTTTGAGACTGAGACTGAGACTGAGACTGAGAGACTAAGATCACTGAGACGGAGACAGATATATTTGCTCCAAAAAGTATGCTTTAAAAAGAAAGATAAGCTAGAGAGATAAACAAAGATCGATTGCCTTGAATGGGGGCTTACTTAGAAATCCCTGTAGAAGTCTTGGGACTTGATCTTGCTTAGAGTATTTCCAGTCAACAAAGTTGGCTCAGCCTGGCAGTCTGGGAGACTGAGAGCTGTGGAGTGTTTGTCAGCACCTAGGACCGACTCGACTCGAGTCGAGTCGACACGTCGTTGCGTCCTCTTTTGTTTGTCTCAGTGACAGAGAGAGGACAACTGCAGCATAAAAACACAGCGTGAGATAGTTAATTTGTTTTCACTTCAGCAACAATATCCAAGCTATACAGCTACGTTCAACTATCCAGCTGTCCGCCTGTCCGGCCATCCAAGCTGGTGTGCGCCGCTTGGCTTGGACAACCCGCAGTTACGCTCCGTACGTTTTGGCTCATTTATTTTCAGTTTGACGCCCTGACGCTGCTTATTTGCACACAGACAGCTCAAAAACAAAAAGAAAAGAGATGGAGATAGAAAACGGAAGCGAGAGGGAGAAAGAGAGAGATAGGGAGATGTAGAGGTAAAGCTGGCAGACAAAGATGTGGAGTAGCCGCTGTCAAACTTATCAAATGGCAGCGCGAAAAAGAATTGTTGCAAAAAAGCGGGGTGAATCGTGAATGACTGTCGTGAGGGGATGGGGAGGGGGAGGGGGAGGAGGAGTGGGGTGCTCGGGTGACGTTTGGGACGAAGCGCGCGACAGTTGACAATTGCAAAAAATTGTCACAAAGCGAAATTAAAAACGCAAAAACAAGCCGACAGAGAGACAGAGACGGAGAGAGGAAGAGGGGGAGAGGGAGAGGGAGAGAGAGCAGAGTGGAAAGACAACACTGAATGTTGAATGTAGAGCAAGTGGCAAGAAGTTTTATGGCAATGACAACAACAACAACAACAACAACAACAGCAGCAGCAACAGCAACCATAACAAAATCATCAACGTGAAGTCGGCACGTAGCACAAGTGCGGGTGGCACAGCGACTGGTGCGAACTGAAGCCCGTTGTTATGGGCTGTGGGCAGCTGTCAGTGCAAATGTTTCAATTTGGCATCTTTGCCCACTTTTGTCATCTGCTGATGCCGACATTTGCTGGTTGCTGTTGTTGCCGTCCCAACAGCAGCAGCAGCAGCAGCAGTAGCAGCAGCAGTTGCTTTTGCAGTCGGCAACAACTAACGAAGAGTCAACTACCTCCAACCACTTAATCCACGTGGGGCACATGCATATTTTAATTAAATTGTTTGCTAGAGCCACTGCCACTTGCTGCGGCTAGCAGCGGGGAGTGGCTGCAGCAGCACGTCTCTTGCCCAAAATCAAGCGGTTGCGGCGCTTCTTCATGCTGTTCTTGTTGCTGTAGCTCGGTGTTTTTGTTGCTCAGTTTAAGCTGAAAGAAATGAAATGAAAGAAAGGTAAATTGAAAGTGAATGCAATAATCGCTCCATTTCATGTGAATAGTTACAGCCTATTTGATACCCTGTAATTGTGTGTTATGATAGAGAAACAGATTAATAGACAGTCAGCTCTAAGATTTAGTCTGGTCTAAGTAGAGTCCATATTCGTACTCTACTCAGACCTGTGTTCATTGTGCCACAGGGTACCTCTTGGTTGAGCTTACTTAAGAATATATCTTATACATATGCACTTCACTTACATAAGCTAATTGTAGCAGCCCAGTGAAACCAGTTTTTCGTGCATCAAGGCCGCATCAAGTTAGAGTTGAATTTAAGTAAAGTTCACTTATGTCAACAAAGCAACAATTTCAGTACAATAGTAATTCACTAATATAATCTTCAGCTGGCTCTCAGTGACAGAGAGCCATGCAAACAGCGCTTGAAATTCCCACGAGACACGGCTTGTTTGCTTGGCTAGAAGTTCTTTAATATTCTGAAAAGCTGTGCTGTGCTGTGCTCCATGAAGTGTCTGCTGCATGATAAAGCTGAAAGTGCTGCTCGCCCGCCCACTCTATCGGGGCCTTCATTCATTACCCTTCAGCGGCGGCCCCGCCTCCTGCTGCCGCTTTGAATAGAAACGCATTTAGTGCGTTTGTCGTGTTTGCCCTGAGCCTGTTTGTTTGCGTTCAGATCAATGATAAAATATATTTTATTATGCTCGCTGCGACAACAGCCAAACAAACCAAACAAGCCAGCTGG
>JAWNON010000004.1:10732500-10815000 GCA_035045945.1 Drosophila anceps
CATTTCAACGAGTCATATATCTCTTGGCTTACCGAACTCTTCTTAGCCATCGAGTCATAGATTGTCGAGCTCTTCGAGTCACAGATCTCTTCAGCCAGCAGACATCTTCTAGGACATCAATGCATAGATCTCTTCTGCTAGCAGAGCTCCTCTTGCCCATCGAGTCATAGATTGTCGAGCTCTTCGAGTCACAGATCTCTTCAGCCAGCAGACATCTTCTAGGACATCAAGGCATAGATCTCTTCTGCTAGCAGAGCTGCTCTTGCCCATCGAGTCATAGATTGTCGAGCTCTTCGAGTCACACATCGCTTCAGCTTGCCGAGCTCTTCTTAGCCATAGAGTTATAGGTTGTCGAGTCACACATCGCTTCAGCTTGCCAAGCTCTTCTGAGCCTTTCAAAGTAAACTTTCAATCTAGTCAAGAGCTTATAGCTGTTAACTCTTCTATATACCAGCCACTTCACGACTTTGTCACATCTGTCCCATAATCCATAAACAAACTGAGAAGACTCGCAGCCAACATAGTGTATTCGTGCTATAAACTGCATGCCGGCATAGAGAACTATGTGCGGAAAGTCTTTCACGTACTTTGTTTGCATTTTAGTGTTGAGCTTTAGCAGAGCTTTTTAAAGGCGGCACAGACTGTCGCTGGGTTTGTGGCAGCACCGCGAGCCCGCAGCCGTGACTACGACTGTGGCTCTGGCAGCCATCGCATGTGTTGCCATCGATTTGGCCGTTTAACATTTATCGCCCCCAACTGCCGTCGCTCTAATGACTGGGCCAATATATATGGCCGGCAATTTTGCACTGCGTGTCACCTGCGCTGCCCAGATAAATCGCACCGGGAGCCGAGCGTAGCTAAACGGCCAGCAGCTCGATAAGGCGCCGTCGCTACTGCAAAGAAGGTGGCACAACTGGCGTTTCTTCTCGCCACGTTGAGCTGGAGCTGGAGCTGGAGCTGGAGCTGTAGAACTTAGTAAAAGTTTCACCAATGGCGATTTGTTGGTTTATGTGCTGTGAATTGAAATGCAGCCAAGAATTTCGTTGCCGTCAGCCACTTCACTCACTTTCCCCCACTCCCTCTCTCTCTCTCTCTCTCTCTCACTCTCTTCCCCTTTCGTTGGGCTAATGCAAAACAAATCGAAGCCAGGTGTTGGCCATTGAATGGGTGATTGGGTGACTCAATGCATATTATCCATATAAATATGTATATATATATATACATATATATATTTATAAAAATATAGAGTATATATGTAGTGCCAACCTGCCCATTGTCGAGCGTTGTCCAGTCTAACAGAGCGACTGGCTGGGTGTAAGCGTGCTCCTTCTTTGTTTTATCTGGGCCAAAACAACAACAATAAAGAAATTGCCGACGCGCTGAAGCGTAAGCGACATCCCATGCCCAAAGTGCTATCTCTGTCGTATGCTCCTGCTCCTGCTCCTGCTCCTTCTCCTGGGCCGAGCACAACATTGTTGACCCCAGCTGGTCCGCTCGGTGTCCAACTTGTCGCTGCGATGATTAATGGCCACCAAACTGATAAATCAACTTTGTCGCTGTTGCTGTCACTGCACAAACACGCCGCAAAATGCTGCGCCCCCAACATAGACATACGTACACACACACACACACACACACATACGCACACACTGAGAGAGTGAGAGAGAGAGAGAGAGAGAGACACTCACACACAGACGCATACTCCGACACTTGCGCGCGCTTAGGCACGGCTGAAAATTCGATTCGATTCGTTTCAATTCGTCGCGGCTCACTTGAGTTTTAGCTAATGTTCAATATGCCACGCCCACTCAACACACGCACACCCACTCACACACACACACATACACACACACATAGCACCTTATTGCGACATATGCAAACACGCCAATTTCAACGTCCTGCAGCATTCGTCCTTTATCCCCAAATTGCATTTCATTGTCTACCGGAAATTATTTCCAGCTGACCAAAAACAACGCGAAATCCCATGCAGATACCCTGTAATTGGCGTTAAAAAAGAGTTTGTTTTTTATAAAAACTTGATAATTATTTTGATGCAAAGCTTAACAAAAAATTTAATAAGTTTTGCTTGTTGAATTTTTTTAAATTTATATTTCACTTTATATATTTTCTTCTTATTTTGATTCAGTTATTAACTTTTATTCTTTTTTATATTTATTCTTATAAATTTTTAAAATGTTATTCCTAATCTTGGTTCATATTGATTTAAATATCTACTTATAGATTAGTCTTATGAATATATATATATATATATATATTATTCATATATTTTTTATCTCATTTTATATTTATTTGTATAAGCTTTAAAAATTTTTTTTTCAACATTTCATTTATGATTGGTTCTAATATTTATTTGTATGATTTTTTAAGATTTATTTAGAAATTATTCTAATATTCTTTTATATTTTTTCAAATATTTACTATTGTATATATTCTTATAATTACTCATAAATTTATTTTTATATGTTTCTTATAAAATTTTAAAAATTTATTCGCTTGTTTTGTTATATTCTGCCTCATTGATTATTTCATTTGATCAAATATCTACTTGTATACACATCTGATATCAATTCATATAAATATTTATCACGTTTATCTCTTATGATTGTTCATCATTTCACTCTTATATATCTGCCATACTTATTTTCATACTTATTATTTAATCTGATTTGCAGCGCATCGCGCAGTCGATCAGTCCGATTTCTCTGAACTGCATTAGGGCAAACAAAAAGTGCATCAGATAGGCCGAGGGATCTGTGTGATGGACCTGGACCAACAATAGACATCGGTGCATGGCCTTAAAGTCACGTTCCGCTGAGCTCTGCACGCATTCACATTCACAATCACGTGCACGTTCACATTCACATTCACATTCACGTTCACATTCACGTTCACATTCGCATTCACATTCTCGTTCACGCTCACATTCACGTTCATTGGCATTGCAATTTGGCTCATTAGACACATTTCGTTGGCAATTAAGTAAATAATTTGTAAGCCGCAAACGTTGCAATAGCCGCGGCGGCTCGTCTGCGGTGCGGCCTAGTTCAGTCTGGGCAGTGAACCTGTACTATACCTTCAGCCTGATGCTTTCCCCTTTCATTGGCACGCCCCGCTCGCCTAGGCCCCCCAGCACCGGCGGCCGTTTATTATGTCGCCGTCGCAGTTACTGCTCGCCTGCGGTCGCCGCTGTGGTAATTTATGTTACTGCACCAAGTAAATGCCGCCAAAGCACAGCAACACACATGAACACACACACACATGCACACACACACATGCACACACGGACGGCAGTGTGTTTGCGCTTTTGTTGTTTTGTTTGCCAATTGATTTGAAAGAGAGCACAAGCCGCAACAACATCGTCCAATGCGAGAAGCGGCACAGTGGCTAGCCCCACGCTGCCGCGCCGCCCGACCTATGACCAGCGACCGCTGCACGCACTGTTTGCATATTCAGCCGAAAAGTATGCAACGCGCATATTTAAATGCTTCAAACACATTTGAGGTTTTCTATCAACACATTCGGCTCTGCGGCCCAATAATAGAGCCTTGAATTTTAGGCATATATTCGCTAATAGGCTTATTCCCTAATATCTCTGATTCGCTATTTCAGCTATAAGCGACAGAGAATGGAAATTTAATATCGGTTTTTCGTAAAACGTACGTGTAAGTGATTAAATTTTGATCAGCACGACCATCTGAATTGATAATATATTAGTCTGTCCGTCTGTCTGTTTGTCCATCCGACTGTCTGTCTGCCTGACTGTCCGTCCGTCCGTCTGTCTGTTTGTCCATCCGACTGTCTGTCTGCCTGACTGTCCGGCCGTCCGTCAGTCTGTCTGTCTAGGAACTTGAAACAGAAAGACCATATTGAAGTACAAGCTTAGAATTTGTTTCGATACAATCCATTTCATGAAAATCGACTAAAAATTTATATTTTACTTAGTTTTCGCGACATCGTCTTGAATGATTGTGGGTATCTCACAGTCAGGCACGCCCGGTTACTGCACTCTGTTTTCTAAACTTTTTACCACACATGCGAAGTAGATTTAAGCGTTTTTGCGTTTTTGAATGTGTCTGCACGGTTTTTTGTCATCCCTCCGACAGATTCGCAATGCGCCTAACTGTTCCATTAGTTGTGGTGCTGCTGTTGGGCCTGCCCGCATCTCAGCTGGATGCTGGATGCTGGAAGCTGGAAGCTGGCCAACAATAAATGTGCAGCTGTCTCGGCTGCAACATGCCTGTTGCCTGTTTGCTTGCTGCCGGCTGCCAGCTGCCAGCTGCCAGCTGCCGGCTGGCTGCTGCCTGTTGCCTATTGCCAGTTTGGTCGGCCATCAGTCATGCAACTAATCTGTGAGCCCACGTTGGGCGTGGAATGGCATCTGATATGCGCCATGTTGTTGATGTGTCCGAGCAGATCTATGGACGTACGAATAAACGTGATGATCGGCCCAACTCTCGACATTTGTAAGACTCCCCGTACTGAAGGGGAATGGACGCGTTTAGCTGGGAGCGTTATCGCCATCGTTCGCTACTTGTTTATGCATGTCATTGTTTGCATGTAAATCCGAATAGGCTGCACCCCCAGGCAAACGCAATTTCAACATTCCAACACTCTATACATTCCCGTTACCACCCACCACCCACCACCCACCACCCACCACCTTCGCCAGCCTCGCCACCCATCAGCTGTACCTGTACAAGTTGTGCGGCAATGCCATTGGCTGCCCTCCTCTTAAAGTCTTAAAGTCTTCCGGCGATGGCTCTGGCTCTGGCTCTGGCTGCCAATTTAATTGAATTATAGCATGGGCGTGAGCGTGGGCGGCATGCGGCGTATGGGCGTGTGGGCGTGGCTGGGCACGAGGTGGGTAACTTCAAAGAGCTGCTGATACGAACAAAAGTATGTTGCCGCGTGGAATTTCTCAACAGTTCCGGGCACTGAAATTAGAAAACGACAACTTTAGCACAGTGGGGCAAAACGCAAAGCTTAAACCTTTGCAATGCAAACAGCGGTTCTATGATAATGAAAAATATGAAAGTTAAGTTTTTGTTTCATTTCGGTTTACAAACACCAACTCCAATTAATAATAACAGCATAGAAGAATTTACAAAATTAGTGTTAAAAGAACAATGAGAAATCAACACCAACACTAACTCATTTTTATAAGGAATAGATATATTGGAATCATCAAAATAAAGTTGAAATAAAGCGATTCAGACAAATATTTATAAGCCAACGGAAATTTCATAAAATGCATACATACCATACACGTTAACCAACACTAATTATCATTTAGTATTTGAGACTTTCTTACCTAAAACACTTAATAATTGTTCTATATATTACCAATTCTTACGTTATCTTACAATAGTTTCATTTAACTAACAGTTTTTCCTATATCTGACAAGAAGCAGTGTCATTTACAACACTTTAGTGAATAAAGGTCTTATTAATCACTACTACGCCTCTACTACCTCTTCTGACACACAACTCTTTGCAAACAACAACCAAAACAGTGCTGTTTACAACACTCTAGTGTATAGTTCAAGTTACCACAAATAACTCAATATGAAACGAAATCTGACGTCAAGCAGCACTAGCACACACTTAATGAGCACTTCCTCCGTCTATATGGAACACACACACTTAGGCAATTCAATTCTTTTATTTTTATTGAATATTTAATTGATTTTGTGCCACTGTGCGCGGCAGGCATTGGCGTTGCATTTCAAAGCAAGCGACAGCGATTCTGGCAACGTAAGCATGCCATGTGAATGCGGACAGCCATAGCTAGTGGCTGAACCTGTTGCAGGCATAGCAGCAGCAACTGCTGCTGCTGCTGCTGCTGCTGCTGCTGCTGCTGACGCGGCCAACAAATGCAACAAGAATGAGAAAAAGAAGAAGAAGAAGAAGAAAGGCTGGCACTGTTGCACGCGGCAGCGTCTCGGCCTTGGCGCCGCGGCTTATACAACACATTTCGTATCGTTTTGCCGCGACTTTGCCGTCAAGTCTTGGCCGCAAATTATACCAAGAAACTTGTTAAACTTATTAAAACGAAACCTCAGCATGAAGTTGCCAAGGCAAATACGCACACCCGCACACACACACAAACACACACACACATACACACACACACACATAGTGGCAGATACCTACTGCCTTCTATGTTATTAGCTTGAGGCAAAATGTTGAAATGCGAAGACGATGAGAAGTTCACAGCGGGTGGCAAACAGCTGGGCAAGGACATGTTTTTGTCATATTTCATATATAAATATATAATAAATATAAATATATATATATATACATATATATACTAGCTAGCTGCGAAATAAAATGAGAGCAGCGCAAAGAAAGTACTCGAGCTTAGCTGTGTGGCAGAAGCACTCTTAGCATTAAGCTGCCCACTTGATCTGCTCTCAAGGATCATTTGCCAACTAATTTTGCATTAAACGCATTTGTTTGCAATATAAAGTTATATTCGAACTAACTCAGACTTTTAGCATAACAAAAAGGGTTTAACTATCACAATAATAAGTTCAAGGGAATATTTGATAGACTTTACGTCAAGGCGCGGTCCAGTAGCTCTCGTGGGCGATGGCACCTGAGTCTGCTACTAGTTCTAGCCGATTTTTGGGCTGAAATTGGCCACCTCTTGGATTCTGTCTCCAATTTTTGGCACCTCTTTAGGCCGCGTACGATTCACTTTCGCCTGTAGAGCGCTCAGGTGCCTCGATAGCATAGAAGTGGCCAGGTGATACTCCAAGTTACTCTTATATATTAAAAAAAAGCACATGATTATCAAATATATAAAAAGATTAAGAATAGGTAGAGAATAAGGCAAGCAAAGCTGGTTGTCATGGGCAGCACAGTTCATATGCTTCAATATCTTTTTGTTTTTATTTTCGTTGGTTTTTGTCACATTGCATGGAAGCCGGCAAGTAAGTGAATCGATGACCGCTTTGCTCATTAATCAAGTTCTGGCAGTCGTCGACTGTCGTCAAAGGCGTCGCAAACAAATGAGCTTGGCTAGCCGAGCCCAGCCCAGCCTGGCCCGTCTGGCCGGGACATTGATGGTGACAGGCGTTGGGACGCTGCTTATAATTACCAGCCATGTTTGATTTGGGCCAAAAGCAGCTGCTGCTGCTACTTATACGAATAAGCCACAAAGTTTGTCCCGTTTGAGACGACAGAGAGAGAGAGAGAGAGAGAGAGAGAGAGAGAGAGAGGGAGAGAGTTTGAGTGCTCTCAGCTTTTGTAATTAATACGCTAAGCGACGAGTTGTCAGGTGTGAGACGAGCACCCACACTGCTGGCAGCAGGCAACTGGCAACTGGCAACCGGCAACCGGCACCTGGCAACTAGCAACTGCAACTGCAACTGCATAAAATTAATGACAGGCATAACATTTTTGCTGCTTTTGCTGCTGTGCCTCTTGGTGGCAGGGCGCGCGTTGCGTGCGGCACGAACAGCTCTCGAGCAAAGTGATTTTCGAGCAAGGCAGCTAACATCAACTCCAAAGAATGGAGCAAAGTTTCAACCTGGCTGCCACATGTCGATGATTAGTGGCAGCAACTTGAGGCAGTTGCAGTTGCAGTTGCAGTTGCACTGGCAGTAGCACTGGCAGTGGCAGTTGCCGTTGAGCCATCTTCCCCTGTAAATTAATTGCTGCTAAATCATGTTAAGCCAGTTGGAGATAAGCTGGCAGCCACAATTCCTCCCCCATCTTTATCTGCAACTTCTCAACTTATTAACCCAACTTGCAGGACGTTAACTGCAACTTGCTCAAGCGCCAATAAAAGCTCGAAACACGGCAAAGCCATAAAACTCATTGTATTTATATTGTTGCCAGAGTCGCTGGCCAGGTGACGCTGCTGCCCAAGATACCCTGTGATTGTATTGAAGCGACAACTCAAAGTGGTGAACATTTCGGACTAAGCCAACTCATCATTGTCTTCTCTCAAGCTCATGTGAAAAGTCTGTTCACAATCCAGCAGCTACAATCACATCCAGCTTAATGCCAATTTGTGAATATGTAAATTTTCAGCTACCTCAAGTCCATCACCCCCCATTGCCACCCGCTGCTCAAGTGCAACAAATTTGCGCAACAAAAAAAAAAAAAAAAAAAAAACATCATAATAATATACGACAGCGGCAGCTAAAAGTTATGGCTCAAAGGGCTGGCACTGAGTTGGCCCAGTGAGGTGGGTAAACTAAGCCCGGCCATAACTGGGTTTTTCTTTTCGGGCGCCTGCAAGTTGCACTAAACATCCGGGAATCGTCGACTTCGACTGCCTGCTAGCAAAAATTAACAAGTCAAAAGAAGCTAGTGCCAAGCTGCTCCTCGACTCGGATATACCCTGTAGCTACACTCTATGTTTGAGCTGCAATATCTACTCATAGCAGCTCGAAGAGCCAAATGTTTGAGACGCAACATCTTCGAAGATCATCAAAGCGACGGCTAGAGCTGTTAAAATCATCGCTGACACCATCGGTGAACATTCATTTTGGCGATAGATCGATGGATTTTGCGCGATGTTGAGACATCGTCTCGCTTAGCGGATAGCTGAAGCAACACTTTTGCCTACGATTAAAATGAAATTTAATTTAAATTTTAATAACAAATAATGACAAGTTCATTTATTTACTCTTGTGTGAATATTTTGTGGAAATGAAACTTTGTTTTTTTCGATAGGCATCAGCTGTTAAGTCGATCGATGGCACCATCGATAACAAAAATGGCTGAAACCATCGATGGGCGTGAGTATCGAGTGACGTCATTATCGATGGCTTTGCAGCCCTAGCGACACCTTTTATTTAGAATTCTTTTCCTGCAACTTATGTCTATTGCCATGATTTTCCAAAGACACAAGTGTTTTAGTTACATATGTCACCATACACGATCGCTTTGACGTTGAAGATCGTAGAAAACTATTCCATGCTCTCCCGCAGTCCTCTTGAAGGCGTCATGCTTGGACATTTTCCCGAGGGGCGAACAACGTCTCTGCAGTAATCTCCCTCCAACGAACACATTCCTGCCTCTCCTGATGTATATTAGCTCCATCCAGATGTTCATGTTTCAACAGTAGATCGTCCATCAGATACCGATCTAGAACCGTTCAAATGCTCATGCTTCAACACTCCATATGCTGGCTGTTTAGCTCTCCATTAGTTTTCAATTGGAATTCCGTTTCAGCGCATGCAGCACAGAGGTCTTCAATCAGTACAGGGTATTTGAATGGCAAATGTGTGCGAACTGCCAACTGCAAATCCAGTTTGATTGTGTTGCTGCGCACAAAGATGTTGTATGGGTGGTTGGGTGGTTGAGTGGTTGGGCGGTGTTGCTGTTGGTATTGGTGCCTTAATAATAGAAAAATATTCAACAGCATTTTACAGCGTTGCGGTGATGTAAGTATGGCAAAAAGTTATTACGGGCCAAAAATGCTGGCACGCACGAGCAGCAGCAGCAGCAGCAGCAGCAGCAGCAGCAGCAGCAGCAACTGCAGCAGCGGCAACTTTTGCTATACATATGATAACTGACACACCCCCTGCCGTCCCTGCCCAACCCATTCTCTGGTTGCACATTAGTCGCTTGTTAAAGTTTGCCTGCACTTCGGTGGCGCCTTCGTCAAGGTGGTGGCAGCTACAGTCCACCGCCCATCCCACTCGCTCTCGTCGCTGGCATTGCTGTGGCGCTGTTGTCCAGGCATTTATCTCTCCACTGCCAGCCAAATCCAATGAAAGCGTATAATTTTCGTATGTGGCTGTTGCAAGTTTTCCTTAAACCTTGTGGCATTCATTGGCTTAACAATGCCGCAACATTTATTGATTTAGATAGAATTTTTCAGCCAGACTTTTGGGGGCTTCTTCCATACGTGGCTCTATGTGTGTGTCTGTGTGTGTGTGTGTGTGCGTGTGTAAAATGGAAAATGGCAAATGGAAATTTGTGTGTTATTTATTTTCAGTAATTCTGGCTAATTGGTTCTTTGGTCTTTGTGCAGACAACAATTAGTATCAAGGTGAAAAAAAATAGAAAGGGATAACAGGTTTCTTTTGATTATTTGATTAAATATTAGACAAATTTAATACAATGTGAAGCAATTCTTTAAAATCTGTGGAACTTCTAATAGGAATATAGAACAGAAAAAAAAAACAAATTAATCAAAAAGATTTATGCATGTGTAATAGCTACCAAATATTCTTTATAATATCCACAACAAACTCGGACGGCGGATCACCTTCGAGGCAGCTCACAACTACAATTCAGAACAAGTAAAAATGTTACAGTCGGACGCTATCGACTGCATAATACTTAATCACGGTCCATAAACAGCTGATAATTTGCTGGCAAAGGAGTCAGGAAGGGCTCTGAGATACCGGAGACCCCATTTTCCGACTTGACAAGCCTCTAATGGTCGTATAAAGAACATCATAAGACGAGGATACACACTAGTGTATAGTCCAAAGTTAAAGTCTCTAGCTTCAATAGTTGCCAATTGGTTTGCGTGCATACGAACAGACTGACGGACGGACGAATAGCAGGACGGACATGGCACAAAGCCAATATACTGTGTCACTTCGTGAATGCGCATAGCATGGTGCAGTAAATGTGCTGGTTAGTCAAGCCCATCAACAAGTATTGAAAGAAAAGTAAAGTACTTATATACAAAAGTAAACTGGCCCCAGTCTGGATATATGGAGCTCAAGCCACCTGAATCGCATCAAAATGTCATCTGAATAAAATGCGTAACACACAGGCCGTCTGCCTGAGACGTGGCAGCACTGAACTGGCATAAAACTGCAACGTGCTGTTCTGGCAAGAACTTGTTATTGACGGCCACCTCCTGATGCCGTCAAGTGAACAACGGGAGACTGTTGAGGAATTTGCAACCTTCCCCAACGTCAAAACAATTGAGTATGGGGAAAGAGAGTATGTAAGAAACAGACTTATGCCCATGCCGTGGGAAATTATCAGTTTTAAGTATATAAAGTCGCAGCTTATTCATTTTCATCTCAATATTGAGCGTCAATTAGTTCGGCACATATTGCTGTAGCTCGTTCAGTCTACTTAGCTGGCGACATAATAAACAAACAATCAACAGCAATCATTAGAAACTTAAAGCTGTACTGTCAACTTGACTGTCATAGAGGAAGACGCCACAGAGTCAAGGGAATTTATTTTAAGATATGCCCAGCACACTTATCGCATCGCATCGCTTCATATTCATTTTCATCTCAATATTTAACTAGTCCCTCACCTCGGCTAAAAGCCTCGTCCACACGAACAAACAAGTCTAGTCTCCTTACATCTCTTTATCCAAGTCGCTCCATAGCAACAGCTGACTAGAAAAGCATTTACAAAATGCAAATTATAAGTAAAGTTAAAAATAAAATATATCAGTCAGCAGACTGTAGGCAGTAGGAAGGCTAAAAGTCCCATTGCATAGAGTTCACTAACTTTGAGTTTGAGCAGCAGCAGAAAATGAATATTTCTATTCATTGATTGCCGAGCACTTGGCCAGAGACGTGGGGTCAGTTGGCTCATCATTTAACTATTAAGCATATCGAATCGCATGCTGATTAAGTCCTTGGACTCCTGCCGGCCAGCATAATAACTTGGCCAACTAACAGACTCGGCCATTAAACTGTCAATGCCAATGCCGATTTTAATGGCCAGCGGGCATGCCCGACTCGGCCGAAATGTCCAACATTTTGCGCTCCAATAAAACTGTCAACATTATAAAGCGCCACTTAAGAAATGAACAAAAGCGTCGGACCAAATACAAAAACAAAAGTGAAACAGAAAAAAAAAAAACAAATAAAAATAAAAATAAAAATAATAAAAACAAAAGAACAAAAAAAAAAGTAAGAAAAACAAACACAAATGATTCCGGGCAGCGTATAAACAAAATGAAAAAGAACAATAATCATAAAATTAAAGCCAACGCAGCACAAAAACCTCAACGGCAAAAAACCATGTATATATATATATATACATATATACATATAGAAGAAAGGGAGAAACAGGCGAAAATTAAATAAATAAACAAAGGCAAAAAAATATATCGCACAAAAATGTTTAGCATGACGCATGGACGTTGACATTGTTGTTGAAAACTGCCACTAAATGTCAGCAAATGAGGGTCACACCCACGCACACCCACACACACGCACACACACACACACACACATGATGTGACAAACTAAATATTGTAATAAAAATGGTCAAAAAAGTGAAAAACTTTTTTAATGAATTGACCGTAAAATGAACTTGTTGATGAGCCTTATGAGCTGACGACCCGCCTGGCGGTGCCAGCCAACCAGGCAGCCAGGCAGCCCCAACGCGCGCACCACCTTAACCGGTGTGGACCATCGAGTTAGCGTGGTCATTTGCAATAAAAAAGGATTATGAGCTGAAGGACAGCTGCAAAAAAAAAGCTGTAGAAATGAAGTGAGTGTGGGAGAGCGTGGGCAGAGAGGGCGAGAGCGAGATATGGCATATAAATATTTACAAATGGGTGGGATATGGTGTGGGCAGAGAGAGAGAGGGAGGCATTGGGAGAGGGAGAGAGGGAGCTGGCAAGTGTCAGTGCTATTTAACAACTTGCCGCAAAGCACACAAAAAAGACTGCGGCCCCGAATTTCAGATCCGGGTTAACAAAAAAAAAAAAGAAAAAAATAAATAAAAAAATAAAAACATAAACCAAAAAAAAAAAAAGAGCAGAGAAAAAAAGGTGCGTGTGTGTCCAACAAAACTTGCCCCGGGCCACGGCGCTGGCCTCGCCTTATTTCGGGTTAGCTCGTGCCCTTGACATCGTGCCGGGCGACAGCAGCAGCAGCAGCAGCAGCAGCCGCAGCAGCAGCAGCAGCAGCAGCAGCTAAAAGACTAACAACAACAACGGCAAAAAGCACATGCAACATATTTTAGAACAGGACACTAAGCGCGACAGCTGCCAGGAGAGCTCTTTAAGGGCCAGCTAACACAGAGGGCAACAACGGCCATGAAATTTATGGAGCGTCCGAAAGGGTAGAGCAGGTGGGGCTCGATGCGGAAGCAGGCCATGCAAATTGGGGGCATGAACCGGAAGTTGGCAGAGAAACATATTCCAAAGATCTGATGATAGACGACATATAAGATAATATAGATAGATAGCTAGATAGATAAGATATAAGATATAGGATATAAGATATAGGATATAAGATATAGGAAATAAAATATAAGATATAAGATATAAGATATAAGATATAAGATATAAGATATAAGATATAAGATATAAGATATAAGATATAAGATATAAGATATAAGATATAAGATATAAGATATAAGATATAAGATAAAAGATATAAGATATAAGATATAAGATATAAGATATAAGATATAAGATATAAGATATAAGATATAAGATATAAGATATAAGATATAAGATATAAGATATAAGATATAAGATATAAGATATAAGATATAAGATATAAGATATAAGATATAAGATATAAGATATAAGATATAAGATATAAGATATAAGATATAAGATATAAGATATAAGATATAATACATAATATATAAGATATAAGATAAAAGATATAAGATATAAGATATAAGAGATAAGATATAAGATATAAGATATAAGATATAAGATATAAGATATAAGATATAAGATATAAGATATAAGATATAAGATATAAGATATAAGATATAAGATATAAGATATAAGATATAAGATATAAGATATAAGATATAAGATATAAGATATAAGATAAAAGATATAAGATATAAAATATAAGATATAATACATAATATATAAGATATAAGATAAAAGATATAAGATATAAGATATAAGAGATAAGATATAAGATATAAGATATAAGATATAAGATATAAGATATAAGATATAAGATATAAGATATAAGATATAAGATATAAGATATAAGATATAAGATATAAGATATAAGATATAAGATAAAAG
Organism: Drosophila anceps; assembly: GCA_035045945.1. Lineage (NCBI taxonomy): Eukaryota > Metazoa > Arthropoda > Insecta > Diptera > Drosophilidae > Drosophila > Drosophila anceps. The sequence goes on from JAWNON010000004.1 coordinate 10,746,479, forward strand.
ATATAAGATATAAGATATAAGATATAAGATATAAGATATAAGATATAAGATATAAGATATAAGATATAAGATATAAGATATAAGATATAAGATATAAGATATAAGATATAAGATATAAGATATAAGATATAATACATAATATATAAGATATAAGATAAAAGATATAAGATATAAGATATAAGAGATAAGATATATGATATAAGATATAAGATATAAGATATAAGATATAAGATATAAGATATAAGATATAAGATATAAGATATAAGATATAAGATATAAGATATAAGATATAAGATATAAGATATAAGATATAAGATATAAGATATAAGATATAAGATATAAGATATAAGATATAAGATATAAGATATAAGATATAAGATATAAGATATAAGATATAAGATATAAGATATAAGATATAAGATATAAGATATAAGATATAAGATATAAGATATAAGATATACGATATAAGATATAAGATATAAGATATAAGATATAAGATATAAGATATAAGATATAAGATATAAGATATAAGATATAAGATATAAGATATAAGATATAAGATATAAGATATAAGATATAAGATATAAGATATAATACATAATATATAAGATATAAGATAAAAGATATAAGATATAAGATATAAGATATAAGAGATAAGATATAAGATATAAGATATAAGATATAAGATATAAGATATAAGATATAAGATATAAGATATAAGATATAAGATATAAGATATAAGATATAAGATATAAGATATAAGATATAAGATATAAGATATAAGATATAAGATATAAGATATAAGATATAAGATATAAGATATAAGATATAAGATATAAGATATAAGATATAAGATATAAGATATAAGATATAAGATATAAGATATAAGATATAAGATATAAGATATAAGATATAAGATATAAGATATAAGGTATAAGATATAAGATATAAGATATAAGATATAAGATATAAGATATAAGACTTAAGATATAATACATAATATATAAGATATAAGATTTAAGATCTAAATCTATATCTATATCTATATCTATATCTATATCTATATCTATATCTATATCTATATCTATATCTATATCTATATCTATATCTATATCTATATCTATATCTATATCTATATCTATATCTATATCTATATCTATATCTATATCTATATCTATATCTATATCTATATCTATATCTATATCTATATCTATATCTATATCTATATCTATATCTATATCTATATCTATATCTATATCTATATCTATATCTATATCTATATCTATATCTATATCTATATCTATATCTATATCTATATCTATATCTATATCTATATCTATATCTATATCTATATCTATATCTATATCTATATCTATATCTATATCTATATCTATATCTATATCTATATCTATATCTATATCTATATCTATATCTATATCTATATCTATATCTATATCTATATCTATATCTATATCTATATCTATATCTATATCTATATCTATATCTATATCTATATCTATATCTATATCTATATCTATATCTATATCTATATCTATATCTATATCTATATCTATATCTATATCTATATCTATATCTATATCTATATCTATATCTATATCTATATCTATATCTATATCTATATCTATATCTATATCTATATCTATATCTATATCTATATCTATATCTATATCTATATCTATATCTATATCTATATCTATATCTATATCTATATCTATATCTATATCTATATCTATATCTATATCTATATCTATATCTATATCTATATCTATATCTATATCTATATCTATATCTATATCTATATCTATATCTATATCTATATCTATATCTATATCTATATCTATATCTATATCTATATCTATATCTATATCTATATCTATATCTATATCTATATCTATATCTATATCTATATCTATATCTATACCTATACCTGTATCTATATCCAGATCTGGCTCATGTTATCATGGTATCTATTCACGCTTTGCTTTACATGCAGCAGTTCAGTTCTCTTGAGCAATGAGATACTGTTAGTTGGATCCATCCAAAGAGGAGTCCAAACACATATGTCATGTGGGCAGATGAGGATGCTCGTCGGTTGGACAAAGCAGTTGACAACTGTCGTTATCCTTATTATTTTGTCTTCAATCTGGCATTTGTACCTTTTCAAGCGCTCACTCTACTTGTCGCGACGATCTTAAAATGTAAAATGTAGCATACATTACAGCGCCCGCTAGTGTGTCTGTGTGTGTGTGTGTGTGTGTGTCTGGGTGTGTGTGTGCATACAATCATCATGACAAAGTTGAGACATTAGCAGACAGAAATTGTAGCATATATTTTCTCTGATTTGCCTGTCTCTCGTCTGTCGCTGCTATTGTTGTCAATATTGTTGCTATTGTTGCTTGCTGTTGTTGCTGTTGCTTTGTATGATTTTGCGGCTCATTTGCTTTTATTAAAATTTGCACGTTTTTCACGCTTATCAAACGACAGAGCGCCAGAACCGAGTCTGAAGTTAAGGCTTTGATTGTGCGTAACCAGCACCCATACCTACCCCGCCCACTCCAGACACCCACGCATAGCCATTGTTGCCCCTTATGCGGCTATGTAAATGCCTGTGTGTGTGTGTGTGTGTGTGTGCGTGTGAGTGCGAGGTTTACTTTATGCTAATTTCAGAACAGAAATGAATAAATGTCTTTCGTTTCTTTGACTTTGCGCCGCTTTTGCCTTTGCCTTTATTATTGTTATGTAAATTTTTATAGTTTCCCCATCATTTAGTTGCCCTCACTCACACACACACACACACACACACACAGAGGAAGAGAGGAAAAGGCAGTGTCCTAAACGCTTTTTCAATTCGGTTTTTTGAAGCAGGCGCTGGCTGCGGTCTGTGGCTGCTGCTTCCGTCCGTTCCGTCGTTCAGCTTTTGAAGTAGAAAATTTAATTTTCATACAGACACTCGCACACACACACACACACACACACACTCACACACACGCACACACACACTCGCACACATACACATTCAATGGCAAATGCATACATTACTGAGCGCGCGCTCAAATGTAGGCAATGAAATTTCCGCTTTGCAATCCCTTTCGACTCCCCAGACTCGACGTCAGCAGCGACGTCAGCAGCGACTGCCAGCCACTGCCTTGACGGCAACCTTTTGTCTGTCATTTGTTCTAAAAATTGTATGCAATAAATAAAAATTACACGTTCAACAATTTTTATCTCGCTTTTGTGATCTGTGCGCCGGCAACAATGGCATTCGGGCCGCCACATCCGTTCGCCCTGGGAGCTCAGCCCCGGCTGCCAACTCGTCCCCCGCCTTGCTCTATGGTTCGCTCTACCCCTTTTTGGCTGCCATCTAATTGGATATGTTGGGAGCGTTGTTGTCTTCGATTTTCAGCTTTTAGGTTTTAGCTTTTCGCTAGCCAGCGATAGAGATTGCGCTGGAACGTCTTCTGCTCTTTTTGGCCAGCCGAGGACAGGGAACAAGTTCAATTAGAAGAACAACAGCAGCAACAAAATAAAAAAACAAAAAACAAAGATAGTAGAAAAAAAAAGAAAAGAAAGCGAAGGCAACAAGAAAAGCGAAAAGAAGCTGCAAAATGTCGCTGGCAACTCTTTGGTATGCGTCCTCTAGCCAAAGCCAAATCCGAAGCCAATGGGAAAGCTGGAGCTGTATAGAAAAGCGGCCCGGCCTCTCCCGGCCTGGCCTGGCCTGGCCTGGCCTAGCCCGGCGGGCAATCAGAACTTATGTTTACCCCAATTAAGGTGAACACGAGACCGTTTTTGCGATCCAATGAGTTAGAAACAAGATAAAGGACTAAAAGCCATACAAACGGCAACAATAAACCGGTCCTAGGCCCGTTCCTGCCACTGCTCCGGCATCGCTCTACCCCCGCCCTAATCCAGCCAAGCCAATCCAAGCCAAGCCGAGCCAAGCCAAGCGGCCGACCCTGGCACACAGTCTGGCCATGCATGTTTATGTGTCGCTGGCACAAACAATGTCCACGGCCGGCAGCCGATAGGAGCTGGGGCCATGTCGAGAATACCCAGCCATGATTAAAAATTGTGCAAGCGTTCTTCATGCGCTAGGGCGTGGGCCAGGGGGGCAGAGCGCTGTGGATCCAGCCGAATCCAACCGCCGGCTGCCGAGTGGAGGGCGATAAAGGCAAAGTCGCAAAATCCAAAACCAAAGTCGTTCAATTTTATTGTCATATCAATGCGTGGCACAGCGCAGCGTAGACCCAAGCTGAGCGCGTGACACGAGCCCAAGCACGAACCACACCCTAAAGGCATAATCTCATTTGATTGTTGTTGTCTAATGCCTAGTTGCCATATCTAGCTCTCAGTTTGGCTAGCTGAAGTGAACGATCACGAGCTGAGTTGCGTGTTGCACTCAGATAGCTGCAGATATGCTCGACACTTGTCAACAGTTTCAGACTCACGCGCTCATCTCTTCACGCAACCCTTTCACTCAGTCCGCCCCGGCTGCTGCTGCCTCGGCGTACTTGTCTGTCTGCATGTCTCGTAATACTCATTAGACATAACGACCTGCAGGCAGCTGCGTTTCCATGGTCAACCACATTCTCATTCGGATCCCAGTCCATGTTTGGTTCGCTAGAATCTGACCCATCAGCCAGGCAGGCGGCCGGGCGGCCGGGCAGCCGGGCAGCCAGTCACGCAGCGCACAGATCAAAGCCTGTTGGAAGGCGGTTGGCGGTGCGAGTAGCTGGAGCAGGTGGATTTGTTTGTTTTGTTTTGTTTTGTTTTGTTTTGTTGTGATTCGATTTGACTTGATTTGATGTGGTTCAGTTTCGCTTCGGCATAGTTTCCGCAAAGCGGCCAGCAGTTGGGGCTGTGCTCAAAGTGGCCTATCTGCGCCTTTCCACTATTTACACAGCTCATTTTATCTAGTTCGATTGGCAATTTATCTCAAATGCTTGTTGCCACTGACAGACGCAGCTCGTTTACCTGAAGGCACAGCACCGCACAACACAACACAACACAGCACAGCACAGCATAGTCGAGGCAGGACCGGCTTATAATTGGGACAGGTAACGTACACGGTATCGGTTTTTGAATCTTAATTTCTTTGAACAAAATCAAAGACCCGGTGACGGACGCAGTCAGCCAAAAGTTAACTAAGCAACACACAGACCTCTTCTCCACCCCACCCAGTTCCCCCTTTTCTCGCACAAGAGTGGAGCGGACCAAATCGCAACAAATGGAAATGTTGTCAAGCTTGAAATCCTTTTATAATGACAAAAGGTTTCACCTCTAAGCCGATTACAGCAACGTAGACATTCGACTGTAACACTTCGCTCCTGACGTGCCCAGAGACAAGGCAGCGCAGCTTACGTTTTAGGCAGCACACCTGCTCCAAAGAAGTAGCTGCTCCGAGATAAGGAACGCCCAGGAGAGCGAAAGAGACGAAACAGACCGACGAGGCAGGCATTGGCGTATATGAAACTCAGGCAGCAGCAGACAACATTTACTTTTCTAATTAGCTCTCAACATTTCAATTATACTGGAACGTTTATAGGCTTACAGCTCCTAATAATCAAAAACTATCAATTACCTATAGCAACATCTTGAGCCATTGAAGAGGTCTATATAGCAAGCAAAGAACTTATTAGCTGTTTCAGCAATAGCTGAAGATCTGAGGCTATGTCATATTTTTAGCAGATAATGAATGAAAGGCGTGAGTTAATTTAAGCTGAGCTAGCTGAAGTCCTGTTCTGTTCGACTGAATTTCATAGCGGCCTCTGGACCCTTGCAAAAGCGCCTATGTATGCTACATGACGGCAGTTGGCTCAATAGTGCTTGAGTTGTGAGAGAGAGAGAGAAAGAGAGATTGGGTTCAGCTCTTTACTCTCTCTCTCTCTCTCTCACACACTCTGTCTTTACATTCGTTCCTTCCCACCCACAGCACATGGGCTGGATCAGGCTTAGCCGAACTGTCGTTCAATGCCAGTGAGTCCACAGCGCTGCAAATTGTCCAAGTTGGCCATATAAATACATGCACATAGTAGCGGGCGGCAAAACTGTTAAGTACAAACTGAATTAGAGTATCGTTGGCATATTGCAGCTGCTCGTGTCTGAACACCACTTTAATTTGTACATACATATAGTAGCTGAAGAAGTTGTCACGTTATTTGAGGCTCGCTAGAAAAAAAGGAACTGAATCTTATTAATTTCTATCGACAGTAAGGAAATGATATGAATTAACGAAAACAGTGCACAGCGCGTATACAATTATATTTGAAATTGCAAGTCAAAAGCTTTAAACAGACACTTTAATGGACAAAGGAACGGAAGGCAGAATGGATAGTCGGACGGACGAACGTGCAGACTGACGAATGGCATGGCTACATCGACTCAGCTGCTCAACTCGATCAAGTTCATATTCATATATATATATATATATATATATATATATATACAGATATCAAGTCTGCCAAGCAGAGCAATAGACTTCAAATACAAACTATCTCATTCACGTAGTTTACAACTATATAGATATCAAATCGCTTAATGTAGTTATCGATATACGCATATACTAGTCATGGAGCTAGTTTATAGAATTAGGCGCATATCATTTATTGCTTAAAGCTCAGCTCGTGTAAGGAAAGTGGTTAAGAAAAAAAAAAATGAAAATGAAAAGGAACTGCTCGCGTAGCGAGCGAACGATTGTGACATGAATTTGGAGCAAAAGTGAAAATGAGCTTAAAGCAATGGGCATCGCTTAGACGGATGAGGTTGGCTCGTTGGTAGCAGCGTCTTCGGGTTCGAGGTCGCTGAAGTCCTCCTCAGCGGCGAGCGGTGGCTCTGTGGGAGTCGCGCTGATCCATTGGTTGGAGCTCAGCTGCTCCTGCTGCAGCAGCGAGAGCTGCATGCTGCGGCGCAACTCTTGCGGATGCTCGACAATGCTGCTCAGTTCCATATCGTCACGCATGGTGTGCATGCTGCCGCTTAGGCTGCTCAGCTCTGGCAGCCATGAGCTCTGATAGAAGTCCTCCTCCTGCGAGGCGCTGCTGCCCAAACTAAGACCGGACATCGACCACTGGATGCCCGGCAATCCGAAGCGTGAAGCATCTGGCGGTGGGCTGCGAGTGCGCAACGCTTGCCCCACGAAATCGGTCTCCTGCCCATGAGCATGCGCAAGCCCCACCGCGCCCAGCGATGGCAACTCAAAGCCGGTTGAGCGCATCGGTGTGCTGCCAGCGCCGCCGCCAATGCGCAAAATGCCCGTGCCATGCATGAGCGAGACATGATTCACCAGATTGTTCATGCGCACAGTATCTGCCGAGGGCACAGCCACGCACAGCGGACAGATGACGGGCGTATTGTCGCCGCGATGCTTGGCCTGGACATGCTTCACCAGCTCCTTGACGGCATGGCCCATCTGGCCGCAGAACGGACAAGTGAAGCTGTCAGCGCACAGATCCGGTATATCCTCGCCCTCAAAGAACAGCTCGCGTGCAGCCCGATCCAGCAGACACTGGAATGGATGATTCTTGCTATGGTGTCCGGTCTCCACCTTGTTCTCATAGCACACGGCGCACAGATCGTAATTGGCGCAGCGCAGGCACTTGTAACGATAGTGGATCAGATGCGTCTTCTGGCAGCCATCGCACTTGATATTCCAATGCATCGACATGCTGTAGGGAGAGAGAATACAGTGTACAGTTTAGTCAGCTCAAAAGTTTTGACACTACTATTTTTTTTTTTTTTTTTTTTTTGCCTATTTTTCTAGTCATTTTCTAGCGCTTTCTACTCACTTTGCGATTTAATTTTTTTTTTTTGTTTTTTTTTTCTTCTATTTTTCTGTTTTTTGTTTGTTTTTTTTTTTTTTTTTAATTTTTTATTTTGTGTTTCAATGCTGTTTGTAATGTTTTTTATGCAGCGCTCACTTCGTTGAGTTTCCACTACTAAATGACAGTTGACGCTGTGCTCAGTAATATCGATAGCAATAGCGATAATTCCCGAATCAGAGCCTCATTCAGACTTTGCTTGTTTGCTGAAATGCGAAGCAGTAAGCCAAAGCTCTCAGACGGCCCACTCCACACTCTCTGCGCTAGCTGCTATATCATATTCATTGTCATACGAGCATAAGATAAACTACTCAACTTCATTTAATTACTTGAGAGAAAGGGAGTGAGAGGGCGAGTCAGAGGGGCAGAGGGGCAGGGGTGTTCAGAATCTGCTTTGCCTTTACATGACTTGTTGACCGCGTTCGACAGCTCGAGTGAAGGGGGGCGGGGCGGGGCGGGGCGGGGCGGGGCGGGGCGGGGCGGGCCGATTGGCGCCCTGTGGCCTGAGCGCGCGTGTCTCCTTCATGTGTGCGGCATACATCGAAATTCGTTTCGTTTGTTCGCGCTTTGTACATAAATTTCATGCAAATTGACTAATTAATTTTTGCGCAATGGATTCTTATCGTGCAATGCCATAGAAACACACGAGCCATACAATATTTGCATATTGCACATGTGTGAGTGTGTGTGTGTGTGTGAGTTGGGGTTAAAGTTGAAAGTTGGATTCAGGATGAGCCTAAGCGGTAGAGGCACGCGGTGCAGGCGCCCACGCACCTAGATGCGGGCAGAGGCTCGAGGGGCAAACGACGCAACAATTGCAGGGCAGCTGAAACTGACCTCACACAGAGAGAGGCAGAGAGTGAGTGAGTGTGAGTGTGTGTGTGTGTGCGCGCACGTTGCGGCACAAACAACAATTTTAATGACGGATATTAAGCATAACCACAACTATGGCGACTGGAGCTGGAGTCGCAGTTGTTGCTGCCGCCGAAGTAGCGAACGGCATAAAATTTACAATATTTCCGTGTTATTTTCTTTCTTGTGTCCCGCAGGATGAACAAAGTAAGGCGGGCGGCATGGGGCTGCGGCCGGTTTAAGCCTGCCAAATATGCTGATTGCAGCAATAATGATGATTATGTTTGCCTGGCCTGCATGCACGACGCAAATTTGTTAGCCAAAGCGGAAGGAAGTCGAAGCATTGACAATGCCAGCGACACGAAACAACAACGGCAACGGCAACGGCAACAGCAGCAGCAGCAGGAGCAAAACTGTTGCAGCTGCAAGTGTGCGCCACGACAATGCGAAGCAACAAAAGCATTTAACGACTTGCAAATGCGACCAGCCGTCCAAACGTCCAACCAGACGGACTGACTGACTGACTGACTGACTGACTAACTGACTAACTGGCATTTAAACAAATGCCATAGATAGAGAGCTTAGGCTAGCTGCAAAGCCCAAGACGAAACCCGAATACACTTGCCTCTTGCCAGCGCATACTTACTTGAAGATTGAAAATTGAATTCAGAAACTGATTTTCACTGCACTTAAAGATTAGCAAAACGCTGAAACACGTGACAGAGCGAAGCACTTTTTGACTGCTTGGAAAAATACGTCTGTATGCGTGTTTATATACGTGTGTGCTTTGGGGCGTCGTGCAACACTGCAACACACGATAGTGCTATCGATTAAAGATGAAGCCGTGCAAAGCTGTGAAAGGCGATATAAATAGCAAATTAGTCTAGTCGATAAAGCAAATAAAGTTTCAATATTTGGAGAAGCTGAACAGGGGCTTTCCTTAATATATCGATTAGAAACACGACTTATCGCTATGTACCACCATTGGCCTAACATGAACTAGAGCTATATAAACACAGCTAAAGTCATGAAAGAACTTGAGAAAAGAAGTTTTCCAATAGAGAATAGGAAAACTAATATTTGACTGTGCTGATTCTAATTTATATAATTAACATAATTATTAACTCTTTCTACTCTCTGTCTATTTATCATACTTTCGCCGTTTCTATCAGCTTGTTGGTTTCTTAATGTCGCTGTCTTTCAGTTTCAGTTTATTTATATACTTTTCTCTTTCTATCTCTCCGTTTTTACTCTCACTTTCTCATTCTCGCTCTGCCTTTCATTTTAACTCTCTAATTCTCCCTTTCCCTGGTTCTTTCTCTCTCTCCATCAGTCTTCTCCTTTGTCATTCTGCACTTTTCTGACTATCTCTCTTCCTCTCTTATTCAGTCTTCGTCATTTATGCCCATAGCCCTCTCTCTTGATCTTTCTACAATTCACTCTCCCTCTTTCCGTCTATGTCTCTCCCGACACTTTCTGTCTCTGTCTCTAGTTTCCTCTTCTTCTCACGTTCTTTTCCACATTCTCTATATGTATCTCTGCCTTTCTTGCTCGTCTCTCTCTCTCTCTCTCTCTCTCTCCTCTCTCTCTCTCTCTACGTCTCTTTCTGTCAATCTTTGTCATTATCTCTCTCTCTCTCTCTCTCTCTCTCTAGCTGAGCTCACTCACTTTCTCTTGCTTTCTCGCCGTCTCGCCCTCTCTCTATCTTTTCATATATTACACCCACTCTGAATGAGGCAAGAGACAAACGCAACAATAGAATCAACGTGGACACAGTTAAGGGCTAGTGTATTCAGCGACCCTTGGCCTTTGGGCAAATTATTGCATTGCGTGCGGAAAGTTTTGAAGCACCTGCACCCGAAACGCAGCCAACACCGGATGAATCGCTGCGGCCATATTAGCAAAGTGAATAGGTTTTTATTTGTAACGGAAATGTGAAAATTATTACCAGTTGTGTGTTGTTGCTGCCGTTGCGAGTATTGTTATTGTTTTACTTGCTGTTGTTGTTGTTGTCCAGTTATTTGCATAAGATCACGATAAACATACAAGAATTTTCCGGCTAATTGCGTCGCGTTGAGCGCGCTTACTGCCATATCTGTTGGCCTGGCCCGACAGAGAGTAAACGATCGCCAGCTACATCGCCATGGAACTAAACTTTTGTATACACAGAAACATAAACATAACGATAAACATAAACATTGCTCGCATTGCAAATCTCTTGAATGATTTCAAAACGAACCTTCACTCAATTTGATATGTTTATGCATAAATGCGATACAGGCTAAAGCGTAAGCAGTTGAGCTGCGGTCGCGTTTGCGGCGAGCATTCGGTTTGACCACAATCCCATTTCTCACGTTTGGCAGACAGCTGTGAAGCACCCTGTGCACGTGGCACCCTGTGCCTAAATTTATTTTATAGCTTGACAATTTCCCATTTATAGGTCATTTAAGTTTTGATACCTTGCCTGGCTCAAAAGCTATGGGAAATAAGCGAATGCCCCACTGTGCGACGTCTGCTATGCCATATGAGTCATCTGCTGTGCGGCTTGAGTCGCCGAAAGCTTCCAGCAATCTGTCAATAGAGAGCACTTCAAATCTAGAATTCTATTATTCATGTTTCAATCTTAACTCAGCTATGGGCAGAAGCTTCTCCAGCTCGTCTCGTCTCAGGCAGATCTCAAGCCTTAACTCCAGCTGGTTTCGCCACTCAGTTCGCAGCCCGAGCTAAGCCAAAGACTGACATGTACAGTATGAGGCAGTCGATTAGACGCGATCAAGTATGAGTATGATATGTAATATAGTTAGACTTTTTTTTGTGAGATTTTCTTGTACTGAACTCAGCTCGAAAGCAAATTAAAAAGATAATTGCTATTCACTAAATAGTTAATCAATAGTTTTTCATAGCCAAAACACCAACTATCGCTGTGATCCGTGGAACTAGTTCAACTGCAAAGCAAGTGGTGCCGTGTGGCATGCGGCATGCGGCAAGTGCGTTGCGATGCAATTGGCAATCGATGCAACGCTTGACATTTGGCCTGCACTTTGAGCTGTTGATTTATGTATGTGCTAGCCAAGCGTCTTGCTCTTTTGGAATTTAATTTAATTTATATTTCATTTGCGAGATGCAGCTGAAGCGCACCGAGTGGAGTCAAATCGAGTCGACTCGACGCGCGCTGTGGTGCGGTGCGGTGCGGCACGTCAAGGCGGGTCAGGTCCATCTCCATGGAGAGCCCAAGCTGCTTGCCGAGCTGCTTTTTATGCATGTAGCCATTAACTGGCTGCCCGACTGCCCCCATCGACCCATCGACCACGCCGCATGCCTTTCGATTCCTTTGAGCTGACATGAAGTACATTAGTGTGACACGGGCATTCGCCGGGCACACCCAATCAGGCTGGATGATGGTCGCATGCCGCACGCCGCACGCCCAACAGCCAACAGCCAACAGCAGCGCCGCCCACACTCATCAAGATTGCAACGTCTGTTGGTTTGGATTGACTCGGCTTGTTTGCCTTGCATTTGTCGTGGGAAATCAGTTTAATGGAAATTATAACATTCGATTACTTTTCAAACTAAACTCAAAGCGAGCGACCGGCCACACACAGTCACACAGTTGATGTGGCTGCCCCGCCCCCTCCCTAGCTGGGCGTCAGCCGTGAAATAGCAGCTCCAACTCGGCCAGAGTTTTGCCAAATGCCTATAAGTATGCTGCAAATAAGTGAAAATGGCCCAAGCACAAGCTGTTTCGAGCCAGAAACTAGCCGAATAAATTTTGTATTTTCTCTTCTTTTTACATTTCATTCGAATAAGCAATGAGATGCAAGTGACACAACAATGAACATTTAGTTTTGCTTAAGGCAGAACGAAGTTCAAATCAGACTAACTCATCAGTTTGATAACCTTCCCAGATGGCATACCTCTATGAGCATTCCAATTTGGAAACTGTCACTAAGCGAGCTTGTGAGGAGCTCAGTGCTACATAGGGATCTAGCGATGGTTACTTAGCCAATCTGCTTACCAATGACAACAGGCGAAGACTAGACTAGATTGGAATAAGGAATATATGTCTCGATTTAGGATATATATGCTGGCCTAGTCCCTAGCTAAGGCTTAGAGGCTAAGTCAATGACCTGCAACAAGCTGTAAATAAATATAACTTGGCTGGCAAGATAGCTCTGGATAACTCGTCTCAATCTGTGTTGTATTAAGCCGGCATAAGCTAACATTCACAGCTTGATCTGTCTGTTGACTGAAGTTCGAATGGAGCATATTCGTGCTTAAGCAGTGCAACTCTGCGTTAAGTTCAGTAAGTGCTGCTGCCTTGAAGATAACCAACTTGCAGACTAAATTCAGCTTTTTTATGAACAGCGCAATTTTTGTCAATTTCAACTATTTTAATTTAACTCTTTGAATGGCAACTCTCGTTGAGCAGTTCAACAGCTGCATGCTAATCATAATTTCAGTTTTTTTTTTATATTTTATTTCAAATGCAAACTTTGTTCAAACTTATCAGAGAATATGCATAGATGTTAGTGAGACGTGGAAGTTAGTCAGAGAAACGGCTTCCACTATATAAACTGCTATATACTAACATTGCTTACTATATATAAGTTAGTGATAGCATTAGAAAAGAGATCACTACTTAGCTAGTAGATATAGATTAACTGATAAGAATAGATCAAGCTAATCCACAGAAAATCAACTAAATAACAGCAACAGGGCATTCTGTAACTGGAGCTAATCAAGCGACTCTGAGACATTGTCACTGCCAGCATCAATGCCATCGACTCTTACTACTGCCATTAGAGCTAGCTTAGATACTCAACTTTAAGCTGCAGCTTGAACCGCATCAAAGCTGATCAAACTCTTCGATATGATACATTATGTATATGTAATTTGACTTCAATATAGTGTAAATGTAACTTATATTAAATTATTATATATTATAATATTTTACTATACACTCAATCCATATTTGCTTTCGTCTCTCTGCGATGATCTTGGCTTCGAGCATAACTGCAATGAAATCGCTGTTAGCAACTCTAGAAGTTTTTTGTGCCAATGCTGATTTTTAATTTTTTTATTTATTTTTTATTTATTTATTTTTGTATTTTTTTTTATATATATATATTTATTTTATTTTTTTATTTTTCTGTATTTTTGTGTCCACGTGACGACTACGTGATGTGTCCCGTGTGCAGGCAATGGCTACGATTTCAGCTCTTTCTAGAGTCTCTCTCTGTGTGTGTGTGTGTGTGTGTGTGTGTGTGGGGGTCACGTGGCGCACTTCAACACTCAGACTGGCAGGCAGCACAGAAAATGCACTGGCAGCCGTCGATGTCGGGTTTAATGAAGTGCAACGAGCGTCGAGCAATTGAAATGCATTGCCTGCTTTTGGGTGTTTTACCTGACGTCGAAGACGACGCACAAATCACAGTGGAATTGTTATTGCAGCTGCTGTTGCTGTCGTCGTCGTTGTTGTTGTTGTTGTTTTTGTTGTTGCTTATGGTATCATCAAGTGCCGTTAAACATGCCACACGCATCAAAGCGAAAATGCTGCAAGTACAAAAACAGAAACACAAGCTAAATGCGGACATGTGGCATAAAAAGCCCGAACCCGAGCAACACGAGTTCTAAATAAACCAAAAAAAAAAACAACGAAAATAAAAATAACTAGAAGAAGAAGCAGTCACACACACAAACACACACACACACACACACACACACATGCAGACCTCCCATGCGCACCCAGCAATTAAGTCCAATCCCCATTCACATGGCCAACACAGAACTGTTCCCATTTACTGTTAAGCCACTGTTACGCCGCTGTTAGCTCGCAATAACAATGGTAGGCGCCAGTGGCGACGTCGCTGCCTCTGCCGCTGCCGCTGCCGCTGTCACTGCCTCTGTCGCTGTCTGCGCCTGCGCCTGCGCCTATGCCGCATTGGCTCGGCTCTGTCCGTTTTTAGCACAGGCGACACGAATCGCTTTCGGATATTTTAGAACATGTCCCAATAAAACCAGGACATTCAGCGGCACGCAGCCTTTGGCTGCAGTCGAGTGCCACGGACAACTCAGCGTATGCGTGTTGTCCGTGCCAACTGGCAAACGCGCCAAATGTACGAAACTTTGCGGCTGCATTGCAATTAGACTGATGGAGCCAGAGCTGCACTTGTCAGCAGTTGCTGGTGCCGCTGCTAGCGCTTGATGACATTTGAAAAACTTGCTTGCTTGCTGGCTGGCAGGCAACTTTGTCTTGGCCATCAGGCAACACGTCAGCGGACGGACAGCGCGGGGCGACGGCCAACAGACGTCAGCAGTTCTCTGTTTATGTTGAGTTGTGCTCATTAGTGCAGCTCTTATGATGATAATTTGGATTAAGCAACAAGCAGCGTTCTGCATTCTGAATTCTGCACTCTGCGTTCTGTGTCCCAGTCCATGTCCATGCCACGGCAAAGCTATGCATTTCGCTTAACATAAGTCCGCTTACATCAGGCAACATCGGCCAGGGCAGGCAGAACGATGAAGCGAATGCATTGTAATACAACATTTTAATATGCGCATGCAAATATCCAAACGTTTGCCAATTACATATACAAATCGATTCATTCCTAGATATATATATATATATATATATATATATTTATATATATGTATATATATGTATATAGAAAAGTTATTCTAATTTGGGGGCATTTCGGCAGAGCTCAGCTTAGTTCATTATGCTGCAAGGGCGCTGGTAGCTGCTTTTCGATTTTTCTCTGCATAATTATTGAGCTTGTTTTCTGGAATCATTTGAATTCGCATGGAATTATTCTACGAAAATATGCTAACAAATCGCATTGCTAAATAATAATCTTCTTCCTCTTCGCATTCTTCATAAAATTGTATATCATGTGATTAGATTGCAACAATTTTAAAGGCAGTTGCCCAAAACAGTTCAATTTCATAATGCGAACGAATGGGCAGTGCCAAATGAGCATTTTTAGCTCAAACAATTTACATATAATGCAAACTAACGACTGATGATTCTCTCTAATTTCTGTTATCTATTATTGAGGTATTATTACCATTTATATATTTTTTAAAATTTTAATTATTTTTGTTGGATTATTATTATAGACATTACTTTTAATACTATTTCTATAATTATCGCTATTATCGATGCGATTACTGTTATGAGTGTCATTACAAATATCGTTGGCATTGTCGTCGTTATCATTGTCTTTCGTAGTACCATTAGTCTTAGCATTTGCGTTAGCATTATAAATAGCATTAGTATTAGCATTAGCATTAGCATTAGCATTAGCATTAGCATTAGCATTAGCATTAGCATTAGCATTAGCATTAGCATTAGCATTAGCATTAGCATTAGCATTAGCATTAGCATTAGCATTAGCATTAGCATTAGCATTAGCATTAGCATTAGCATTAGCATTAGCATTAGCATTAGCATTAGCATTAGCATTAGCATTAGCATTAGCATTAGCATTAGCATTAGCATTAGCATTAGCATTAGCATTAGCATTAGCATTAGCATTAGCATTAGCATTAGCATTAGCATTAGCATTAGCATTAGCATTAGCATTAGCATTAGCATTAGCATTAGCATTAGCATTAGCATTAGCATTAGCATTAGCATTAGCATTAGCATTAGCATTAGCATTAGCATTAGCATTAGCATTAGCATTAGCATTAGCATTAGCATTAGCATTAGCATTAGCATTAGCATTAGCATTAGCATTAGCATTAGCATTAGCATTAGCATTAGCATTAGCATTAGCATTAGCATTAGCATTAGCATTAGCATTAGCATTAGCATTAGCATTAGCATTAGCATTAGCATTAGCATTGGCATTAGCATTAGTATTAGCATTAGCATTAGCATTAGCATTAGCATTAGCAATAAAATTAGCTGTAACATTATCACTAGCATAAGGAGTAGCATTCGCATTCGCATCAGAATTCTAATACCCATGCTTATTCTTACTCCGATGCTCATTACCATTGACATTATCATTATCATTGTCATTGTCATTAAGTGATGGCATAGTTCTACCACTACTCCTTGGAGCGCTGCATTCAATGGCTTTTGGCAACATCCATATGCTGTCTTTTGATTAGAGATTATCGCATCCTCCAGCATCCACCCAAGTTCCCAAGGGTAAGTCATATGATGTTGTTTTTTTTTTTATTTATTTATTAAGTGTTGAGTTATATGATGTAGTAAACAAAATTGTTTTGAAAACATGAAGTGACCTAATTGAAATATGAAGCAACATGTTTTTGGCTTCCGATTGCTGCTTGAGCAGCTGTGCCGAAAGTTTGGAAACTCACGATTTTACGAGATGCGCAGCTTCTTGCCGCTGAGGCAGATCCATACAATTCATTTATCCAATTAGCATAATTGAAATATATGCTCGCGAAAATTTCCATTTTACATTATGCTCAACGCTGAAAGCTGTTTTTCTCTAAATGCGGCTCTGGATAACGCTCCGATACGGCAAGCCTGCCCGCCTCTGCGCCCGCCCGCGCTATGTTACATATGTTGCATACTTTTTGCTGCTTAACTGCTGCAAGCTGAAAATGAAAAGAAAAATGTTGCAAAGGTGGAAAAAAACGAAAAAAAAATTGAAAAAAAAATGAAAAAAAACGGGGAAAAAAGGAGTGGAAAATTGTAATAATAAATAAAAGAGAGACGCAGCGAGTGGCAACTCGTTGCAGCGGTTTCACACGCAATTAACATATTCTCTCTGTTTCATTAAAATTGTTGCGCTTGCAGCGGGGTTACGACTGGGCTGAGCCACCCGACCTCCAGCCACACAGCGAGGATCAGGATAGCGCCGGGATTTTGCAATGTTTTTTTTTTTTTTGCTTGCCTTTCTACACGTGCAGTTTTTAATTATTTGTTGTTTTTTTTTTTCAGTTCACCTCGCTTTTTATTCAATTACTTGTACACGCACCGAGAGCAGCCCAGGGAGAGAGAGAGAGAGAAAGGGAGAGGGAGAGGGAGAGAAAGTTTGCTCTGTCTGCCAAATGTTAAAAATGTTGCAATTTACATTAATGCCGCATCACTTTGCAGGTGCATTAAGCAATTAGCAATTGTAATTGATAAACAATTAGTGCGTCTGTGTGTGCGCAGTTGAGTCTGCAAGCCTATCCGCTTATTAACAAGCGAGAAAATTCCAAAAATAATCATAATACATCAATTATTGTCTATGACATGGCGCTGGCCCGCATGCCCTGCAATCGACCGGCGATCTATTGCTTCACAATATTCATATCGGAGTCATAAAGCATATGTGTATTCGGTTCGTTGTTAAGTCTTTAGCACTAGCCCAAAACGAGTTAATGCTAACGCTAACGCGGCTCAAAAGGCAGAGCGTAAATTACATACACAAACACTCTGACACACAGGCGTGCAGAGGGAGCATACACCGCTCTTAGTTGTCTGCATGTATGAAGAACTGTAGCAGGCTAAGTGCGGCATAGACGACAGGCCTCTTATGCTAAAAGATTCATCAATTTTTCGAGCCAAAAGGTAAGCAATTGATCGAGTCTAAAGCTTTAATGTGCTTTGAAAGATGTTAAATGAATGGAGAGGACGCTAACAGGTCTTCATGTGTAAAGTTAAGCATTTGATCAATGTGCTTTAAAGCTCTTTAAGACTTAGAGTTAAATAAATAGTTTTCTGCCCAAATCTAACTATCCTCAAAGTTGCAATTGGATTCTCAGCTCATCAGATCTATCACAGATAACTAACTAACTAGTTGAGAGTACTCAAAGCTCAAAGCTTCTTCAAATCTTAGCCAAATCAAATCTAAGGATCATACCGAAAACATGATCCAGATCAAAATCAGCCAATTTCTGCCCAATTTGTAATCAATTTCTTAAGCCCTTAGCTTCTTCAGAGATACTCCGAGACGCATGTTGGCTAGCCACAGCCATCTCGTCTAATTGTATCAATAAAATTATGATTGATTAGCAAATCGCTCAATTTTGTAGGCTCAAGAGTCTCATGGACGCAATCGTTCGGCGCGTAGCGAATGTCAACAAAACCCCCGTCAAATAAACATAAAATTCAAATAAATTCGTAGTTAGTGAACTTTTGTCTATTGAAAAACCAGTCAGTCCGTACGCTTAGCGCTGTTGCTCCCAGTGGGACGTATTGGTGGTGCCGCAGTATAAATGAATGCAATAGAATGCTCGGCTGGCTTAGTGTTGATTGAGCAGCCGAGGGCAATAAATCATAAACAATGCGCAAGGAGACGTTCGTTATTTGTCTGATCTTGGCCACCTGCTGCTGTGCCTATCCGCAGGACACGGACGCGACTTCGTCCACAACATCAACAACCACAGCAAATCCCAAGGTGGAAGAAAATTTGAGCAGCACCACGACAGCGCCAACGAGCACCTCAACAACAGCCGCCCCGAATTCCAAGTCGGAAGAATTGACACCCGCCCCGAAGTCCAAGTTGGACGACTCGACAGCCGCTAAGAAGTCCCAGTCGGAAGACTCGACAGCCGACTCGAAATCCAAGTCGGAAGACTCGACACCCGCCCCGAAATTGCAGTCAGAAGACTCGACAACTAGCAGCACTAAAACCCCAACCCCAACGACTACAACGCCCAAGCCAGATGCCGCGAGCACCACGCCCAAAGACGACGATGCCGAGGTCAAGGAGCTGCTGGCCAAGTGCGAGCAGCTGCGCCGGCGTCACAAGCGTGACAGCTCCTCGTCCGAGGAGGACGACGACAGTCACGAGCAGAAGTCAGCCAAGAAGGAGCGCAAGAAGCTGAAAAAGATGTGCAAGGAACTCAAGAAGCAGCAGGAGCGCAAGCAGCAGCGTCAGGGTTCGGATAGCCTCCGAGAGCTATCGCAGGCACTGCGCAGCTACCAGATGAAGCAGAGGGATCACCAAGATCGCAGGAGACACTAAGCCAACAACTGCATCAATCGATATTAATCGTATTCAGTTCTCTTTTTTTTTTGTATTTTAATTTGTTTTTTTTTTTTTTTGTTACTTCTGAAAATAAAAAGAGTTTTTTCCCCCGAAAGAGCGAAAAGTTGATTTTTTTGTTTGTAGTGCTGAAAAAAATTTGATTCATGGGTTTATCTTTGGCCGCTAATGAGAAACTCAAACATTGGAATAGTGCGGAGCAGTCGCCGCTTGATACCAGCCACGATTGACGTCGCTCCAAGCTGTAATGCCACATCCAACAATGGGCTGACTTGATTATGATAATAGACTAGACAAATGTTGATAAGTCGATCAATCTGGGTAACTGAGTCAGCGCACAGTTAGCAATCTGACGATCTATTGTCTGCTATCAGCAACATCTAGTCTAAGTCTAAGCCAAAGCTCCGACATTGAAAGGGTCTCTCTCTCTCTCTCTCTCTAATAAACTAAAAATAATTTGAATTAATATAGATTCAATGTAAGTTTAAGCCTTAGCTTGTAATAGTAGCAGTTAGTTTTGACTAAGACATTTAAGTCTAGCAGCGCACGACTCAAACCGGTTGACGAACGTAATGCCGAACCTTAAATTGAACTAGTTGTTCGAACTACGAAAACATACGATAAAACATACGAATTAGCGGAAGCTCAATACTTTATTTTGAAGCGATTTTATGGAAAAGAAAATAAACTAACTTGAGCTGCGCAGAAGCTTGGCTGTGTAAAACTTGGCCAGACGGACAGACAGACAGACAGACAGACAGACAAAAATGCTCCTGCTCAAGATCTGAAATGCCATTTGAAATGTAGCTATGCATATTTCATATAAATATATAATTTATAACTTTATTTTGAATCAGTTTCTTGGAAATGAAATTAGCTAACGACGAAGCTTATGGCGAAACAAGCTTGAGCTGCGGGCAGCTCAGCTGTGCAAAACATGAACGAGCGGACAAACAGGCAAAATATTGCTCCCGCTCAAGCATATGCTACATTGCTTCTAGATATATGTAGATACATATACCATATCTACTTACTATAGATTGTATATGTCTCATAGTTGATCTCATAGTTAAACTACAAGCAGCTGGTCCAATAGAATACGAATTAGCTCTGAAAAACAAAACCTGTTTCCTCATGTTTGTTCCATGCACAAAGCAACAATAATTTTTGTTCGAATGTAATGAAGAAGTTTGCCATATTTCATATAGTTTCAGCACTGGCAGCAGGTAGTCAAACATTTGGCTCTCACTGTGCATATAATTAAAATAAATTAAGTTTTAGCTCTGCAAGAAAGTTGCAAAAAAAAAAAAAATAAAATTTATAACAAAGAATAAAAAAAATATTTAAAATAAAATTTAATATTTTTTTTTTTTATAACTTTTTGTAATTGACTTTTGATAATGGAAATGAACTTTGAAATTATTGTTGATAAATTTTTTATTAAATGTTTTGATTGGCAATTGTTTGTTTTTTTGCGGCATATGAGCTTGTGATCAGCAAAACACAGCTTGATTTGCGTCTTAGACAAATGCTTTAGCAAAATTAATGTCTTTACAGAGTTTATATACATACATAATTTAATATATATATATATATATATATATATATATATATATATATATATATATACATGTATACTGTGTATAGTATAGCTCACCTGTTCATCTGTAGCTTTGACTGATTATTAGATTCCATCATTTTTGAACATGCTGAATGCAAACATTTCACGGTCCAAGCTCATTTGTTAAATTGAGTTTCGAACCCCGACGGGAGTCGAGCGTAGAGTCTATATAATATATGATTTTTTGTTGTCTTCTTCTCGATCGACCTCAATGCTAATTTGCATAAACAGAACACAAAACGTGTAAGAATGTGGAAGTCGAGCCGGTTGCTACTGACTACGTACTGCTCGTTTCAAAAACAATCGAATCTCACTCTAAGCAGAGCGTTCTTTCGATTTTCTACGCCCTTAGTGGGCGTTTAAAAGAAACTTAAGACGTTATCAGGCGAGGTATATGTTTCTATCTCTAGCTTCAATGGCTGCGGAATGGCTTGCGTTGATACGAACAAACCGACGGGCGGAGGCGCGGAGTGACGGACGGACAGTCGGTACTTCGGACGGACAGATGGACAGACGGATGGACGGTCAGACATAGAGCTGGACATTGCACAAATCCAATATACTCTTTTCATGTCACGAACAAGCATAGCAAAGAGCAAAACAAACGAAAATTGGTAAATGGGCAAATATGATAATGAAGCCAGGGTTCAGGCATTGAACTCTCATCAGAACGTGCCCGATAGAAAGCTAGCCCTGCTGGCCAATAGTCGCAGAAAGTGGCCGTGGCGTGTTGTCGTAAATGGGTCGACTCGGCATTTGACGTGCTTTGAACTCTGAGGCCGAGGCTGAGGCTGAGCCCGAACTGCGGCTAATTATGCACAGCCTCAAGATGGCCCCAAAGCGCCTAAGAAGCTGGCAAAAAATGCCGTTAGCTAATGATTTATGCACCGATCGGCGGTCGGAAGAAGTTGATATAAGTGGCAGCTCGCGGCAACTCCCGATTCAGTTGCCGAACACTAAGCAAGCCATGAAGTGGGCAATATTATCGTTACAATCGCTGCTCGTCCTGGTCCTGGCCATAGCCAGTGGCCATTCACTGGTGAGCGGTAAATTTTTTTGATCCCCCGGTCGAACAAGCAAAAGCAAACTGACATCCTACTCTTTCCCTCTTTCTTTCTCTCTCTCTCTCTCTCTGGCTTTCTCTTTGTGATCGCAGCCCGCGATGAGCTGCGTCCGACTCAAGCGCCTATGCTCAGCTCTACGGTGAAGCCAACGAGCGCTCCCAAAACAGAAGCAAAGCCCACCAAGCCGCTGATGATCATCAATGCGCCGCCCATGAAGCAGAAACATCTGGTGCCAGTCAGCGTGGAGACAGCACAGGTGGAGGAGACACAGCCACAGTCACAGCAGCCGGTGCAGTCACAGCAGCTGAAGTCGACGCTGCAGGTGCAGGAGGCCAAGCCGCTTCAGGTGACGGGCTTCATTACCAAGTCGGGCAACATCTATGAAATCGAGGACAAGCGTGGCCTGGGCCGCATCGAGCCCCGCCAGGCGGACGATGCCGACGAACCGCAAATCGTTTGCAACTATGGCAACGTGGTCATCTACAGCGATGTGCCCTGCGATCAGGTGACGAAGGTGAAGGTGGGCGAGGTGCAGCCACTCAATGCCCCAGCCGAGCAGCAGCAGCAGTCCACCGAGTCGCCACTCGCTAACGATGACGACGTCAGCCAACAGGCTGTCGCTGAGCCGCAGGCGGGCGTCTCTGCCAACACGCCACGCCAGCAGAACATGCAGCAGCGCCGTCGCCGTCGTCGACCCCAGCAGCAGCAACAGCAGCAGCGCCGCCGTCCCGGCAGCAATGGCGTGCGTCGCATTCGCCGACGCTACGGCAACGGCAATGGCAATCGCAATGGCAACGGCAATGGTAACCGTCGCGTCCAGCAAGTGCGTCGTCGTCGTCCCAATCAGCAGCGTCGCGGCAATGGTCAGCGCCGGCAGCAGCAGCAGATACGTCGCCAGCAACAGCGCCGCCGCCAACAGCAGCAGCAGCAGCAGCAGCGTCGCCGTCGCCAGCAGCCACAGCGCCGCCGCCAGCAGCAGAGGCGTTTCATCCGCGTGGGCGACGATGCTTAACTGACATTCATTGACCAGAGAGATGCCCCTAAGCTGCTAATTAGCTGCAGTTTCAGTGACGAAAAACGAATAAAATGTTAACCAAACGCCCAAATTGTGTCTCCAATTAGAACTCGAATCCGAATGCCAATCAGAATTGTTGCAACAGGCATTAAACACTTACTCTACTCCAAACACTGTTGAGTTTGAGGCGAATGGAAAATGCTTTGCTCAGCTTAAATTTTGTATGAGTTAAAGCTGTAATGAGTTGGGATTCTAGGTATATTTTATACTCTTACCTGCCAGCTCCCACTCTTGTCTATAAGCTCTAACGAGATTTAAGTATGCTCATACTCAAAGCAAATATATTATTCTGCTCTTATCGTAAAGCTCCCACATACGACATCAAACTTCATGGAAACCCTAACGAGCTCTGAGTATTCTTTGTCAGAATTTGTACTCGTGTATTGAAGAAGAATAGCCAAGCTTTAACTCTTCGAAAGCTATTAGCACAGTTAGACTTCTGCTTAACAATTCTCTCTTTAGTCCCATCTTTAAGCTTAAAGTATGCTCTCTAAGAAATTGTGCTCTGCTCTTACAGAAGAAGCTTTAGAGTTCTGCTTAGCAATTCTTTGCTTAATCACCCAGGCAAATTGTCAAATATGAAATTTTGCACTCGTTCAAGCCAATTGTTATCAATTAAATGTCTATTACTTAAATTCTTCAATTAGCCACATTCAGCTCTAACAGCTAAATAAATAGTTAACGAGAAGCTTTAAGCAGCTTAAGGGCCTGCCACAACCGAAGGCATGTGTTAAGGCGTTGCTTTCGTATTTCTTTTGGCATCACTTTGCTTCAATGGTGTCAGTTGAACAGCTTTGTGTTGTCCACTGAATGAAGATGATTTCAAATTCAATTTGAATTTTGAATGAATATCAATCAGTCAATTAACTATTTTTGGGCTGTGGCATACTTTTCGGCTGCGCAGCTAATTCCACACAGATTTGCTAAGCTCTCGTTTGCATTTCATGCATATTTCAATTGCTCCTAATAATTGGTCGAATTATCAGGAAATGTCAATCGAAATGGCTTTCGTCGCTCGCTTGCCACATTAATTGTAACTAGATTGTGTCAAGCTCCAGCTCCAGCTCCAGCTCCAGCTCCAGCTCCATCTCGGGCTCTAGTTGTGTGTGGCGTGTGTTGCGTGTGCTGCGCGAGTTGCGCAAGTTGTTGATTGCGGGCTGCGGATTGCGGATTGCGGGCTCTGGCAACAGCATCAGCGTCAGTTACAAGCAACCGAAAGCAGATGCATTTTGTGCGCTTGGGCCCAACGCACTTAACACATAAAACAAATACAACATCTACAACAACAGCAATAACTACAGCAGCAACAGTAACTACAGTCAGCCCTCCCCCTGCGCGACGAGCGCCAGAAAGTCATTCAAAAGTCAACCAACTTTCTTCGTTTTGAAAAACGTTAAAGAGCAGAACAAGAAATACTCACACACACCCGCACACACACACGCACACGCACACGCTCACGCACACCCACATATACGTAACGTCTGGGGGCTGTATGAAAACTTGCCAAGGCAGCAGCAGCAGCAACGCGAGCTATAAAAGCAAGTCGCCTGCTGATTTTCCTTTGTTCTTCGCATGCACACGAATGCCCACAATACCAACAACAACGCAACACAACCCCAAGACCTAGCGCTGCCACTCACCCTTCGCCGTCGCCTTCGCTGCATCCGCGGAAGATCCCTGTCATGTCATACCCGGCCCGATCTCGACAGGCAACGGCTGCTGCACTTCTGGGCTGCGCCTCTCCAAGGTGCCATCTAAATGTGCGGCACGTTGACGTTGACGTTGAGGTTGACGGCGCTGTCGCGTCGCTGTCGACGGCGCTGTCGCTGTCGCTGTCGTGGACCGAAGCTGTTGTGCGTTGAGCCTTCAAGTTTATCACCTCATTGTTTTTGCACGCTGGCGCTGGGAGCTCATTGTCAGCGCCTCAGTATGCGATGTGACTAGATGTGTGCGTCTCTCTCTCCCTTTCTCTCCCTTTCTCTCTCTCTCTCTCCCTCTGTGTGTGTGAGTGGTTTTTATCGCTGGCCCAACTGCAGCTGGAGCCACTCAAAGGTGGTAATGCCGACATCAAGCTGACGTTTGGGTCATAAAATGCATAAACAAATTCGAGTGCCGTTGCCATTTGTGGTTAAATCAGCTGCCAGAGCTGCCTGAGAGTCGCTCAGCGTTGCCAGACATCGCTCAACACAGGCAGTCAATGATTATGAATGTTTATGTGGCCAGACAGTCGCCCAGCGCTGCCAGACATAGTTCAGGAGGGCCGATGATTATGAATGTTTATGCTGCCAAGACTGCCAGACGTTCGCCCAGCGTTGCCAGACATAATTCAGCCAATGACTATGAATGTTTATGTTGCCAGAGCTGCTAGAGGTGGATTAGGGAAAAGCTGCTAGTGATCTTCCTGGCTGATCAAGAGTATGACATCTGAAAACAGGCAGCAACATGGTATTTCTAAGCTAAGCAGTTTAAGTTAACATATACAAGAAGGCCTGTTGAAAAGTGTCTCTTTAAGCTAACGACCTAACATTGTCCCCCTCTACATGCTTGACTTCTAACAGCCTTTAAGGCGACCAAACACAAGTCTCGCCATTTGCGATAGCAAACAACACTTGCTTAAGTTATCGATAACATTTAAGTGTGGTAATATCGAATAACATTTGCCATTAGATCAAAAATTGTCTTTAACGTGTGAAAATAATTGCAAAATTGTTGAATTTAATCTTGGAGTCACGTTCACAGCTTAAAACCTAAGCCAACATGCACTTGGAGATTGGTAGACGTCTCGAAATGCAGAAAAGTCGAAGCTATTGCCGGAATAACGCAGCACACATTGAAGCGACTCATTCAAAATTGAATCTTATGCTTGAAGCGCTGCCAGCAGAGTCGATGTGATGAAAGTATTTAATGCTGGTAAATTGAATAGTTTGATACTCCAAATACAAATCATATATAATGGCAAAGATGCAGCTTGTAAGTAAAAGTAGAAACAACATAACATTTGAGATAAATTCTGTTTGCTCTTATTGGGTCAGCCTAAATAGGCTAAAAGATATTTAAGTTCTGAGCTTTTTATACATGTATATGTATGTATATATAGGCATGTATATATATAGGTAAGTAGTACGTTTTCGCTTTCATCTAACAAAGTTACAAAAATTCTCAATTTATAGCCTGGCGAGCAGCTGCTGTGCTTCCCGCCCATAGCCCTTAGCTATGAGGTGTATCAATAACCTTGAACTGCTTTCGGCTTAAATGCTGGGAACAGCTCAACTGGCCAATAAACTAATATTGAACAGAGCAGGTGAACAGGAATGGGCACCGGAATGGGAATGGGAATGGGAATGGGCACAGGAAAAGCAATGTAAAAGAGGATAAGGAAAGGGAAAGCGGCATGAGCACGCCAGGAGGAAGGAGGCTTGTTGCTGCGTGCCTGGGCACATCGTGCATTTAACTTTGTCAAACAAAAATCCTTTGGGCAAAGAGTTTGTCTGGCATACGCACAGACATTAGATAGCTGGGAAGCGAAATGGAAAGAGAGAGAGAGAGAGAGACAGAGAGCGGGCAAAAGTGTGCGGGTGAAGCAGCAGATATAATCTCATAAAGATAAAACAGTTTATTGCGGAGACGAACAAAATGGAGCACAAGTTAAAGTGGAAGATGAATTTTGAAATGCACATGAAGATAGCAAGAGACAGACAGACAGAGAGAGAGAGAGAGAGAAGTAAAGCAGCACAGAAAGAATGAGAGACGATATGAAGCTGCTTAAGGAACCCATTGACCCCCCGCCGATATGCCAGCAAAGATGGCCGACGGCGCTCAGTGAAATGCGAAAATCTGTCAATTATTTAAATCGTCTGCCAAAAATCTGAGCACCGGCTTGAGCCTTGGCCCGTAGCCCAGCTGAAGTGCTGGCGCCATCTACTGCCCGCAGGCGGTCCTCAAACGGCGTCCATTGTTATAGTCATAGTACTATGGCCGGCTCGGCCAAACTATGGCCCCGACGAAGCCGGCTTGTCTGCTGGTAATTAACATGAAAATAAGCGCATTAACATCATGAACGCTGGCGGTTTATGTTCCTGATGAATGGAATGCGTGGGGTGGGACAGAAATGGGGGTAGTGTAGCGGCGAGGGGGTTGGGCTTGTGGGCTAAATTTGAAGCGGTTTTTGGCTTAAGGGCCGCCAGGGCTTGCCAGTGGCAACCGTCTAAAAACGACTACGGCCTCTGGTCCCTAATTATGAAATCGAAATCGAAACGCAAATTCGCTGAGCGAATTTGCCGCGAAAAACGTAAAGCGCGCAAATTAAAATAATAAATTCGCTAAATTAAAGAAGGAAGTCATTAAAGACGCTGCCAGACAGGCAGACGGTTGAACAGACAGACAGGTAGACAGAATGTCAGTCGTCGGATGAGCCACATGGAGCACTGAGCACTGCGCACTGAGCGCTGAGCGCTGAGCGATGAGCTCGGCGCATTGAGCCTTTTGTGTCTTGACGACGACGTCATTAGCAGCATTTACACGTCGCACGCTGAAGCCAAGGGGAAGCCAAAGGATAATAAGTAACGACGACGTCGCCGGCGTGAAAAGAAAAGCGCTGCTAAGACAAAAACTGACACAAATTAAACTGAAATTAGTTGCAACTCACTTCGTTTGAGCGCTACCTCATCCCAGCATACTCCAGCCATGCTGACTGAGTGTGTGTGGCGGCTAATGAGCGGCACATGGCCAGAGCTGGGCTATACTCACATAGCTAAGAGTTAGCCGTACTGCATAATCAATGTATTTATTATATAAATCTATATCTAAAGTGTTGTTCATAAAAATAGTAGTGCAACTGACATGTTGGACAGCAAACATATTTATAGAACATATAATGTAATCATATTTTGAAAACAATTTTAAACTAGTATTAAGATTAACTTATGCATACATATATATGTATAAATCTATATATATTTTAGTCTCACAAAATGTAGCTGAGCAACATTTCAGTCGCACTACTATTTTTATGAACACAACCGTATTTCTATATCTGTCTTTCGCTCCTGCCCAAAACCAATATTAAATGACAGCCCAGACATTTGGCATTGTAACCCACATTGAGGAGCACACGCACCGTCTGGCCTCGCACCACTGCTTGCTTAAGTTCGTCAAGTTGACATATTGTGTTCTATATTTAATGTGGCCGAATTTTATTTTTGGTCGACTCGGATGTTGCTTGGCTTAAAGTCGCAAATAAATATGAAAATAAATATGGCATAAGTAAATAAAATATATATATATATTTATATTTTGTGCTAATTTTGTCACTCCCCTAGCCCAGCCCTTTCGACTCGCGCTGAGAACAAGTCGAATCAACTTTGCCAACAGTTTCAACTTGCCTTTTGGGGAGGAGGACGGGAGTAGTAGCGGAGTGATTGCAGCATTGGGTTGGGGATACTTTGTGTTATCAGCAGTCAGTTAGTAGCGGAAACTTTTTAAACGTTTTCGAAACAAGTTGAAATTTAAATAAACCTTCCAATTTTTGACGACCCCATACCGCCTGCGGCCGTTGCTCTGCCGCACCCGTCGCGCCTCCTCCTTCGCTTGCATATGAATGCAAAGTTGAGACAACAAAATCGCCAGAGAAATGAAACTTTTTGCCCGAGAACTGTAATTTTGGCCTTTACTTTGCATTCGAGAGTTGATGCCACGATTCAAGTCTGAACAGACACAGGACTGAGGACTCAGGACTCAGAGCTCGGCAGCTCAGAGCTGGCAACTCAAGACGTAGACTCGGGCTTTCCACTTGCTTTTTGTGCCCATAAAATCGACTTAAATTTTTATTGCGACAAAAAACTGTTTGAGAAGTGAAAAGAAACGCGAGCGCAAAGTGCGCAAAGTACAAGAGCTTTCCAAATGTGCTCGGTTGGGCGGTGGGCATGGCTCGCGCTATATAAAACTTGGCGTCGGGCAGCGGCTTGTAAGTGCAGTCGACGCCGTTGCTAAAATCGTATTATAGCATAGTATTTTTTTCAACTTCCCCCTGCGCCGCCCGGAAAAACACGTTCATAATGCGCCCAACTCCAAGACGACGCAGACCTATCCGACATACGGATAGAGTATTTTTTTAATATTTGTAGCGGGTCGCTGCAGATGTTGAACAAGGTTAGCCAGACTTTATCCTAGCCTGAGCTGTGAAAGAGAGGAACGCGATGTATGTTTATAGAGTGTGGATTATTGAGTCCTAACAAGAAATACTCTGTTCACGTTAAACATATACAAATTGCCTATAGTTCTTTGGGGAATTCTGAAAGTAAAGGCTTTACTTAGTAACGCCAGTTACTTAAAATACTTAGCTATTTACAGGCACAAGGTTCTTCTTCATTAACTTCACTCTTTAAATTGAGTTGCAAAAGAAAAATATTCTTAAGCTGAAGCTTATGCAGGGTATCTGCTAGTTGTGTCGATCAAGTCTTGCATCTAACTTCATTTCACTCTGTTAATTGAAATGTTAGGCATGAATATTCCTGAATTGGGAAGTTGAAGTGCTACTGTTCATATCACTTGCGTCTTTGCCGGGTATCTGCTAGTCGTGCCGATCCTAGCAAATATCTTATATCAAGTGACTGTTGTAATAGAAACCATAAACATAAAGATTTCCTAGTTGAAGAGCCCTACGAGGTCTAGTCATGACACTTTCATTCCTTGCCGGGTATCTACTAGTCGTGCTGATCGCATCTTACATCTCATTTCCCTTCACTCTACAAGTTCAAACCTCAATAGCAGTTGCACGTGTTACAGGGTATCTGTTGGTCGTGCTTAGCATATTCCTGCTTTTGCCATCATATTTTTCTTATTTCGGTTCACTCGTTGCCCAATTTCGGTGAGCACTGTTTTCGTACATATTTTGCCCAGCGCCGGAAAGTATGCTATGTTATAATATTTTCGCTCGGTCCGCGTTCGGTAAGCGGAGCGTAAAGAAGAAGCAGAAGAAGTAGTAGCGGCATGCGGCAAGTGGCAAGTTCAAAAAGTGCCAACGACGCCGACGATGAAGGCAACGAAATAATAAAAAGCAAACTTTTTACCAAGTTGACTTTGACACATTGGGCCAAGACAAACACGAAGCGAGAGACAGAGAGATAGAGAGAGAGAGAGAGAGAGAGGCAGAGACCAAGAAAGGAAGAGAGAAAGGGATATTTATAGAGGTGGAGATAGTAATGCAGTAGTAAGCACACGCCTCACACCCCAACCAACAGCAACAGCAATCCGTTAGCTCTTGCATGAAAATGGTATAACAAAATTGTCGGATGGACTACGAAGAAAAACTAGCTGAGCAGCCTGTGCAACTAGCGTATCTATACTTTATATATATATTTATATGCTTAATCTATTATTTACTCATATATATCCATATATATTTGCCTTGACCAAAGCGCAAAACAAACGAAAATCGCCAGCGACTTAGACCAAACTAACAAAAACTGCCGCAGCAATGCACGATGAATGCATAACTCAATTAGCAAAGGATATAGCTATATCTCTATGTATATATATATATATATATTTCAAAGAGTCGCTGCAGCTCTTATGCACTCCAGTGACTCCATTGCGGCGCTGGTGCTCGCCACTGCTTGGCGCAATTAGCGTCAAGTTCTTTGCTGGCTTTAGATCAGGCAAAAGTTGCGCAAAGCAAAATTAATGGGCTCGCTTGGCTATCGCGATGAAAGCCAGAACGCTTCGACTCGCTGATAAGCGTTGGCGATAACCGTCGAATAAATGGCGCTCATTAGCCACGGCCAGCTGAAGCGAACTGGAGCAACTATATAAGCCAGGCGGACGACCTGTAACCGAGCAGACACCACAGCGACCCATCAGAGCAGAGAACAGCTTAGAGATAAACATAAAAACAGACAACAGAAATGATGCGAGTGCAAGGGATAAGGAATTTGCTGCTGGCGCTTGTCGTGATCAGCTCGCTGGGCATCGATGGCAGCCGGGCGGCCACTCTGGGCAGAGAACGACACGTCCAGACGAGCGCGACTAGCATGGGGCCCACGCAAAGGGGTGGCGACCCGATGTGGCAGACAACATACGACGTGAACGATGTGTACATTGAGAGGCCGCTCGGACGGCCCAATCTGCGACGTGCAGCACTTACGCTGCTGCAGCAGCAGCAGGCCAAACACTTTCCACTGAACATCTATGCGGAGGAGCAGCACAGCAAGCAGCTGGCGCAGCCCGATCTGGAGTATGCCGAGCTGGTGACCACCGCTGAGCTAACGCCTGCCCAGGGGCAGCAGCTGCTGTTGGTCAATATGCCCGCCCTGGCGGAACAGGAATTTAAAATAAATCCAGATGAAGCGCGCTTCTTGCACCACCACAGGAAAAACTTTAGTCAAGCCGATTGGAAGAACCAGACTACGGTGGTCATTAACAACACGAATATCAATAACGCGCCCGCCGACCCCGCCGGTGTGCGTTTCGTGCCCCATGAGCTGCTACGCACGCCACAGTTGATGCCGGTACAGTACTTCCAGACGCGCCAGGGCCAGGAAGCTGGCCTGGCTCTGCCCTACAATCTGATCGATTTCAACTCTGCTCAGCTCTATGGCAACGGCATGAGTCTCGCCGGCGGTCTGAGCAGTGCGAATGTTCTCACTGGCCTCAATGGGCTCAGTCGTCTCAATGGCATCAATGGTCTCGGCGGTGCTGTGCCTCTGGTGCCCGTCAGCCTAGGCAACAATGCGGTCGGCTATGTGCCCCTCAATCTGCGTATGCTCCGTCAACTGACCACAGGCACGGGCGCCGTGCCCATTCGCGAGGGCGAAGATGAAGCGGCGCTAGTCGTCGATCCCCTAGACCCGGACCAGCCAAGGAACACAGATGCCGCCGACGAAACCTTGTCCATCACTGACACCCCCAAGATGGGCGATGTCCGCTTCCCGCTGCTGGCCCAGCGTCGAAAGCAGCGTCCAGCTCTAGCAGCTGCCAATGAAGGCAGAAATCCTCTAATGGCTTTCGCCAAGAACATTCGCCGGATGCAGTACCTCTAAACGAACGCCCTCGCCGATCCCCCACACGACTCCCATCCCAACTGACTGGCCATGCACTGCATTTACTTGACTAGACTCTAGCATTACATTTAATTTCCATTTTTTTTTGTCGCCTCTATTTTATGTAAATTATTTTATCAAGCAAATAAAACAGCTAAAAATCTGTAAAAAAAAAAGATATACTTTTGTTTTTATATTATATATATTGTATCTACAACATCTTCTGATGTTAAGCATACAACACATGTCCGCTCGTCCTCTATGAGCGACTCTGTCGCCTCACGACCTGAGTCGATCCAGCCATGTCCGTCCGTCTGAGTGTCTGTCCGTCATACTTAAGACTATACACAAACTTTATAGACTCAGCCACACTGCCTCCTGCCAGTTAAATATATTTTCACAAAACCATTTTAGCCCGAATTCTGGTTTTCAATGGATTCAGAGGTTAACTGGAATGAGCTATCTGAAATGGAATTAATTTTGTTAACTACGCTTTCTACGATTCTCGAATATTTTAGGAATATCTTAAGAGATTATTTTAAATGAAATTCCACACTGATTACATTAATCCGTTTAAGTATACTCAATGGCCTCCTCAGCCGTACTCAGTCCAAGTTTGTTTATTGAAATTCGGATTCGATTGGCACTTAAGATATTAGCAGTAGTTTGAGTGGGCAAAAACCACAAATCTGTTAATAACAACAGCAAATGTTGTGGAAATGCAGTGCTTATTATTAGCCAAGACGTTGCATATTTGCCTTTGAGGCTTAATTTACGCATGTTTTCCGTTTGTAAACGGAGTCCATTTAGAATTATTAAGCATACGCCCAGTTGCCCACGAATTCAGACTCCAGGCGGCCGAGCTCAATGCCAAAATGCATTTCGTTCAAATTTTAAGTAGATCGATTTAATTTGCTTGCATAACAATTCAATCAAACCAACAGCAGCAGACAATGGGAAGCTGATGGACGAAGATAAAGATGATGAGGAAAGAAGAAGTGCTTATAAATTGAAATTGGGCTAATGGGCGGTAGGCCAGCTTGAGCTGAGCCGTGAATATTGAAATATGCTGGTAAATGAAAATGGATATTCAGATAAATGCAATCAGACAGACAGACAGGCAGACAGGCAGACAGCCGGGCTGACAGCCAGTCAGTCAGACAATTAGACACTTAGCCTGGCTGTAATATGTCAACTATTTTCCAAAAGATTGCAGCCAGCAGCAACCAAGAGAAAGAAGGCCAACAGACGCACAGCTGCCAAAGAACTCTTAATTGATGGCAGCACTCATAAAATCCCCCGATGCGTGTGTGCGTCTGTGCGTGTGCGTGCGTGTGCGTGCGTGTGTGTGCGTGCGTGTGGGTGTGTATTTGACAGCAACAATAATTGGCAAGTCGAAGAAAACTAACAACAACAACAACAGCAACATTTGCAAACCAACCTACAATAACAAATTAAATAAATATAAGAAGCTTTTAAGTTAATAGAAAATGTTATAATTGAATTTTATCACAAGCAGCAGCAGCAACAACAACAACAACAACAGCAGCAACAGCAACAACAACAACAGCAGCAAGCACAACGAAATTATAACTGATGGCAAATTCAAAGACGAATATATAAAATTAATGGAGAAAGAATAATGTGAAAGGCATTTGAAATGAAATCCTCGATTTGAATGCAATATAAATTATATAAATATATACATAGATATATATTTATATATATATATATATATATATATATATATATATATATATATATATATATATATATATATATATATATATATATATATGTATGCATAATTATATATATAAATATTCGTATATATCTGGCTGACTTTATAAATACATATGTATGCATATGTTTGATATTGATGTTTAGACTAATAATTTGACATTCTTCTTCTCTCATCTTTTCTTTTCTCTTCTCTTCTCTTCTCTTCTCTTCTCTTCTCTTCTCTTCTCTTCTCTTCTCTTCTCTTCTCTTCTCTTCTCTTCTCTTCTCTTCTCTTCTCTTCTCTTCTCTTCTCTTCTCTTCTCTTCTCTTCTCTTCTCTTCTCTTCTCTTCTTCTTCTCTTCTCTTCTCTTCTCTTCTCTTCTCTTCTCTTCTCTTCTCTTCTCTTCTCTTCTCTTCTCTTCTCTTCTCTTCTCTTCTCTTCTCTTCTCTTCTCTCTCTCTTCTCTTCTCTTCTCTTCTCTTCTCTTCTCTTCTCTTCTCTTCTCTTCTCTTCTCTTCTCTTCTCTTCTCTTCTCTTCTCTTCTCTTCTCTTCTCTTCTCTTCTCTTCTCTTCTCTTCTCTTCTCTTCTCTTCTCTTCTCTTCTCTTCTCTTCTCTTCTCTTCTCTTCTCTTCTCTTCTCACTTCTTTTCTCTTCTTACTTCTCTTCTCTTCTCACTTCTCTTCTCTCTGATTGGAATTTATGGAATTTGCCATCGTCTCCAAATTTTTTCCTTCTGTTTTGTTAATCAGTTCGCCTCGGGTTGAGGACCCTATGAGATCCTGTTGATTATTGACTCAACACTTTGCGAAATTACAAGAAAACATTTTGACTTGGGCGCCATTTTGACTTACGCACAGCCGGCATACAAAGCAAGATACATTTCGTGCAGATATACATAGATACAGAAACAGATACATTTGCAGCTGCTGTGCTGCTGTGTGTGTACTACAATGTACTTGACTGTCAGGACTTACTGCTCTCGCCCTCTGACTGTCTGTCCGTCCGTCTGTCTGCCTCTGTCAAGCTCTGTCTGAATGGAACACTTAGTGCTTGGCTCTGTGTGTGTGTGTGTGAGCGTGAAACACTTTTCAAGATTAAACCGAAAAGATTTAAGTGAATTATGTTAAAGTTATTTGCCTCTGTGTCTCACGCACTGACACTATCTACCGCACATCCTTCGGCCGCAAAAGTGGTCATGTAATATAAATATGTGCATAAAAAAATATGCCACACACACACACACACTCACACACACACACACGCACGCATATACAAAAGATAGAGGCTGGCTGTGAAAACATAAATTCGTTTATTTATTTATACAACACGCTCGGGCTGTTGCTTTAGCCAGCCATAAGTATTGTATCTCGCAGATACAAATACAAGCTGTATGTGTGTGTGTGTGCGTGTGTGTGTGTGTGTGTGCATAGTTGTTTGGCTTGCAACTTGATTTGCCAGTTTTTCGTTCGTGCCGCCTTCCGAGATTTATGTGCGCATGTTTATTGTCGAGTTTATTAGATTTGATTTACTGTGCCTACAACTTTCACTTGTGCCTCAGCTACTTACTTTATCCGAGTGTATGTGTGTGTGAGTGTGCCTGTGTGTGTGTGTGTGTGTGTGAACAACTCATAGATACACAGATACAGTCTCCCGCTTGATTTACGTGCCCGCCAGTCATGGCTGCAACTCAACAGCGCCTCTAATGATACCATGTCAAGGCATCGTCGCGCACGCAAGCACGCAATTAGATTTCGGGTGAAACTTTTTAATTGCATCCCGCATCATGGACTCATCTATAAAAGCGTCGTTCCCCTGCCCAGCCAGCGCACAGAACATAGTGCTAGAATCGCTAAAACGATGACACGAAACGCTCCAGCGCGAGCTGCAGCCGCAACTCAACAGAGATATGTAGGTATATGGATGCTGTGCAGCATCTGTGTAGCGCTGCTGCCGCTCCAGCTGCAAGTGGCTGAGACTTTACGAATTGGTGAGATCAACAATCCACTTCCAATACAATCAATTGCATTGCTCTCATTTCCATTATTTATACAGGCTATCGGCTGCCTCAGTCGGCGGGCCGCAGTGCTGGCGGCGCTGATGTTGGCAGCGGCCGAGATCTGTTCAAGAAATTCATGCTATTCCGCGGCCTCTTCCCCCAGGAGCCGACCCGAGAGAATATCATTGTAATACCGCAGTCGAGCCCCACCTTTTACACACCCACCACAACCACCACCACAACGACTAGCGTCGTCAATGACACCAATACGCGACGTTGGCGCAATCTGGAGCACACCGTGGACCAGCCGGTGCCCACTCAGGCCACAGCGCAAGTGCCGGACGATGGCGGCTTACAGCAGCGCATTACCAGGCGCCGCAAACCCAATACGAGGCCCAGCAACAACAACCAGCAGCGCAGGCACAAGAAGAAGCGACGCCATCGTCACATACACAAGCCACGGAGGCAGCGTCACCGGCGACATCGGCGATAGCTGCCAGAAAGCTCTCGACTGGACGCATGAGCAGTCGCCGAACGATCCGCTGAGTTGCAAAGCAACACAAAAACAAAATCTATAAATCTAAAAAAATAATTTTTTTTTTAATTTTTTATATATTCTATTTATTTATTCTTTTTTTTTTTTTGAGTGAAATATAACAGTGAATTTAATACAAAAATTTGTTCTTTTTTTAACTTTATTTTTATTTTTTTATTTTTTTGAGTGAAATATATTTTATTTAATAAAAATATTTCAGATTTGTCTTAGTAAAATATAATAATAAAATATTTTTACCACTTACATTTTTTCTGAAATTAATAAATTTTCTTATTATTTTTTTTAAATATTTTATTTATTATCTAAAATTTGTTTTTATATTTTTAATATTTTTCGAACGAAATTTAATAATGAAATATATTTTTAATACTTCGAGTTTATCGTGTTTTTTTCTAAGTAAATTTCAATAACAAATAAATGTTTATTTTTTTTCACAAAATTTAATATATATATATTTAGTTTATGTATATTTTTATGAAATTTGTATTATTTAAAATTTGTTTCTTTCATTTTTAGCTTTGCTTTTGTATGAAAAATAATAGTCAAAGAATTCTGCATTGCTTAAAATGTTTGCTTATATTTTGAAATATATTTAAAAAGTTTTTATTGCTTTTATTTTTGAGTGAAATATAATAATATTGAAATACATTTTTACTATAAAAAATGTTTTTTTTTTTAGATTTTTTAGCTACATAGATAGATATACACATACATATTTATTAATTTTCTTTCGAGTGTAGCTGCATTGTGAAAAAGTATTTGAAAAGAAACTGAAAATATGAAGTAGAGAAATAAATATGAAATCCCAACAAAATTATAATCAATAAAAAAAAACTGTGCTACACGAGGATGTGCAGTGTTTTTACTGTACAGTGTGCACTGCACTGCATTTATGTCAGCTACAGCTGAACCTGACGCCCCATAGCTGCAGCTGAAACAAGTGTAAATGTCTTTAAAGGATCTCTAAGCAACTCAAATGGCAGCATTTGCTTACTCAATTCGAGATGTATATAAAAATATTGATTTGCATATTGTTTTCAATAAGAAATATATTTCTATATTCATGTTAGCTGCTGGTTTTCACGTCTGCTTAAATACGAGCTTAAAGTCTGATTAGCATCTGAGGTGCGACACTCTCCAGGCGCTCCTAAATCTTCTTTTAATTCGTGGGCCAGTGCGCCCCAAGAAAAGCGTTGCGCTGCACGTCCTACAAAATGGCAGACGCCGAATCCTTTTGCCTATGCGTGTATGTGTGTGTCTGTGTGTGTGCGTATGTGTGTGTGTCTGTGTGTGTGAAAACAATTGATAACCCGTGCCATAGTCTTTGGCCGTAGCCTTTGCCTTTGCCTTTGCGCTTTGGTGTGACTGGTGTCGCTGCTGGCCTTGTTGGCTTTGGCCAACAAGTAGAGGAGTCAACGACTTGGTTTACAGTTTATATAAATAAAATGCAGACAAAAAATATGCGAACATGATATCCTGGCCACGGCAAGTTCAAGGATGTCTGGCGCGCGTGAGTCCGTAACCGTAGTCGTAGCCGTAGCCGTAACCAAACCAAACCAAACCAAACCGTCCGCCCGACGTGAACGTGAAATGCGACGGTGACGCCGCAAAAAGGCGGCCAAGCCGGCCCAGGCACGCAAAAGGTTGCGTTTCGGCCAGCGAGATTCAATAGGGCCAACAAGAATTTGTGTAAATTGGCAAATTACGCATAAATGGCGAGACGCCAACAGCATTCGCCGGGGAATTCAACCCGCTCGTTGTTTAGCCTCCACACTTGCTGTTGTTGGTGTCGTTTCTCCTCTTTCTTCTTATGGCCTGTCATGGCTTGAAATTAATGTTGTTTGGCCAGAACAGATCGACGTCGCGACGGCCCAATAAAGCGTTGCGAACTACCAAAACGGGTTTCGTGCCGCCGGGCGCAGCGCGTGACCCCCAGCAAAGGTCAGCCAGTCCGTCACCAGCTGGCGAACAAATCAACAGTTGACTTATGGCCAGCAGCAGCAGTTTATGTTTTTGAGCTCACCTTAGCTCAGCACAGATCTGCAACAGAGATTGCAAAAGCAGCAAAAACTCCTCAAATTGGCAAATTTTGTCTGTCGATTAGCGATCTAACAAGCGGAGCAGAGCACGAAAAAAAACTGAGCTTGTGGCGGCAATTCCAAGAACTTTCTTCAACCTGAGCTATTGGCAAATGGTTCGTAGCCAAAGAGTTCCCCTTGCCAAAGCAATAAATATTGAATGTACTTGATATAACTGATAAACAGAGAGCCGAGCGGAGACTGAGTCAGCTATAGATATATGTATAGATATAGCTTTTCTTGGAAGACACATGAAAGAAGCTACCTCCAGACAAGGTCAGCGTGCACAATAGTATCTTTGAGTATGACTTCCAATCTGCTCCTCCACTGAATGTAGATCCAAGAAGCAGTTTACATAGACTATTCTTTCGTCTCTCAGTGACACGCTGCTTCTTCTGTTGGTTGATCAACCCTTTAAGTAGGGGCCGAAAGTTTGACGCTTGTGAAGTATGATGCCGAGCAACTTAGCCTGTGATGGTTGGTCCAGAGTCTAACTGCGTAAGCGCTAGGTGGTCAATGAGTGCATTCAGAGTGAAGCAGCGACCGGTGGTCTTCCGTGAGTTGAGCTTAACATTCCATCTGCCAATGTCATCCTTCTT
This sequence comes from Drosophila anceps, assembly GCA_035045945.1. NCBI lineage: Eukaryota > Metazoa > Arthropoda > Insecta > Diptera > Drosophilidae > Drosophila > Drosophila anceps. Next base: position 10,785,874 of record JAWNON010000004.1, read on the forward strand.
GCCTTAAGCTATGCTTCATATACTTCTGCCACGCCTTCAAACCATTCTACCTCGAGTTCCCATATTCAATGAGTTGAGGGTATATAAAATAGACAACCCATGAGTCCAATGGCCACATTCAGAAATCCTTGCGATTCCATTTGTTCCACATTGACAATTGCCGCTTTGCTTTAAATTTTTGACAGCAACTCTTGCTCTTTGGCTTAAATAGATTTGCAGCTTCACCTTGACTTAACTTAACTGCCTGAGTAAGCTTAAATTTTTATTGCTCCACACACACAGAGGGAGGGAAAGAGAGAAAGAGAGAGAGAGAGAGAGAGAGATAAAGAAGGAGATAGCGGACAGAGGCAGTTTACAAAATCAATATGTCAAGCCCTCGCTGCACCGCTTTGTCGACTGCTGTGGTAAGGCTGGCGAAAGAATATTGAAAAAGGCGACGCTGGCAACACGACGGCAGCGGAAACTTTTTTCATTTTTAGTTTGTCAAGTTGCACACAAAGACCTTGCCGAACGGCAAACGAACCTGTCGATTCCAACCAAGTTCTACTTCTTCTTCTTATTTTTCTTTTTTTTTTTTTTTGGGGTTGAGCTGCAAGTCGCTCGCCTGCCCGGCACTTGCACTCAGCGACAATTCGGCGCTTAAGCGAACAAAGGCCAGAAGTTGGGCAACTTCAGTTTCAGTTTTGTTCGAGGCATTGTGCAAATGTGTGTTGGCCGCTTTTAGGCGGCCATGTTAAGTGGCAGCGAGCAAAAGCTGTAGTAAATTTAAGCTGCACGCCCAACAGGTCGCATGCGTAATAAATTGCAAATGCCAAGCGAACGCATCGATGCAAGCAAGAGGCGTGGCAGCGCTAAGTCAATGTATATAGCAGATGAATATGCATATATTTATATATAGCAAATATATATATATATATAATCTATGTGGACTATTATAAATTATGCACGCGGCAGGCAGCAGGCCCTGGGCTAAGAGGCGTTTTGTTGTCCTTGCAATACAAAGGCAATTGTATAATTGCATTCTAATATGATGACTGCGGCACTTTCCCAGCAGCAGCAGAGGCAGCCGCAGCCAGCGCCAAGTCGACTGCTTGATGCGCTTTTGGTATATTATGATATTATAGGTGAATCATTTGCTGCCTAGAGCTGAGCCTGTCTGACTGCAGTCGGCTGCAGCTGCATAAGCTCTGATAGAGTCAATGAGCTCGCCGGCTACACTGCTGTCGAAAAGTATGTGTGCGCGGCAATTGTTTTGCATAAATTGCTGGCGTTTTAATTAAATGCCAACGAAGTGAGACAAATGCTGCAGCTGCAGTTGAAGCGACTCGACGACTTTCACTCTGTCCGTCTGTCCGTCTGTCCGTCCGCCCTTCTATCCGTCCGTCCATCGGTCCGTCTGTCTGTCTGTCTGCTGGTTTTTGGTGCAAATGCCTTTGTGTCTAGCTGGTTTGCATAAATGCATGCAGCAATTATTTACGATGCCCATGAACTTTTGATTACGCATCGCTCCACTGTGCATTCGCATGCCGTTCGCAGGTGCAACAACAACAGCAATTGCAACAGGAACTGCCACAGTCATGTCTAAATTAATGCCTGCAATTAAAATGCTTAACACTCGTTGCCTTGCACTGTGTGCTGCTGATCAACTCAACTCTTGGCCATCCGCCGCCCTCCGCCCTCCGCCCTCCGCACAGCAGCTGTCGCCTGACCAGCTGCTGCTGGTTTTACAGTTGGCCAACTGCTGTCAACAGCTTGTGGCTATTCTAAGTAGCTCTGGCTGCCGGCTTCGGCCACAAAATCATCTTCTTTGCTGCCAGCCTCATAATCCCCATTCAGACATTACCCAGCTCGCCCGCCCTTCCTCCCTCTCTCTCTCTCTCTCTCTCTCTCTCTGGACTGGGCTTACATTGTCTGTCTGATGGAATGTTGGCATTGGCTTGAACGTTGGCTCGATTCTCTGCTCGATTGCAATTTGCTTGCGTTTGGCTTATTTGACTTATTAAATGCGTAGTTTTGTTTTGTTTTTTTTTTTTGTTTGTTCCTGGACTCCGCTTGAAACATTTCTCGTCTCTCGTCTGCTGTCCGCTGTGAATTAATGATGATAATCAGTTTGGCATTCGACCGAAGCTATTTGAGCAAATGTCGAGGTTAGTTCTCTGTCTCAGATGCAATTGGCCAAGATAAACACGAGAAATGTTGCCCGAAATTGTACATGCGTGCGAAAGCATTGGCCAAGGGCTAAAGCAAATTCATTCAAATGCGGAAATTACAATTCTTTTATGAGGAATTTAAGAAATGCGCACGCAGTCGAGCGTTCAGCTGTCAGAAACGGTCTCCTCCTCTCTCTCTCTCTCTCTCTCTCTCTGTTTGTCTGTCTGTCTCACTGTCTCTCTCACTTAACTCTTTTGTGCTGCAATTGTCCACTGTACATTCGATATACATTGACAGCAAAAAAAAAAATAGCTCGCTCGATACAAAAGTATTGCCTACTTTTAGGCAGCTGCAATTTAATTACCGTTGCAAAGATACAGATGCACAGATGTCCATGCATCCAATTGCCAACCGAACAACAGTCGTCAGCCTTCATTCAACTCCTCACTGACACGCCCCCCGCTCCCCCCCCCCCCACCCCACACACACACATACACATCCTTTCTCTGGTCCAAAATGCTGCTATAGTTTTTGAAATATAACCGTGGCTGGCAAGCGCCGCTGTTTGCCATCACACGGCACCGTGCAGACCGACAGCAGCTACCCTGGCATTTCAGCCAAACGTCGGGTATGCCCATGCGAAAGTGATTGAGATACAGCTACTTGTATACAGAGATATGTGGCCATATAGCTTTCTAATAACAACTCTTCAACTTCTTCCGAGACTCTCCTGGACATTGGCGCTGATCTGATAGATCTCCATATATGTATGTATACCTTTGGTTATATATACTCCTTTGCGCACAGCTCATCTCAGTGTCGACTCACAGCAGATGGTCACTTATTTTTACCGTTATTTGTGCTGCTGCTGCTGCTGCTGCTGCTGCTGTTGTTGTCATGATTATTGTGCAAATAAAAGGAAAATCGCATAAAAAATTTTTTGTACCGTTGCCCCGACAACACGTTGAGTGCCATGGCTCTAACAAAAGCTGCAGCCATTGCCACACACCCACACACTCACACACACCTACACAGAGGGAGGGAGAGAGAGAGACAGAGAGAGGGAAACAAATGCTGCTCACTTTGCACGCTTCGCTTAACTAATTAGGGTGTGTGAGGAAATGACGGGCGACTCGCTGCTGATGCTGCAGCTGAAGCTGCAACTGATGTTGGTTGCTGTCGCTGTCGCTGCTGGCGCTGGCGCTGGCGCTGGTGCTAATTCAGTGCGGCTTGCCGGCTGGTCGGGTGGCCCATTCACTCGTGCGCTGGCAGCACAGATTTACCGTTTGGCATTGTGTCTGAATTATGTATAATTACATTTCAACATTATTCACGGTTTAAGGCAACATCAGCAGCTGCGCGCTAGCTGCGGGCAAGCACTCGCATCTCTCCCGCCCAACTGGCGACTTAGTGCAGCCGGCAAGGAGAATGCAGCGCCGAGCCGCAGCTCACACATATGCTTCAAAAAGTAGTTTTTGCAATTTCAATTTGATTAATGATTTCTTTGCATTCGAGCAATAATTATTATTTTCATCTGCCTGAGGCAACTACAATTCCAATTGGACAGCCGCTCATAAAAGTAAATACTTAAGAGCGTGTACATGTCTATGTGTGTGTGTGTGTGTGTGTGTGTGTGTGTGTGTGTGTGTGTGTGTGTGTGTGCGTGTGTGTGTGTTTACAGTTTCAATCTGGCTGTATGCGCTCGCTCATAAAGTAAATATCAATTACAGCGCCCTCTCGCTCCCACGCACTGTTCGCGCCGTCTCTTTCGCAGTTGTTTTTTTTTTTTTTATTTATTTTTTATGATTTTTGTTATTGTTTATTTTATTTATTTTTATTTTAACATTTTTATACGTCGCACGCAGGACACAAGCCAATTTATGGGGCTCGGCCAGGCGCGCCGCGGGCATATCAACTCCGCCAACGCGCTTGGCTGCGCAAAGCACTTAATGCAAAACGGAATTAACCATAATAATGATCCTTGCAAATAAATTAAAATTCAAATAAAACAAAAAGCACACGAAAAAATTAAAAGAACTCAATTAAAAATAAATATATAAAGAAAAAACATTAATAAAAAGCAATTAATAATTGTGTAATAAAAATTAATAATATCAATTTCTTTTTACAATGCAAACCTAACGAATTATGTTACGTCTTTTTATGCAAAAACTAAAAAAAAAATAGATGAATTCTTTTTTTTTTTTAATAAATATGTTAACGAAAATTATTTATTTATAAATATATAACAAACTCATTTTGAGCAATTTCATTATTTTTGCCATATAGAATTAAGCTTTGTTCGATATTCATATCTTTCATATTAGTGAAAGAAAATTATTTATAAAAAATGTATGCAAGATTTGCTTTAAATAAATTATTGTCTTATTATAAATTATATTATGAAAAAATATTTCCAATTGCATTCAATTCAAATGTAAACAAAAAAAAAATAGATTTAAAAATATATAAAAATAATTTATAAATAAATAAAAGTTTATTAACTAGGAAATATAATTTTAAAAATGTTGAAAGTTAAAACAGAGTAAAAAATTAATTATTTAATAAATAATAGTAAATTTAAATATATGGCTAAGAAGTATAATTTAAAAAATGTAAAAACTAAATTAGAGCTTATTTTAATAAAGTAAAAACTTAATCGATAAATAAATAATAGTAAATTTAAATATATGACTAAGAAATATAATTGTAAGAAAGAGATCCCTAGGACTACGAAAATCCCTGAGCCCCGACGGATCTGTGTGTTTAAATATACTCTATAGCTTGTATATAGCATCAACTTATTATACAAAATTTATTAAAAAAAAGCAACAAAAATAAAATAATAGAAGAAAAAAAGGAAAAACCCGACACGCACCACTCGTCAAAGCGCATCACCACCTCCTACCTTCCTCTATCGACGCCGTCGTTTCAGATGTGTAAAAACCGAAAAAAATTACCCTAACACCAACACAGGCTTCGAACCTCGACTTTCTCAACAACGAGCGCGCCGCCTCTGCCAGCGCCGCTGCCTCAGCGCTTAGACGTTCGTTAGCAAATTCGCAACTTAAGCAGCTGATTATGCAAGCAACTCAAAACAATGTAATTGCAATGGCGCTTCTTAGAACATTCGAGAATATAAGCGTTTCAAATGCTTGCGTGTATGTGTGCACACGCATAAGAAAACTGCGTGGCCTTGACGCTGCTTGCCACGTGCTTTTGACAATTGGCCAAAAAATAAATAGCAAAATACAAAATGAAAGTTGAATATATGTATGTATGTATGTAGGTATATGCACATATATAGTAAATTTATTTATTTATGTAATAAAAATAAGTAGAATTATTAAACTAAAAAAAAAATACAAATTTGAATAAATGCAATAAAAATAATTATATATTATTGAATAAAAGACTTTTCAGTGTAATGTAATCAAGTTCATAGTTCAATTGGCGCCGTGTAGAGCGCATGAGAAATGTTTCATTTGTTGTTTCAATTTGCAACTTTTTTATGTTATGCTGCTGCTGCTGATGCTGCTGTTGTTGTTGTTGTTGTTGTTGTTGTAGCTTCGTTATTTGTTGAATTAATTAAAATTCAATAATAAAATTGTTAAATGCAAAGCTGAATTAATGCAGCGCGCGCGTCGCTGAGAAATGTTTAATAGCATAAATAAATAAAAAGAAGCACAACTGGTGCGCGATTTCTGCTTGTTTATAAATATAATTAATAAATATACATACATACAGACACACGAGCACGCCCACACGCCCACACGCCCACATATCCCACAGCAAAAGAAAATGAGGAAAAAATTATTGAATCAATATAATTCATTTTATTTTTGCTTGATAAATTCGTAAGTAGAGTTGATTAAAGTTCAGTTGAGAGTATAATAATTAGTAAAATTGTAAAATTCAGTGAGAAAAACCTCAAAAATTCTTAGACTAGTTATAAATTTGTAAGAAAAATCATGTCAAATGGTATAAAATTGCGTTTTAGAGAAAGTTATTTCCAAACAATTCAAATTGAATGAGCTGAGCAAATATTTCAGCAACTTGGACAAAACCATCCAACTGCTGCTGGTAGACCGACCAGTTTGTGTTCCCTTCCCCAGCGGCATCGGTCTGCTGATTGCCAATGGTGGCCGGCATCGATGGCTGCGACATGGCGTTGGACAAGAACATCATGGTTCTTTGGAGCAGCTGCCAAATGCGTACGAGCTCCTCGAGGTTCAGCTCGGTGAGTATCATGAAACGCTGCACCGTTGACCAGTCGCCGCAGAACGAGCTCAAGTCTATTATATGGGACGGCTGAGCCTCTGGCACGGGCTGAGCTCCGGCTGCTGGCGCGGGTGTAACCACGCGTACGACCTGAATCACCTGAGTGATCATCTCAGCTGACATGGGCTGATCTGATGGCAGAGGCATACCCCCGCGTATGGCCTCAATGATCTGGGTGATAACCACAAACGGTAGGGGCTGAGCTACCGGTGGGGGCATACTTTCACGCATGGCGTCGATGGCCTGATCGATCAACTCGGTTGGGATGGGCTCCACGTTCGATTCCAGTATATAATCGGATGGTTGAACCACATGAAAATCAGATTCTAGATCCTCTACATCTATATCGGTATAGATCTCATCCGTAAGTAAATCCAGACTCTCCAGACTGCCGCCCAACAGGCTGGGCGAGCTCAAATCCTGTACCTCCTGCTCGCTAGAGTGATCGCTCGAAATGCTCATCACACTCAACTCCAAATCGTCAGTATTAACATCCAATCCGATGTCAAAGCTAAATGCAGGCACAGATTATTATTGTGCATTCAATTCAATTGCTTACAATTCAACACTTGCCATTCAATGATGTCGACAGCCGGATCGTAGATGTCACTATCGTTCTGGCGCACACTCGACTTCTGCTGCTGTTCAGGCTTTTCGTCGTTGCTATTTGCCAAATAAATTGCACTTAGATGCAGTTAGACTTGCTGCTCAACTGCCTGCACTTACCCCAAAATCTTGCCTTTTTCTGCCATATTTTGCAAAACAATGAATAAACTTTGAAGTGAAAAAAAAAATGTATGCTGAACGAAACGTGTCGCCTTTCCTATTGTCGAATACAATATGAAAGCACGTGGGCTCGTAACGTTGCTAGTTGCTCAAATGTTGCCCCATTTATTTTTTGTCAAAAAATTGCAAGCATTTTGCAACACTAAAGAAGTGCAAGTGTTGCCAAATGAGTTGACCGAATATACCAAATGCCATTTTCATTGCTGAACAATTTTGCAATTAATTTCATTAAAAAACACCTAAATTTATAGCAATACATGAAACCCGAAATCTATGAGAAAAGTTATGGCAATAGGTTAAGCTCATACTATAGAGAGAGAGAGAGAGAGAGAGAGAAATATAGAGAGATAGATAGTGTGGAAAAGAGAAAAATTAATACTGACTGCATACTGACTGCAGCTACATACGAAGCATGTACATTTGTATGTTTGTACAAACGGCCAAAGGTCGATAAAGAAAAAAGTATCAGTGTTGAAAACAACACTGTGGTTGACCATAAACCAACACTGTGCCTGTAGCAAAAACGACATAGATACACACATACAATATGCTCACGGCTCACGACTCACGCACACTACTTTATGGCTGCTTCTTCTTCTCCTAATCTTATTTTTTTTTTGGCATAGCATTTCCGTTGCCATTCGCTGAAAACCAATGCTGCCACCTCTTCAGGGCTCGTACCAACCACATCAGCTAGTCAAACAAGCTAGCCATAGCTAAACATTGAGAAGCTCTCGAGAAACAGCTATTTTAAAGAATATTTTTATTTAATATTAATTAAGTAAAAAAATAAAAAAAAAGAACATTGACAATATTATTTTTAGGCTCTTCTAACAACTTTGATAGTTGATTTAAGTCAATTAAGTCGCTTCTCGTTGAGCTCTTTGCGCAGGCGGCTCTTGAACACAGCTTAACTTGTTTATTAATTATTCAATGAATTTACTTATTTAATTTTTATTTATTTATTAATTAATTTAGTTATTCATCTATTTATTTTTTATTTTTATATTTTATATACATATTTTATTTTATTTTATTCTATTGTTAAAAATAAATCCAATATCTGCACTTGAACAAAGCAAAGCATTTTGCTTCAAAAATATTTTAACAATTATTTAATTTATTAATTATTTATTTATTAATTAATTTAATTGTTCATTTATTTATTATTATTTATTTCGTCACTTTATTTATTTTTTATCTTCTGTTGTTAAAAATAAATCCAATTGTTAAAAATAATTTCAATTTGTGCAATAATTATTAAATTTTTTATTTATGTTAATATTTTTTATTTATTTATTTATAAATTGATTTAATTATGCATCTAGCTTTTTATTTATTTATATTTATTTTTTGATTATTTTATTTTTGATTTTCTTTATATTTTATTTGACTCTGTCCATTTAAATTTAGCTATAGTTCCCGCCAGCTGTGTTTCCGCGACATGTGTTTGGTAAGCGTCAGAACTGGCGGGAAACTAGCCAAATTGTTTCATTGGCTATGACTGCAGGTCTCTATGGCTCTGTGGGTGAGTTTTTTTTTTTTTTTTGTTTTGTTTTTTGTGTCACTTTGGCGGATATCATAAATTGGTTCGGCGCGCAGCATTTCCCATGTGGAAAATTGAAATGTGTGTTGTCTTAACCAGCACTGGTTTGGAGCCCATGTAGATTATTGACTATGCGAGGCAAAATGCTAATGATATCAAGTGGTGGGAGGGGGGAGGCGCCGCTGGAAAACGGCAAATGGAAAATGGAAAATTGTATTGTGGCAAATAAGCGCTTTAAAGAGCTTATTTCGATAGAATTTTACAAGCGAATTGTTCAAATTGCAATTAAAAATGCAATATGCATAAATGTTTAATGATAGCCGAGCAACAACAACAAGAAATAACAAATAGGAAATTTAATTAAATTTCACAATGCGTTTGTGGCACTTCTTGGCCATTGGCTCGCTCGGCCCTGGCCCTGGCCCTCTCCCTGGCCCCGGCACTGGCCCTAGCCAGGCACTGGCACTGGCACCAGCCAAAATTGACATAATGACCAAATAATTTTCCAGTTCGCTGCATCTTAATAGCCATGTGCCGGCGAGTGGGGTTGGTGGAAGGGGGCGTTGGGTCGTGTCCACTGACAGGCAGAGAAATTTCAATTTTGCATTCGTTTGACAGGCGACGCCAGCGCGCCACATTAAATGCAAATGTTCATTATCAATTTGTAAATTTATTATGAATGTCAACATTAATTTGACGCTCAAATCTATGCAACATGCCTGGACAGATGACACGTGACCAGCGGCGCCACAGCGCCAACCAATGTTGGCCAATTAATCAAGCGAATGATGCAACAGTGGCCAACGAGCAACCTGCGAACGGCCGAGCGACTGCCACAAAGGTAATTTGGCACTTAAAAAGGGTAAACGAGACTCGAGTGTCGACTATCGAGTGTCGAGCCTCGACCCAAGCCAAATCGTACCTACTTCAAAGCACTTTGAAGGCCGCCAAATGTGACGAGTCTTTGTCCACGTTTGTCCCATCGGACCGAGCCCATTTATCATCTGATTGACTAGATAATTGACTACTAGAAGGCATCGAACCTGTCCCATTTCGCTTTAATAGCCTGCGTTTCAACACACCATCATTCATGGCCAGAGCGTGTCAACGCTTCAAGAGACAAGCCAAGACAAGCCTTCGAGCCGCTCATAAATATTGTTTACAAAAATTGAAAAAAATAATTCCAATATCTTAGAGCATATATATAGCAAACTCTAAAATCTATTTGTATATTATATAATTTAATTATTTTGCGTATTAAAATTAATTTCCAAATCGAGTCTTCAACTCCATTGAATAGTCAGGCTAAGACAAGCGTCGCACGAGCTCATATCTAAAACTCTAAAATCTATTTATATATTACATAATTAAATTATTAAAATTTTCAAGTCATCGTCAACTCCATTGAGTCCAGTTGCGAGTCCGTTTCAGGCGGCTGCCACCTCTGGGCCAGTCTCAGCTGCAGACTGGTTGCACGACGAGTACATTTCGTATTTGGAGTTTCCTGTTTTGTTTGCGCCATAAATTGCCTGGCATAAAAATGGCAAGATGAAGGGACAGACGGAAGTCAGCAGTCGAAAATATGGCAGGACACGAGCATTAGACAAAGCACGGACACTATATAAAAATATTATTGATTGGCATGCTGCAAGGCTGAGAGAGAAAGAGAGAGAGAGAGCGAGGGAGCGAGGGGTTAGGCAAATGGAGGCGCCTATTAGTAAGCGGCGGGGGTGTAACGCTGGACAAACGCATGCTATAAAGCCATAAACGCCAAGCCATAAATTATGCTAGCCACACGCAGGGCCGGCACTGAGGTACAACACAGGAGCCGAGGAGCAGGGTTCAGGGAGCTGGCGGTGCTGCGCTTGTGTGACATGTGTGAAAATGCACTTTGCTGTCACTTGACTCTTTGGCCATTTGGTCCGCTGACAGTCGGTGACGGGCAGTGCCTGGGCGTGCCACCAACTGTGGAATCAAAATCCATCCTCTCCCCCGCCGCGCTCCACTCCGCCACCTCTGCCGCCTTTTGCAATGAAATTTATTTATTTTCGCGTTTGTCCTCGTGGCAGTACAGTGCAGGAACAGAACAGGACAGGACAGGGCTGGGCTGGGCAGGGCTTAAATTATGTAGATGGCAGCGGGAGTGCATGGCGATGAGCCCGACAAAAGATTACTGAATTGCCAGCCAGCCAGCCAGTCAGTTGGCAGCTGGAAAAATGGAAATCGGAAAAATGTTATGCTTTACGTTTAATCTAAAGTGCAAACACATAAATATAAGTCTGTTTGCAGCAAGAGCTCTCGACATGGGGATAACTCTGCCTCGCAGCCATTGTGTGCGGCAGGCGCTTAACGAACTCATTTCGAATGCTTTATGGCTTTAAAGCGCGACTGCATTAGCTGACTTAGGCATCTTTCCATATAGTGGGAACGAATGCATTGATGGGACCAATTCAGTTCAGCTGCTCGAGCTGTTGCTTCCTTTGCTAACAAAAAACTTCATCGGAGATGTCAATTATGCAAGCTGAAGATCTTCTATGAGACTTCTTGAAATGGTACGTTTTCCTTAAGAGTTACTTCCACAGAGTTTTAGCTAGAAAGATAAGAATCAGTTTGATTCATAGATAAATATATGTTTGCATACGCGCAAAGGAGACCAGCATCTTCTGATGGGCGTGGCAGATATTATCACGACCAAAGAGAAGTCCAGCTGCTGCAGTCCAGTTGCTGCAGTCCAGTTGCTGCAGTCCAGTTGCTGCAGTCCAATTGCTGCAGTCCAATTGCTGCAGTCCAGCTGCTGCAGTCCAGTAGCTGCAGTCCAATTGCTGATGTCCGGTTGCTGATGTACAGTTGCTGATGTCCAGTTGCTGCAGCTCAGTTGCTGCAGTCCAGCTGCTGCAGTCCAGTAGCTGCAGTCCAATTGCTGATGTCCGGTTGCTGATGTACAGTTGCTGATGTCCAGTTGCTGCACTTCAGTTGCTGCAGTCCAGTTGCTGCAGTCCAGCTGCTGCAGTCCAGTAGCTGCAGTCCAATTGCTGATGTCCGGTTGCTGATGTACAGTTGCTGATGTCCAGTTGCTGCACTTCAGTTGCTGCAGTCCAGTTGCTGCAGTCCAGTTGCTGATGTCCAGTTGCTGCAGTTCAGTTGCTGCAGTCCAGTTGCTGCAGTTCAGTTGCTGCAGTCCAGTTGATGCAGTCCAGTAGCTGCAGTCCAATTGCTGATGTCCAGTTGCTGCAGTCCAGTTGCTGCAGTCCAGTTGCTGATGTCCAGTTGCTGCAGTCCAGTTGCTGCAGTCCAGTTGCTGATGTCCAGTTGCTGCAGTCCAGTTGATGCAGTCCAGTTGCTGCAGTCCAGTTGCTGCACTTCAGTTGCTGCAGTCCAGTTGCTGAAGTCCAGCTGCTGCAGCCCAATTGCTGCAGTCCACTTGCTACAGTCCAGTTGCTGCAGTCCAGTTGATGCAGTCCAGTTGCTGATGTCCGGTTGCTGATGTACAGTTGCTGATGTCCAGTTGCTGCAGTTCAGTTGCTGCAGTCCAGTTGCTGATGTCCAGTTGCTGCAGTCCAGTTGATGCAGTCCAGTTGCTGCAGTCCAGTTGCCGCAGTCCAGTTGCTGATGTCCAGTTGATGCAGTCCAGTAGCTGCAGTCCAATTGCTGATGTCCGGTTGCTGATGTACAGTTGCTGATGTCCAGTTGCTGCAGCTCAGTTGCTGCAGTCCAGTCGCTGATGTCCAGTTGCTGCAGTCCATTTGCTGATGTCCAGTTGCTGATGCCCACTTGCTGCAGTCCAGTTGCTGCAGTTCAGTTCAAACCTAAAACTTACTAAAATATTATTGTATAATCGTTGAAATTACACTGAACAAAAACTCTTGTTGCCTACCTAGGAGTAAGACTCAGACGAATTCCGTAGGGCTTAGGCTGAGCTTAACTTATATCTATCAGGCTCAGCTATTGCACTTCAGCAGATTGTCCATAAGTTAACAGCTGATAACGCAAGTAGTTTATTGCCAAACGCTGATCATGCAGATTGCGCAATAAACAGAGTCCTTTAGCCTCTGCTGCCTGCAGCGACAACTAACCGCGGCGCAAGCTCAGCATTGTCTTGAGCAACGAAGGAGCTGCCGCAGGTGATTCCCGATAGTCGCGCCTCAAGTTCATAGCTCTGCATCTTCTGTCTGTAAGTAACATTGAATTACTAATATACTCCGGCCTCAACTCGCTTTTTTGTTAGTTGATTAATTTGTTAGTGTCAACTTGAGTCTTAACAGTTAGTAATTGGTTAATTTATATGGCTATTGCAGTTTGTCTCGACCTCGGCTTGCTACGCTTATCAATGGTGAGCTCGGTGGCTATAAGCTTAACATGAATTGGAGTCTGCTATATATATGCAATAGTTTCAAACAGATAATAGTAATCATAGCATGAGCATTTGTTATCCCTATCTAAGCTCTTTGAACTCTTCTCTCTGCTCTTCTTTCTGAAAATGCCCATTGAAAGTCTTTTACATATATGTATCTTATTGATTCTATTCTTCTCTATTCTCCGATCCATAAATTCTGTATAAAATCTTCTATATATCGCTTCTATTTCCAAGTCCATATTTAGCTTTTTACTTGCTATCACTTCTGTATGTTACAAGTGTGTCTTGAAGCAACTACTCTCACCTATCCATCTCATATCTAGCTGCTTTTTAGTTCTATGTATATAAATATCTTCTAGCTATTGCTTATATCAGCTACAATTTGCTTCGATTCGTTAGAAGTTCTTGGCCAAGATTCTGTTAAACTGTTTGTTAATATCTTTGCCGGTTGTAATTGAAGTGCTATCGAATGCCAATTAGACTAATTATGACTTATAGCTGGCTGCTGCCGCAATGCAGCAACATCGACACGTGCTGCTGCTGCTGCTGTTGCTGCATGGGGCATGCCGCATCTTTTATATTATCTCTGCCATGTGAGTCATTTGGCTGAGAATCTTTGGCAAGTTCAAGTTGCTGGGCTGGCGTGCTTGGGTGGCGCTCGGACCTGATGTGATAGAGTGCCGCGACACTGAGTAATCTATTTGGAGTCCGGGCGTGTGACACACACATTCACCAACACACACACACACGCGCGTATACACGCATACAGATGCGAAGCACTCACTAATAGTGGCATATAAACTCGCACGTTTTGTGCCACGTTTCTGGCTTCGTGTTGAGCGGGCGGGTTCTGCGTTTGCTGTTGGGCTTCGCTTTTGTTTTTGGCGTTTTTACAACACGGCCAGCATAACAATGTCGCACAGCAACAACAGCAACAACAACAGCAGCAGCAGCAGGCAACGAAAAATTGCAAGTGGACACATGAATTATGTGCAGCACTCGAGTTAAACAACCGGCGGGCGCGTTAGCCAGCTCCCGGCTGCCGGCGCCCGGCTCCCAGCTCCCAACTCGCAGCTCCTGGCACTCAGCTCTCTCTCGGTTTTTAGCTTTTAGCTTCCAGTTCAGTTCGCAGCACAGCCCACAGCAGCAGCAGCAGCAGCAGCAGCAGCAGCAGCAGCAGCAGCGGCAGCGACAGCGACAGGCAAACAAAGAGCGACGACGGCTTCCTACTAAATGCACGAGTAGTTGGGAGTTCTTTTTAGCTGTTGTTCTTGTTGTTTTTGTTGTTGCTACAACGCTTTTTTATACACTCACTTGCTCGTTTTTGTTGGCTGCCCATTGGGGACGCGTTAGTGGTCCGTGGCCGGGTACCAGCCTGGCGTAGGCAAAGACGGAGGCGAAGACGGATGCGGGCTGACGACTGAGGACAGCAACTCAGAGAGAGAGCGCGAGGACGAGAGAGCTGTGTGCACTGTGGAGAAGTGTGGGTGGGCAGAGTTGACTTTGCTTGGCTTTGGCTTGTTTTGGAGGTCACACAACATGCGAGTGCTACACACACACACACACACACACACACACACACATACATGGAGAGTATGTGGAAGCAACTGCCATTTGGGAGTTGGCTTTGCGGGTATTAAATTATACATCATTTTGCAACAAATGATGGTCGTTACGTTCGCAACCGACTTACACACACACACACACTCACTCACACACACACACACACACACTTACTCACACGCACAATGGCACATGCCACATAGCATGTCTCATGTGGCAGACGCACAGAACTAGCAATTGTTTATACTCTACGCCAAAGAACCCCATTGTTTTGTCATTAACTTTGTGGCTTGTGCTCTCGGCTTCAGGAGCTGCTAGAGCGGCCAGAGTTGCTTTTATGATTGTAAATTCCGTTGCCATTCACATTTAATTGCCGTCAGCTTAGTTACCAAGTTTTCACATCTTCAACGGCCATCCACAAAGTCCCAATTCGCAAACTGTTGCCAAAGCGCGCTGCGCACTCGCACGGTGTGGCGGTGTGCGCCCTGAACGGGGCTGCCAGACTGTTTGCCATCGGAGCAACGCTGTACAACACTGACGGCATTTGTGCTCATTTGCCTATTGGCAATACTCAATTAGAATGTGCGAAATGAATGCTTAGTAAATCTATCAAATTCTTAAGAAATATCGAATGGAAATATCGAGAATTAGTTATGTAAAATGTTATATAATTAAATACCATAAAAATACTTGATCAATCACTTGATATTGTCTGAGTTGCAATTGTTAAATAATATTAATATTCACAAAATATAAATTAAAGGCGTTAAGTGTCATTGACTAACTTCAAGGCAAAACCCCTTCATGAATTGCTCTAGTCCGAGCGGCGCGTGCCTCAGTTCCAACTGCAAAGCTCTTCGCTGTGTGTCGTCAAGCTAATGGTACTTAATTTTTAGTAATAGCTGTCAGGCAAGGGCATTTCAGCTAGCGACTGTCGCGCCGTTTAAGCCATGCCAGCCAATCCGAGTCCCTTGTCAGACAGTTAATAAAAATCAGTGGATATTGGTTTATTATTTTTAGAGCACACGCTCTAAATGATTTAAGTTTCGGCTACAGCCAACCCGGCCATATAATCGATCTTAATTACGCGCCTCATACGTATGTCTGTGTGTGTGTGTGTGTGAGCCAGAGGGAGAGAGCGAGACTGTGTGTGCCACACTTTCTGCCAACATCGACATCGACAGCTTTGCCACCCCGTTGCGTATTTCTTTTTTTGAGTCTGCTTACGCATTAATTGTTTTGGATTGCAATCGCTTAAGCAACGCACACACACACACACACACACACACGCACACATACACACACACGCGCACACACGTACTCTTTTAATTATGAGCCAAATTGGCAAAATAGCAAGAAAATTAATAACAATTTGTTACGATTAAAGGCAACGGCATCGCCGCTGATTAATTTATGCGACTGCAACTTGCTGCCATCGACATGGCCCTCTGCCACGCCTTGCCGCCCGCACACGGCACCGCCCTCGCTTTCTCGTTTCCGCTTCGTCTCATTCCGTTGCCAGTTTGCGCCCGCCGCTTGTCATTGCTTGATTTATGGCCGCTTAATCGCCGTCACCTCGTTGCATTGTCATCAGACGCCCGCCGCACACACTCACACCCACAGCCACACACCTACACACACGCCTTCACACACACACACACACACACACACACACACACACACACTCGGCGTAAATGATGTTTTTATAAATTTAATTAAAATAGCTACCAAGAATGACGCCATTTAGGATTGACATAACCAATTTGCCACATTGTGCATTTACCTTTGGATCGGATTTGATTACGGCCAAACGGGCTTCATTATAGCTTGGCTAATGAGCGCACATTGAATGCAGCCAATATTGTGATTACCAATAATAATATGATTTGCATAGCTGCACTTGTGCGTTATGCAAGCAGCTTTGCCAAGGCACAACTGCCAAGGCTCTGCCTATGCCCACGCCCATGCCCATGCCAACTATTGAACTGCAATTGCCAAGACCAAATAATTAATCATAGCTCATGAGTTATTCAGGTATTATTATTGTTGTAAGCATTGCGCAGGTGAGCACGATTCACTAGCCAAGAATCAGGCTGTAGCTTGACAAGCAATTTACCAAACAGCATAGATGCCCTACATAAGCTATCGCCATATCTTCAAATGGGTTTGCTGGAGAAGGCAAAACCTTCAGATTTGGTGACTGTACCTGAAACTGTATTATCATTTATCATTATTGCACTAATGACTATTGTTATTATTGCCCTTTCCCCTATCATATTATCATAATCATTTAAATACATTATTATTATCATTAGCCGTATAATTAGTATTATGATTTGCATTGGCATTGACATTGGCATTTACATTAACAATATTATTAGCATTACCATTATCATTGTCATTGTCATTAGCATTAGCATTAGCATTAGCATTAGCATTAACATTAGCACTAGCATTAGCATTAGAATTAGCATAAGCATTAGCATTAGCATTAGCAATAGCATTAGCATTAGCATTAGCATTAGCATTAGCATTAGCATTAGCATTAGCATTAGCATTAGCATTAGCATTAGCATTAGCATTAGCATTAGCATTAGCATTAGCATTAGCATTAGCATTAGCATTAGCATTAGCATTAGCATTAGCATTAGCATTAGCATTAGCATTAGCATTAGCATCAGCATTATCAATGAAACGTATTAGTTTTAGGTATTCCATACATACAGACATATGTATAAGTACTCACAGGTACTAAGCCGTTTTCCATATCCAACCAAAGTAAACTTAGACCATTCGGTGGGTCAGTCTGCTTACTTTCCTGGTTTTGCTTAACTGGAATTTCTGCTGACTATGCAACTCGCATGCAAAGTGCATGGCGAGCTCAACGTTTGCATTGAGTATTTTAATTACAGTTTCATGCTGATTAATTTTCTTCGATTTCGTCTCACACACGAGGTTCGCGACGCGGTAGGCGGTGGGTGGTGGGTGGTGTGTGGTCAGGGGTCGTATGTATTATGCTGAACCGTTCAGAGCCAACCTGAACCGGTTCACTTAGTATGTCGCTGTTGTTCTTTTGTGACAGTTTATTTCAATTTGCATCGTTGAATGTTTCAACATGGGCCGCAGCAGCAGGAGGCAGTCAAGTGGTTCAGGCTAAGAGGATGCACGGACGCAAGCAAGCGAGCGAACGAGCGAGCGAGCGAGCGAACGACCGTTGTCATCATCATTGCCGTGTTGCAACATACAATGCACCGTTCAATTTCTTTGCTGCTGTCGCTCGTTGCCGCGTGGCCCCAAAATAGCCGCATGCAATTGATTACAGCAACGATGCGGCCGCGTGGATGACCGCTTGTGGCCATTGGCCATGGAATGAAATCGAAATAATGCGCCAGGTGTTTGGCTGCTTTAATGCTGGTCGAACGGGATTCGGCTTTGCCACTGGAGTCCTCTTAATAGCCAACGCGCCGGCCAACCAACCAACGCGCCGGCCAGCCAGCCAGCCAGCCAGCCAGCTAGCGAGCAACCAGAAAATGGCAATTGTATCCTTGTCAGGCAGGACGAAGATTAAGCCTAAAATGCAGCTGCCCTGGCCAGCGCCAGATATGCAGCAGCCATGCACACAGCCTCTGTGGCCGCTCCGTCGTCGTTGTCCTCTCGCGGTTTTGCTACCAACTTGAATTGGCTTTCATTCTGACTACATAAGACGCATTGTCTGCCGTCTGAGCGGCGTCTATCGCTGGGCCGTTGTAATTGGCTCGGGGAATAGCAGCAGGAATTGGTAATCGTGTCGCGCAGCTTTTAATCGAATTTCAAATCGAACGCAACCAAACCAATTAGACGGAAATATGTGTGTCTGTGTGGGTGCTAAGGGGTAACGAAATGGTACGAAAAGAAAATTAAGGCTGGCTGGTAGAGGCGCGTCTTATCGCACCTAGCACAGTGCAGAGCCACAAAACTGAACGGAAGCTCGAGATTTGCCAGCAGACAACGAATATCGCATACGCTTACAGGCAGCAAGCGGTTGCTCTATGATTATTAATATTATTTTGTAGTATTTGGCTGAAATTAACTCAAGCTTGGACTTATTCAGTAAGTCGCTGTTAAGGGGAAGTTTTTATATATTATTTTTTGGCGTATTAATTTAAGCTGAGCTAATAAAGTTTTGAAAATTTATTGTTTCTACAAATTGTTTGTTTGCGTAGAGCAGACTCTAAGCAAAATCCCTCCATACAGTTTCATATGTTATAACATATATCTTGGCCAGAGAATCATCCCAGTTTTTGTTACATATTAGCTGAAATTGATTCATTTTAGATCAATTTATATATACAACCTATAATACTGAGTCAAGCTCACTTAAAGCTTGCTGCTATGAGCTCAAACTATTTTGAATTGAAAACTATTTAGCAGCCCTGAAAACTATCGATAGGCCGCAGCCCTGGCGTTTCGATATCGGCATAGAAATCAGTACGCGGTAAAGCTTGAGACTGGCAACGCAACGTATGAAAATAAATGCATAGTTTTATCTGAATTAAAATTTGAGTAAAGTTATTAATAAAAAAATTGAAAGTAGACCAAAAAAAAAATGGAAATTCTTTTGGTTATTGCCTGCTGACTGGAGTGGCAACACTTGGCAAATGCTGTACTGAAAGACAGATGTACATACATACATACATACATACATATCTGATGAGCTGTAGATTTTGAAGAATTCAACGGAAATTGAAGAAATTACAGACTCGTTGGGCTACTACCTTTTTGGAAAGTCAAAGCAAAGAGAATCCTATGTGGACGAAGAGCAGCGAAGTAAACCGAATCCTATGAAGATTCGAGATGTAAATTTATTTTTCTCATTTCACTACAAACTTTCTTTCTACAGGGTCCAGCGCTTGCACTTTGTGTAAATATTACCCTAGCTCAATTCTGTGCGCCGCCTATGAGCTTAAGGCATGCAGGAAACGCATCGCTTGTTCAGTCTGCAGATGTGCATAGCTCTCAATCAATCGAGCAGCTTACTCTCTCTCTCTCTCTCTCTCTCTCTCTCTCTTATGGCAACTGTTCATGTTCTGTTCGGGTAACTAGTTTACAATTGAGAGTGGAATACTAAAGGTATGAAAATCTATGCTATACTATACTATATATGTCATCCGACGTGTCCGCTGACCATCTTTAAGTCTACAATAAGTCAGTTGAGCCATTTTAGATTACTGACAGACATGCTGGCTGTCTTACTCTCAGGCCAACAGCTCATGTTCTATTCAAGTAACTAGTTCACAATTTAGATTCAGTTTCGAAAATGTGAAGATGACTCAAAGGTAGGCAAAATCTATCTCTATTAAGGCCATAGTCAGGTCAGCTCAGATAACATTTTAGATTACTTTCACATAATCTTATTCAATAGGCCAGCTCTCTTCTGCGTCAACTGCTCATACGCTGTTCACTTAACTAGTTTGCAATTGCGAATGCCAATTTGCCTAGCTGTGCCGCGCAGCCCAAATTGGACTGGTTAGGGTATTCAAATTAATGCCGCTCAAATGCTGAGCCAGCAAAAAAAAAAGAGAGAAGAGAAGCGAAGGAAGCTGGCGATAAAAAATGTGAGCTTTAAATAGCAGCAGCTGAAGGTGTAACGCAGGCGCTGTGGGCGTGGCAGGGTACGGCAAAAGCTTGCATGCAAAGCTGGATGCGTATTAAACGGACGGCGACAACGACAACAGCAGCGATAAACAGGCGGCCAGGCCAATTGCCAAAAAGAGAGGTGGGCCGGCAGGTGCGGCGGCAGGCGTGGCTGGTTCGTGCAACGGCGAATATGTGTCATGAGCCATTTAAGCTCATTACGGGCATCAATTTGGGACGCAAAAATTATGCTCCAACCTTAAGTGTTTCCCACTTGCAGCACGAATTGAAGCTAGAGTGTGGCTCTGTATGAGTGTGCGTGTGTGTGTGTGTGTGTGTGTGTGTGTGTGTGTGTGTGTGTGTGTGTGTGTGTCGCATAGGAAGCTGTGCTGTGTTGGCAAACAAATCTGCTTGTGAGCGCAAAAAAGTGGCAAATTGTTAATTTTAAGCTACTTGCGAGTGAGCGAGCGAGCGAGGCAAATTGCCATGTGGCAAAAGCTGTTGCTGCTGCTAAGCAGTTTTTTTCTTCTTTTTTCATTTGACTCAAATGCAATTAACACACGTTGCTGCCGCACAGTGGTTAGATCAATGTACTGCAAAGGTATTTTTGTGTTTTTTTCTTGCAGCTAACAATTGAATTGAATTTTGAAGTTGAGTGAAGATGCTCGCGGCCAGCAGCATGAATCGTACTTTGTAGCAGACAGAGCAGAGAGACAGACAGACACACACACACACACCTCGCAAGCAGTTATATAGCCCAATGGATGGCTATATATTGTGGTCATGTAAGAAAAGGCACAAGCAACGGCAACGCCAACAGCAGCAACAACGCACACACAGACACAGCGGCAGCTGAAGAAGAAATCCATAAAGCGCAGCAGCCATAACAAAAACGCGAAATGAATTTCACTTGAAATGTGAAAACATAAAAATTGTTTATGACTTCCGCTACGTTAACTGTGTGTGCGTGTGCCAGTGTGTGTGCCTGTCAGTGTGTGTGTGTGTGTGTGTGTGTGTGTGTGTTGTGTGTGTGTTGTGTGTGTGTGCCTTAGCACAGTTGAGTCAGGCTAAACCCAGCTGAGACGGCCTGCAATGCCTAGAGATTTCTCAAGCTTTTCTTAAGCTGGTTTTGTTTTCTAAAACTCTAAAAAATTTATTAACAATTTTCTTAAGTATTTTTAATATTTTATTATTTTTACAAATTTAAAGTTGTTTATAATGTTTACTTAAGCGCTCTCTCCCTCCCTCTCTCTCTCTCTCTCTCTCTCTCTCTCTCTCTCTCTCTCTCTCACTCACTTTCTCTCTTGCAACTCTTGGGCTCATCTATATCAAGCAAAATATTTATAAACATTTTCGTCCGCTTGAAGACTGAACAATCTGTTTTGATTCTGTTTTGATCGACATTCAAAAGTTTATTTTAGCCAGCAATATCATGTGAACTCTTATCATGCAAAAATAAATATGTATAGTAAAAATCGCGTCGAGCGGGAGAAATGGTTTCATATTTGACTGAGTATTACTGCAGTATTTTTTTTTATCAGATTGCTGGATGGCATATCTTATTGGAAGCGTATTGATTCAGAGTGTCACAGAGTGTTCACAGACTATGGATTTTTTCATGATATTAAAACCATTCAACATTTTGAATTTTGATTCATAAAAAAGACCTCTTGCACTATGCATGATTCAAGCTTGTGTATCTTTTGAATGAGTTCACACTAAAACATTATTTCCTCAGCCAAAGTTTTCTAATTTAGCTCTTTGAAGTTTTTTCAGCATATATAAACATATATATTTAGCTGTCCAACATGTCAGTTGCACTACTATTTTTATGAACACAGTTATGTGCCACACTACTATTTTTATGAACACAGCTGTATCGTATAAATATTTTATATAAGTCTTAACCTGGTCATTTCCTTTTAGCTTTTCAATGCTTTAATCAGTTGTTTATGCACCTGAACGAAGTGAACAGACTATATTGGTTTTGTGCAATGTCCGTTAGGCTGTCCGTCCGTCTCTCTGCCCATATGAATGCAATTGACGCTAGAGACTTGACACTTGGCACTCTTGTCTTATATGTAGACCTGCAAAGTGTAAAGTGTATCTTCCATAATTTTAGAATCTGACTGTTGCAGCTGGCAGCAATCGACCCGACAGCAACATTCTTACTAGTTTCATACGCTGCTTTCCTTGATATAGTTTAATAAAATATTTTATTCATTGGGTATCTCAGAGTATGAAACATACATATATATACATTTATATGAAACATTTATACCATATATATATTGTCTTTATATTGTAGTTGCATGAATCGGCTGCTCATCCACGCTATGCCACTTGCATCAGTATTTATTTCGTGTATTGTTTGTGATTTATTTGGTTATATGATCTGCGCTGATCTGTGGGGATGCTGAGCCTGTTACAGGTTTTTTAAGCACTCGATAAGCCAATGAGAGCGACAGTGCTGAATGCCAGACAACGTGGCACAAAGAGCCAGCCCACAGCGCCCAAAAAATAAAAAATAAAATAAAAAATGCTGCAGCAGGACAAAGCGCAACACGTTCCACCGAAGCTCATTAAGTTTTCTGTCTCCCTTACACACACGCACACTCATTCACTCATGCTCTGCCGCTGTGCGGACATTTAAAACATAATGCAAACTAAATGAAAATGCGCCAGCAACGAGCTGCAGCAAGCCGGACAACGAGAGCTGCACAAACATGCAACAAAAGAGCATGAAAAAAAAAATGCTGAAGAAAATAAACGCTGCACAAAGGAATTTTTAAATATTTTGCGCAGTCAACGAGCCAAGCGCTGACCACGACAGCTCCAGTTCCAGACCCAACTACAACTGCAATTGCAACTCCTACTCCTACTCCAGTTATAATTCCACTGTCAAGTGCCAGCTAACTAACAATGCGTAGTAAGGCATGCCTTAGTTTGTGTCACCTACACACACACACACACACATCCAGTCGGAGCTATACACAGAGAGACTATAATAGTCAGCCAAACAAGTTGCCTTATGTATGAGGACACGATTGTAATACAATGCTTAATATGTGTGCTCAAGCACATTTTTAATAAGCGAAGTCTTTCAAATCGTTTAGTTGAGCAAATTTAGTTTTAGCTGTGGTTGCTGCCAGACGGCCACAGAGCGTTCACAGTTCATTAGCTAACTCATTTGGCATGCCGCAACCTCAACTCTATTTAAATTGGAATATCAAAAAAATATTAGATTATAGAATGATGGTAATGAAGGCAATGGAACAAATACTAGCTTTGCATTCATTGAAGAAGAGAGTTTTGGGAATACTTTAGTTGAAGGCAACGTATTCGATTTCATTAGGTCGCTCAACTCGTCGTCTGTTCCACTCCAACATGATTGTCGTGATGTCGTGAAGGTGTTTATTGGGTGTTAAGCTTCTTTCGATTCATCAGTTTGTTCGTTCCGAGTTTGGAGCGGACACTATTTCCCACGTCTCCTCCGACGTGCTGAGACGTGTTCTCCTTTAGGCCAGCAACACTTGCCCGTTTCGTTGTGCCTTAATCGCTTCGGTAGCATCCGTGGTCAGTGAGCATGTGCGATAGATAAAAATTAGTCTACCCATACTTATGATTTATCCGTGGCTCCAGTTTCTGGTGTGTGTCCAGCGCAATACTGTTAGCTCGGCTTAAGTTGCGTTTGTCTCTGCCTCCTTCTGTCTCACTGTTGTCGCTGTGCTGCCTCGCTGATCAATGGCGATCGCGAGCGAGGCGCCATCCGAAACTGTATTGAAAGTGCCATTGACTCGAATGGCGCTCAGTCTGCAGATGGCACAAATACCTCGGCTGTAGCTAAGAGTTGTCATCAGAAGAAGATGTTGCTGTTGAGCAAGATTCAAGAGAAAAAGAGAGAGCTCTGCAGGAACCAGCTGCTTCTTTGTACACATAATCCAGGTGCTCAAGGAATGTTATCCTTCTATCTAGCACGCCTCCAAATTACTTTATCTTTATATGGGCTATTCAGTTCCTGCCAGCATGCAACTGATACCTGAGCTGCACATATCCTCACTATGTGTGTGTGTGTGTGTGTGTGTGTGTGTGTGTGTGTAGATAAAAGTACAGAATATAAGCTGCAACAGCAGCTAATCACGAAAGTCGAGATATTTCCTAGTCGGCAACTCCCCGCAACTCCCACACTTAATTGCTCTGCGTAGCTTGTAATACAATATATAACATCTACAGCTCTAAACTATAATTTTCATTTGATTTACTACACTTACTTTTATGTTAGCCCGAGCTCGACATTTTACCCACGCTAAAAAAAAAAGGGAATAGCTCTTTCAGCTGACTTTTATGGCTGCAGCTAGCCGAATGTTTAGCTAACTCAGTCGGTGCAGTTCAAAGCAAAATATTTACCAATATAAATAATAGACAGAGCCGTGAGTCTCTGTATCCATTTATCCATTTATTTATATACATATTTATATGTATTTATATACATAGATATAGATATACATATGTATATGTATATATATATATATATATATATATATATATATATATATATATATATATATATATATATATATATATATATATATATATATGTGTGTATTTAGATATATTGCAATTGAATGCTATAGACTCTGCTGCTGGCACGAATATAAAATATGAGGCCGCCATTTCGGGTGTCCGCCATTTTGTTTAGCTCTGTCGCCCGCTGGCCATTGATGGACTGGACTTTTGTTCGAATGCCATTAACTAAATTGATTTGTTTTCAAATAAAATCCCACTAGCACGCAAATGGCGTTGCATTAAAAGTTAAAGCAAATCCTTTAAATATGCTGCGGGCCAATACCTTCTATTTTATCCTCTTTTTTTTGTGGCCTTCGAGCGATTTACACGATTTACACACGGGCACGAAATTTAATACAGAAAATCTGTTTATTATTTCAAGATGTGCTGAAATTGGTCTCTCTCTCTCCATGGGAAACGAAAATCTGTTTCAATAATCTGTTTGAAATGGGGAAAAGAAGAAGAAGAACCCCTCCTGACCAATTGATACAGTAGGCATTGAGCTAGTGAACTGATGAACTAGTTCTATGCCATCCATAAACCACTCACGCATATTCCAATTGGAAATGTGTCTCTCTCCCTTCAAAATCTGTTTTAATAATATGTTTGAAATGGGAAAAAGAAGAAGAAGAACCCCTCCTGACCAATTGATACAGTTGTCATTCAAATATTGAACTGATGAACTAGTTCAATGCCATCCATGAACCACTCACACATATTCCAATTGGAAATGTGCCTTTCTCCCTTCAAAGTCTGTTTCCATAATCTGCTTGAAATGAGATAAAGATGATGAAAATCTCATGGCCATTTGATACAGTTGCTATTGAAATATTGAACTGATGAACTAGTTCTAGTATATGCCATGAGCCACTCACACATACTCCGTCTGCCTCTCTCTCTCTCTCTCTCTCTCTCTCTCTCTCTCTCTCTCTCTGTCAGTCCCTCGCACAAACTCAAGATAAGCTCGAGTTAAATTATTTTAGCAAACGCTTTTTTGCATACACAAAGGTATTTCTGCGGGCTCCATTCAATTTAAATTTATTACTTTGAGTATTGAGTTTTTGCTGCTCCGAAAGGCAAAGCAAAAAACCGAACGACAACAGCTTCCATTTCTATCTGTATGCATGTGTGTGTGTGTGTGTGTGTGTGGAAGACCCACATGCGAACAGCCATACAATTGCATTCCCATATCGAATATCATTGAATATATCCGCTTATGCAAGTATTTCAGTGCCAGCAGCTGGAGTTGTCGTTGTCGTTGTCGTTGTCGTTGTCGCTGTCGCTGTCGTTGCCAAAGGTAAGAGTATTATTTTTGCTTTTACCCAACTGGCAACACAAAAACTACTTTACAACCGGCCATGACCAATGGGCTGTGGACAGCGCGATAATATAACAGCATGATAATATTATATACATATGTATTTAAATATACATTTAATATGCTCAGCATATCAGCAAATTGTGCTGACAATTAAGAGATTTGTGTAGCGAGCATAAAACATGTACTTGAAAGTCGGTTTCGCATTATTAAAAATGCCCTCTGTTAGCGCTCGGCAGCTCTGCAGATCAGCCCAGTCTATTAATTTCAGCGCAGTTCATAACACATGCGGGTTAGTAAATTTCACAGTGGATTTGCAACCCATGCCAAAAAGAGGCGGCGGCGGCGGTGGCGGCGGCGGGGCGCAAAACAACGGCAAAACAACTTAAGCCCCATGCAATAAAACTTAATATGTTTTGCATTTAAATTTATGAAAAACGCAGCAAAGGAACAATGGCTGCTTAAGCTGGCAACATGCGCATAATTGTCGCCACCATTGACAGAGACACGCTTTACAGCTGCTCCTCCACTCACTCCAATGGGAGTGCTGGTCAACAGTGTGCACAGAAGTCACATGGCTACTGTGCTCAACTCTGTAGTGTGAGTCATATAATACTGCCTATACGTAATATTTCTCTAATAGATAATTGTGTACTACAAATAGTCTAGCTAACTGCTTTTGTCATATGAAAAACATGCGATGGTTAAACAGAAAATGTGCGCAGCTTGCACAGCTTTTGCCCATTGTACAACGAGCGTGGCCAACGGGGCGTATACGTAATAATAATTACGCATAGCGTTGCGTTGCTGCTGCTGTTGCTGTTGCTGCCGCAGTAGCTGCAGTTGCCCAAGCAGCAATATTTATGAGGGTGCTTTTAAATGCGGCTGCTTCGTATGCATGTGGCTAAAGGTTAAATGGATACATTGAGAACAGCAGCAGCAGCAGCAGCAACAGCAACAGCAACAGCAACGGATACGATGCAAAGATCTGTGCGGAAAAAGTGGCCCAACAGCTCAGCAGAGGGACTCGCTAATAGGAATAGGAACTGCTCGCTGCTATCTCTAGCATCTTATGGGTGAGATAAGAGCTCAGCTGCTATGCAAACGCAGTGCTTAGCATCGAGTCAAAAGCAAAGCTGTTCATTTCAGTTTTTGATCATGGCGCGCTTGGCTAAGCAGCAAGCATCCATAAGATGCCAGATATGTTGAGCAGTTTCTATTTTTGTTTCTTTTGATCCATATGGATCAAAAGAAACAAAAATAGAAACTGCTCAACATATCTGGCATCTTATGGATGCTTGCTGCTTAGCCAAGCGCGCCATGATCAAAAACTGAAATGAACAGCTTTGCTTTTGACTTCCTTGAACATTCAGTGCGTTTAATGCTCTTGCTATTTAATAACTGACTCGAAGGTACGTAATATGAATTAAGTTTAGCACATAGACGGAAGTACTTCTAGTACACTCGCACACATGAAGATGGTTTATGGCAGCGCATGGACGGGGCTGGGCTGGGCCGTGTGTGTGTGTGGGTCACCTCTGGCTAAGTAGCGGCAGCATGGAGCAATGGCAATAAAAATATGGCCTCAACAGGATTAATACATTATTTCCGCTTTTGCATTCTAGGTAAAAGATGAACAGGCCAAGAGGAGCACGAACAGGAGCAGGCGAAGCCACAAAATGGCGCTCACAACACGTGTGCATGTGTGTGTGTGTGTGTGTGCATGTGTGTGTGTGTGTTTGGGCCTGGCTTGTGACTGCGACAACTCCAAATCCTCAGCTCAGGCATTTGTTGTCATTTGCTGTTGTTGTTATTTTGTGCTTTTATGATTATTGTAGTGGCACACTTGGCATCGTCCTCTCGTTTGTAGTCTTTGCCGCTGTTGCTACTCCGTTGCTGTTGCTGTTGTTGTTGTTGTTGTTGTTGTTGTACTAAGCACTTATGCTTATGTTTTCGGCTCTTATGGCTCTTGCCCGTTGTTATCACAGTCTTTGAAGTGCACTTTGCTGTTTCATTTCACTATATTTGTTAAGCATATTTTTATTTACGCATATATACATCTACATGTTGCCACACACACACACACACACACACACACACACACATGCACGCCCATGCACAAATATCAAATTTGACTCTATATATATAACATAGATACATATATGTATATATAGATTTTATTTGTCAGCTTAGTCTAGAAGCATATTAGCTAGAAGAGAAGCCTTTACAATTTGATGGAAGTAATATAAAAGTAATATATATGTTATATATATATATATATATATATATATATATATATATATATATATATATATATATATATATATATATATATATATATATATATATATATATATATATATATATATATTTGTATAATATATATATATATATTTTTTTTTTTATACATAATTTATTTGATGGCAGTATTATTAAAATAATATATATAATATTATATTCATTTTTTTATACATAATTTATCACCTTGACATTCTTTTTAAGTTCTAAAAATATATAAAATTAAATTTAAATTATAAATAAATTTCTTTCACATTATGATTGCATTTGGGTTTTGTTAATATTAATATTTTTATATAAATATATAATAATTTTATATAAATATATATTTTTATTTTTTTTTGTTCAATTTTATTACATATTTTATTGTATTTTATATCTATTATTTTTAAATATATATTTTATTATATTTTATAAATTTTATGTTTTGTTTCTAGTCACTATTTTTTATTACTTTTTTATTTATTGTTTTATTATATATTTTATTATAATAATTGTTGTAATTTATGTATTGTTGTAATATATATTTTTACAATTTTTTTACTATATTTTTTTCTTATACTTTTTCAAATTAGTTATTATTATTTTTGTATCTATTATTATTTATTTATTATTTTATTTTATATCCATATATATTTTTCTTTACTTATC